>OV651816.1:12171687-12186307 GCA_927349885.1 Psylliodes chrysocephalus
AATATTTCACTTTGTTGGTGGAACCTCCGCCCTTCATAATTCTCAGAAACCCGTCCTATGAAACATTTCTGACTTAACAATTGCGTGAAATAATGCCTATTAGTGGCGCCACGTTTTTCGTTGACTGATTTATAAATGGATAAGTAATCTATATGACTGTATATCATTGGATTTTTTTTCTATTACACGAACGTCTTTCTGGGGTCAATTTGTGAAACCTGATTTACTGATTCCATTTTATAAAACTACCTCACAGGTAAACTGCACTGTCGACATACAACAACTTATGCAAATTAAAATAAAGTAGTTTTATTAGTTAGGTTAGTAAAAAATACAAATATTTTAACAATAAATGGGTGTCTAGTTAAAATTTAATAATTTAACACTATTCAATCTGCTATACTAAAAAGTTGACTAAAATGACATAGTGCAGTTTACCTCCTATGCACAGAAATATATTCACATTTTATAAAATTATTTTGAATTTCATCAGGCTAAAAAGTGTGTCTCAAAAATTTAATTCTGACAAATGATTCTTGACACTAGTTGATCTGATAAAAATTTGGTTTAACTTTTTTGTTTAAGAGGAATTTGTTGTTCATGGCGAACAAGGTAAAGACAACTTGTGTCTACCCTCAACTTCAGCAGAAGTAGAATCTATTGAACAAGTGCATAGTCAATTATCTGTTTCTCTACCTTGTGTAACAGCATTAATTCAAACGAGTAGTGTGTTATCATCAAACACTCCAAGAAAGCAGGGACTGTGACTGAAGATTGCAACGTTAAGGATACGTTTGTTTGGTGCAAAAAAGAAGAAAAATAATTACTCATTATTTAATATTTTTTATAAGTACCGTTTATATAATTATTCTATATTTTTGTTGTATATTAGGATGTAGCTATTTTAATAAAGCTACTTATCTATGTATTATAAATTAGGCTTGCTCTATATATCTGTGTAAACAATTTTAATTATCTTAATTTTCAAGCACTTAAAACGATTTTGTTATGTTATGAATACCATGTCATAGTTTTAACAAAATATGTCTAATTAAACATGTACGTAATTTGAGTACATAGTTTCTCAACTATGTTTTACAGTTTTTATAATATAAATATACTATTGTTTAAAACTTTATAATTTTTATTTTTGAAACCTCTGTCGGAAAAAATATTTAACTTAAATCGAGAATAGTTTAAAATGCATTTATACAAATTTTCATAAAATATGACACATAATTGTGTAAAGGAGAAATGTAGTTTTCGCAGTGTAGCTTCAATGAATAGCTACGTTCGCGTATCCTGTGAATAGTTACGTTTTCTCTTAGAGTATCTCTGTGGTGGAACTGAAGGTCAAATATTTCTTTCCGTTCTACTTCAAAGTTTCGACCATTACTTTCTTTTCTGTATTATTCTTTCTTCTGTGTCTACACTCTATAAAACGCGTAGATGGCTGCTACGTCATTCATCAATCTGAACAGAGACGTTCATTGAAGAGGTGGCAGTTCTCTTTTAAATGCTAAGAAATGGTTCTGTTCCGGAGAACTCAGATTAGGTTTCTTTGTTAGCGACAGCATGAGCCTGCACACTGGTGTGTCCCAGAACCAAGATCAAAGTAAATTTGTTCTGGAAAACAAAGCACTCAAGTTCCAACGAAGCTTTGAATTAATTCGGTTGAAATTCAGAACTTCTATGGCTTGGATCTCTTAAAATGTCTTTATAGTATTGTTAACAATTTCTAATTATACAGCGATCGTTTCATGCTTGAAAGATTATGGCAAGAGCAACTAGGTGTATCGACATGTCTTTTTGCCAAATATTCCTACTGTCACTTCTTTTTTAGCCTTTTATCTGGGAAATATCCATTCGTTTGTCTCTATAAGGGCGCTGTATGACTTTTTTATATACTGCCGAGGAACCAGAAAATCTAAGACCATGCCGATAATGTAGTGATTGTTTATTTCACTCAACAATCCCGTTTTATCCCATCGTAGTTTTTTCTTGCATTGACTACCAAGGAGTCTGTGGGAGACAATCTTGGCCTCCTCTAGATGCAATTATATTATTAATTAATACTTTAATCGTACTTCTAAGAAAAGAATGTATATTTTAAAATATAATTTAGTACATAAAAGGGTTTATTAGTTTCTAATATAAAAACAAATTTTGCCATAATACTATTAATAATAACCTTTGGTAGATGCGAATACATTTAATAAAAAAGACACTTCTCTTTCTACTTACGTACTTACCTACTAGGTTATGATTTTTATTGCAATCTATTATTCACAGCGAAACATAAATGATAATAATTAGATTCTTGAACTGTTAAACATGATCCAGTCGTGTAGTTTCACACCTGTAATTTTGTGATGTTACATTACATATGTTCATTTCTATATGCGTGGGAAATAGATAAATAACATTTACGAGGGACCCACTCCTCTTTTACAGGGTGTTCTTAACTTTTACAATACTTTTATCAATATTATGTATAAACAAAGAAAAACTACTAACAAAACTTCTAATAAAGTCATTAAGGCCAAGTTCAAAGCGTTGTCAATGACAAGTGACGGCGACCTTTTTATCACAAAAAACAGCTCTGAACGTTATTTTCAAAAATTGTTTAAAAAAATGGGTTCAGAGTACGTCAAAGATTAGTGGAAAGCCTATACTTTATTTTACTTTGAATGCATAAATATTTTAATAAGTGATATTTAACAAATATTTAAAAGTTATGGACTTTCCACCATTTTTTATAGAATTTAAAAGCTGAATCGCAAAATACATTCTTTTATTATTGCCTAATTATTTCAGGAAATTTGTGTTAAGATTTAAATTTGAGATGATACTTATTGGTTTATAGTTACCTATATCCTGTTTATCTCCAGATTTATGAATTGGGGTTACGACGGAGGTTTTAAACTGTGTGGGTACTTTTCCTGTTTTAAAAATCAAATTAATTATATGAACTAAGGGATTATAGAGATGGATATGTACTTATATGTTTGATAATTTTAGTAGTCAATTTATCTAACCCCGGAGAACAACATTATATGTTCATTTTTTTTATATAAATAAAAATGTCCTTGGTGTAATCGGTCATAAATTTTATTTTATAAAGTTTATATGTTTCGGAAAACTTTATTTCCATCTTCGGGTGCAGTCAAAATTTAAAAACATTAAAAAAACACATGGGGACGATTACAAACAGGTTAAAATTTTTAAAATATCAGAAACCCCATCTTTTTGTTTCAGCGTGTGAAGGTGTATTCGAAATAATATTGATTTAGTTTAACACGATAACCATAAAGTAGGGACACAAAAAAAGATTGGTTTTTACAAAATTAAAAATTACCAGTGGCGTTACAGTTAAAAATTAGACGCTTACAATTATTTAATAATATTAATATAAACGTTTGACAAATCTTTTATGTCTGTTTTATTATTTACAGAGTTGTTATTTTTTTTGTGCTGCTATAATTGCCTTTTTAACAGGATGTTGTGAGAACGGTTGTTAAATATTGCTCGGTTAAACGTTGACAGTCATTTAAACTATGAAATTCGTGTAATTAAAATACTTGAGTCACATTATAAAATTCCAATAACAGTTAAGAGAGCATCAATATGTAACGATCGTTCCTGCAACGTGAATTTCTGGTTAATTTTAAATAATTTCTTATCTTTATCTTTTACAATACTGTTATTAATATTACTTATAAATAAATAAAAGAACAGCAAAATAACCAACCAGGTTAGTAACAACGAAAAATCTATATTTTTAAACTGATTAATTAATATTTGAGAAGAACATCATGTAATGACCCATCAGGAACGCTATCAGTAAAGTAGTCTTACCTATCAAAATTTAATAGAGCCATAACGATTATTAAACCAATTTTTCCGTTTTATAACAATTGCAATTAAAGTTCCTACTCACTTAAACCTATTTCAGAAAAGAACGGTAACATTTAGCATCTAAACATTAACTCCGCCCAGTAGTAGTTAATTAAGCACCAGCTTTACCATTAATTGAGTTATCCCAGCCACTTATATCTCTCGTTATAGAACAAAATCCTATAAAATAATTCAGATTTTTCCGATTATTCAACTAGATAGAAAATACACTATTTTGATTGGTTGAGATGTGTGTGTTGATGAGCGAATATCAATGTATTTTCAATTTTGTATGTCGTTTTGTTATTGACCTTTTTTAAATATAAAAAATTATTACATTATGTTGTAAAGAACAGTGTTACATTATTAGTTACATTTTTATTTCCGTTGAATAATCGTAACTAATACAACTAATGTGATTGATAATTATCATATAATATAATGCAATTAGTAGTATAAGGACTACCGATAATCGAATAAGCATAAAACCGATATCAAAAGTTGTATTCAAAAGATAAGATAATAAAATTTGTTTAATAATTTACAGTAGTAGAAGACTCGTATATCTAAGGTAGTCGCGAAGTAGACCCTATAAATGCATGAAGGTGTCACTGAGGCCGGGGAATGGAGGGAGAGGAGAATAGTTGAAAAAAACCTTTCTGATGTCCGTTTGCTCAATACCACAATTATCAATTATCCTGCAATAATAATATTATATAAACAGAGATAGATCTACTTTTTAAGTGCAATTCCACTAAGCAAAATACATTCGCTGCAAATGTATTGCAAGCTTACAACCATAAATACAAATTTCTTTGCAAGTTTGTTAAAAATTTATTAATAGCTTTGCGTAATTTTAAATCTAACTTACTCTAAACTTGAAAAAATGGACTTAATATGACATACTTTATGGAAACTTAAGAAATTAATTTACTGTTAACACACAAATAAAAACATATTTAAAGTTTTAATTTAAATAGTATATAAGAACTTTCGTTAACGAATTATCTGAAAATTTTCAAAATGACACTTAACTAACAGTGTCAAATTTAAACTTCTATTAAACTTACCATTATAAATACGCTTTAAACTCTCTGGATTTCATTGTCTTTGCCAGGCGTTCTATTATATTTCGAACCTTCCTATAACCATGTATATTTTGAACTAGATAAAATAACGAAATACAATTTCACAAGTATTCTTTTAATTTTTATAAGTTTTGTCTGTGTACCCGTCGTTTTTTTCCTACACCTGGATTAACAAGAAATGATATTCTGTATTTTCGGAGATAAGGCAACTGTTATTTCGATTTACTTTTCTCAGTTCAATCGCCCTACTGTTTTCCCTTTCCATAAGGTAATACTTTCATAATTGTTACAAGGGATGATGGTTTTTTTTTAATTACTGCCTCTTGGACGAAGGACGAGGAAAATATATACTTTCATATTTTTTAACTATTTATTCATCGCTGAAGAACAGTGATTAGGCAGGCAGGGTGCGGATTCTGACAGCCCCATGATATGGAGATGCTTCCGAACTTGGAAATGATCATTTAGAATTCCTGTGGCGCAGATTCTGTCTAGTCAGAGTCAAGTATTTGTTTGCTGTAGTGTTGTCAGCTCCCTGGCATTTTTGCAGTTTCTTGTTTCATCCCATCTTTCCTTGAATTTCATAAGAGAACGTTCTTTAATTAGGTCTGTCACTACCGATGTTGTCAGACCAACAGAAGTGCCAGGTCCCAGAAGTATTTGGTTGGCTTTCTTCTTGGCTAGTGAATCAGCTAGAAGGCTACCTTTCGATGTGGCATGACCATCTTGAGGTGACCACATTGTTAATGAATACTCTTGCCAAAGCTTCGAGACATTCTAGTGCTAACCCTGAGTAAATTCGTAGTATGTTCAGGGTAAGTAGTGCTTGTCTGCTATCTGTATAGATAAGCATGTTTCTTCCAGTGATATTGTTTCCGGTGATTTCTTTTGCTGCTATGAGAATCTCCCCGAACTCGGTTTGAACTAGCCTTGTTTTGTTCTAGAACCGTCGGTGTAGATATGAATCGTACCTGCCACTTCCGGCTCTTCTATTTGTTCTGTTATAACTTCATTTGGCTTATGAAGTTCATGTTTGCTGAAAGCAGTGGAAACGTATCAAGCGCCTTTTACCAAAAGTGACGTCTTACCTCACCAGATCGTACATCAAGTTCTAGATGCAAAGACGTGTCATTGTCATTAGAGCCAACCTCTTTGATGTAAATATCAAAAGAAATGAGACTAAGAACGACTTCCATGGCTCTCGTTGGTGTGGTTATCATGGCTCTTGTTATGTTGAGACATGCTCTTATTTGAATTTGTTTTTTAGTTTGCGGATGGCTTTCAATTTAAAACCATGTGACGACTCAGGTGTGCACCACGGTACAACGTCATTGTTCATAAGAAATGTATGCTCTTTTCACTCTGCTTTCTAAGTGTGGGTTCCACGTTAACTTGTTGTCAAAGGTGCTACCTAGGTAATTCACCTATGTTTTGTTTTGTGTTTGGTCTGGAGGTTTTAAATCCATTTTCATCCTCTTCCTTTTGAAAAGAACCATTTCTGTCTTCTTGGGATTAATAGACAGTGAATGGTCCTTGTACCATTGTTTCATAATTGTTCTTAAAATTCCCTATTTGCAGAATGACCTTGCGCTATTGTGTAGTGACTGTCATTATTGTATTTACAGTACTTATTTTGTTATTAAAATAATCTATTTTACATAATGAACATAGTAATAATTTTCTGTCTGTCATTGTTGCTTTAGTATGTATTTAAATCTTATGAACCAAACGACAAAAAATGATTAATTTTCATACGTTTCCCAGTGTATTAAGTATCCATGCTTTAGTACATACGAAAACTCATTCTCTTTCGCTTCTTTGGTAGGTATTCTTTGCTTTCACCGAAATAATTTTTATCTAAAGAAAAGCGTCTTTCCTTCCTACCTGAGTACTGAATTTGTTTCTGCTGTTTATTTTTTACTCTTTCTGCAATATCTTAATAGGTGGTTTTAATTGTATTATAACGCCCAAAAAGTAACATCGACGGAGAAACAACCGTAGTCATTTAATTTAAAATTAATATCAATATTGTTGCTATTTCCCAAAGCATTTTTTGAAGCTTTCTTTATAGTTTTTACAGAAACTTCAGCAGTGCTATTTGACTGAGGATTATAGGGAGATTAAGTTATATGTTTAATTTCAAACCTATTCATAAAATTCTGATTTTCTTTACTTGTAAAATTTGTAGCATTATCTGATACGAGTATCTTGGGTATACCGAATCTACAAAAAACAGAATAAAGAGCTTTTATAGTAAAATTAGAAGCTATATCTTTCGTGGAAAAAACTTCAATCCACTTTCAGTGTACGTCTAGTATCACAACAAAATAATTATTTATACAATCTGATGTGCCCAACACATGACTTTCCTATCTAGTTATTATAGGCTTTTTCTGGCTATTTTGTACAACCTATTGCAGCACCTCTATAAATGTTTAGAGGATAAACTAAATATATATATTTTCCACACACATCTACCTCGAAACATTTTTCTATAGATATTCATTGAAAACGAAAATTCTGAAAAATTTAAATTTAGCAATCTTCCTCCAATTTTTCCATTACGGTCCATTTCAGAAAAATCATGTATAAACAAAAATTGTAGAGATCGATATCGCAAACAACTTTTATTTTAACAATTTTCATAAAAATCAGAATTTTGCACATTTTGTCAAATTTCTCGAATACGGACCATTTCAGGAAATATTGACATAAAACAAAAATTATAGATAATAATATTAGAAGTAACTTTTATTTAAACAATTTTCTTCTCCAAACATAAATAACAGACATATTCAATAAAATATAAAAACGGCCTCCCATAAAGTACTTCCCCAGATGTTTCGACTTTGTCCAAAATCTCATCATTTCACGTCAGGCCAAAATAAAACTTAAGTTTAAAATTTAATGTTTTTTTCTTTATCCGTTTTGGAGTTTTCTTCAAAATTCGAAATTTACAAATTTTCTCAAATATCTCGAATAAAGTTCATTTTAGAGAAATTATGTATAGGATAAAAATTATAGAGAATTATAATACAAACAACTTTTATTAAAATAATTTTTATAAAAAATTATTTTTTTACATTTTGTCAAATCGCGAAAATAGTCAAAACGGATTCAAGGGACCTCAAAACGTAAAAATCCGTCGAAAACTCGAGGTCGAAAAAATCATGATTCCTATACATTCCTTATATCTGTATACAGATAGGAAAGTAAAAATTGATCCATTTCTATTAGCGGATTAATACTAATTTAAAACTCTCCGCATATGCGTACTGACCCTACTTTTTTAATTACCGGCACTATTGGTGATGTCCAATTCGAATAGTCAACGGGTTTTAAAATTTCTTATTGTATTAACCGATTTAATCCAGAATCTACTTTATTCTTTTTATACGAATTTTTGAATTCGGATCTGTGTGAGCTCGAGTCATTTTTTGTATATACTTTTTTTGTCCGCCAATTATTGACTAGAAGTACTATAGAAAAACGCTGACGAGAATGATCATAGTATAAAAATTTATGGAAAGAAAACTGATTAAACAAATGCGGCTCTGCGTAGTTTAATATTACTTCCGAAATTAGTACGATATTTGCTCGGTTGAAGGGCTCCCCATAAAAACGTATTTATTCATCCGGACTTCTTATATACACATTGAAAAGACTGAGGGACACGTTTCTTTCTAACACCAGTGAAGAGAAAGAAGGGAGACTTTCTCATCTCAATATTTTAAAGGAATTTCGGAATGCAATCTTTTCATTAAAGCTCAAGGGTTTAAAGCCCTTAAAGAAATTAGTGCGTGCACAAGAAATAACGTCACGTCTTGGATGGAACAAAACGAAAAGAGATGTGGGGTGGAAATTATAAAAGGGGTGAGAAAAGTCCCTTTTTGTTTCTTCCATCGTCGCGTATTATTCTTAGTCCGTAAGTAGAGGCGTCTACATATATTATTGTCATTAGTCATTTGACTGAGACGATTATCATTAAAAATATTAATGGTTTTACATTCTTCATGCAAGTCTTAATTTATTTTGTGCAAATTTTGTGTACGTACTTTTCTTGGATGAGTAATGGCTCGGAGATTTTCGTCTGCTTTGTTGTATGTGATTTTGAGTTTTATAGTCTGGAAAAACTTTAGTTTTTTTTTTGTTACTTAATTGTAAGAAACTAAGTTTGCACGGCAGCAATTTTGAATTTATTGTTGAAAATTCTTTAAATGGATTTCTACAAATTTATATCGTTGTAGACTACAGTAATCGCGTGTTTTAATCTTATGTAAAATGCGTATGGATTTACTAAAATGACAATGTGGCAGTAATATGCCTCCGGAACCTTCTAAATTAAAAGAAATTCCAGATCAGGGGCGATTTCTCTATTGGTTTATTTGTGAAGTGAACACCTATTTACATTTCATAAAAACACATTATTTTAAAATAAATTAAAAAAATATAAATTCAATTTTAATAATTTTGTTGTTTTCATAGGAATTAATCTCTATTTTTTGTAGGCCACTGCACTCTGGCTAATCGCGTCTTTTTATCTCACTTTTCTGAGTGAACCCCGAGGGAGCGAGATGTTTTCTCGAAAGCCTCTAGCTAAAAAGAGATGTCAACACGTGAACAGATCCGTGAAACGAACAAAGATTTGCTTAAAATCACTAAAATCACTTTTATTTTGCGCAACGCACACATCGACGTCACAAAGTAGGGCGGGGCATACGAATATTTCAATTCATAGATATAGAATAAAGAAATGCACTTTTGCATTACCCTTTTACGAAATATGTCAAACTCGAGCTAGTCAGTTTCGGTGATAATAAATACCATTTTTTTAAAATAGCGTGATTTAAATGAAAAAAAATATTTTCGTTCTGTCAATCTTCAAATATAAAATTAATCAAAATATGACTCAACGTGCCTCCACTTGTCATATCATAAAATAGTGTTTATATCGTCTCTACCTACTTCATTCTCTATCTTTAACATTTCCAACTTTTCAGTCAAACTGTTAAATTCTAAAAATAAACATGAGATAATTTTAATTGTTTATTGTATTTATTAAAAATTAGGTTTAATTTTTTAAAACTGCGACTTTAGTAAATTGGAAGTATGTGTGTCAATTCAACGATCGTTACCGAAAAACAACTCAGGTAAAAAAATACTATTATTTTTGAGATTGTTTGTTTATTTCCAAATTAAGGTTGTAATTTATATTTTGTTTTTCGTTCCCGGGTCTACAGAACAGTCATGTGTTTTATACCCAACTATGCATTGAGCAATAAAAATAAAGAGCTTATGCGAAGTTAAAATTAAAAAAGAATAAATAGCGAAATCAGCATGAAATTTTTAGTAGAAATTAATCTCTATGGAGATGACGCCTTGAAGTCGTTTAAAAAAAGTCACCTAATAAACAAGAAAATGGCAATGCGACAGCACTGTCAATCAAAATTTTGTATTTTGTGTTGTGTCAATCAATAATTTATTAATTCTGAATTTAAAAATGTTATCCCAAGATGTGATAATGAAATCTGAAAAGGAGAAAATTATGTGAGTCACTTTTTTTATCTTTATATTTGTCAGTTATAAACAGATGGGGTTAGGTTTTGCCCAAAATACTGCTGCCTCTTGGGTGTATCATATTCCCCTGCTTTCTACGTATTCAGGTACTATCTTTGGAATAGCCCTGTGTTTTTAGTTAGTTTTAATAAATTCTCTACCAAGTGTTTCTGGGGCGTTCTTTCCGATTCTAGGCCGAAAAGGATGAAACGTCGCCTAGTAAGACCTTTGTATTCGAAGATCACATGGTGTGAGGTTTCTTCCTTTTCTGTGCATAGTTTACAGGTAGTGGGATCATTGTGTAATCTAGGCACATGAAGGTATTTTAGCAAGCAGTCCCTCGTTAGTAATCCTACAATGGTCGATATCTGAGACCTTGCAAGTTATAGTGCCTTAGTAGCCATGCGTGGGTTTGGTTTCCTTAGTATGAGCTTACTGATTCTGTTCCCCCTTATCTGTTGCCAGTGAATTTGGGGTTTTGTGGTTATCCACCTGTTCACTGCCTGTCGAGCAGAGGTTTTGCTTATCCCAAATACAGATTCGGGTCCTGTAAATGGTAGATCTGAACCCTCTTTGGCGAGCCTTTTCATTTCCTTGTTGTGGGTTGCCTGATCATTTAGTATTCCAAGGCAGTTCCAAACAAGGTTTGACTAAATTCTGTTTGAATCAAAAGCTTTTAATGCTTTAAGGCAGTTTTCTCAGAGAATTAGGAATGTTTGTTTTGTGTACTTCCTTTTTAAATTCTCTCGTATATACAATTTGATTGCATGTACTTCAGCCTGAAATAGTGGTATGTTTTCCCAGTGAGACAATGATGTCGCATTTGGGTTTAACTCCATGTACGCCAGAACCTGTTCCTTTATTAGTTTTAAATCCATCCGTACACCATACGAGACCGCTCTTTATTAAAATGAAAATGTTTTATTGTAATTAATTAGACTTCAATTATCTACCATTGTAGTAACGATGATTTTTTTATGATACCAGATTATTTTAAAAACTCTTCATTTTTTAAATGATGGATAAAGCTTTACATATTAAGAAGTGGGTAGTACCAAGCAAATATTTTTAAAGTTCTTGTTATTCACCACACAGCTCACTGATTCTGCCAAAAAAGAAAAATAGGAAACATAAAAAAAATGTCTTCTAAAAAGTTGACTGGCAAAGAAAATAACCTTCTACTAAAGGTGTTTTTCTTCTTAATTTAATAAAAACATACTGGATATTCAAGAGGCAGCAGCAATTTCTGACATTGTCCTCTTCGGAAAATTAAAAATAAGCCTACTATAAGTTTGAAGGTGTATAACCTAAAAACCCTTCTGCAAATATATCCAAAACCTCCTGAAAGTTTTGAAGATAGTAAAGTTTTAAAAGAATAAAAAAAACATTTTTAATATGTGAATCAGAGGGACTTAATAATAATGAGCACTACCTTCAAAAACAATAAAAATAAACCGAAGGTATATTTAGGATTGTCCAACAGTGTTTTTGAAATCCTCAATGATCATCATTTTTTTTATGAATTTATCACACTTTAGAGATTATTATAATTATATACAAACAAAAATGTAAAATATTTTAAAATTTAATTTATTTACCTATTAATAAAAAATAAAAGTACCTGAATAAAATAAATAAAGAAAAAAACAATTTATTTAAAAATAATAAAAAAATATATACTAGCCCTAACAATTACTTGTAATTAAACATTTAAAAATAGCCTCCTCACAGAATGCAGTTGCACAAATTAAAATATCCTTTAAAGGTTCATTATCAAATTCAACTTGTTATTTCTTCCTCATTATTTACTTTAAATGCGGGAGAAGAAATCCAACATACTTTATGTTCAGGTGTAATCATTTCGTTTGCTGTGCAAATATCTCCATATCTCAAGTTGTTCATGGAAAATCGCATTATTTTCATATACTTGCTTGGCATATCTAAAAATAATAAAATATTATTTAATGGACTGATGATGTTTTTAGTATTTTCAAGAGTACATTTTTATGGTTTCCTACCTTTGTTTTTCAATTTTTACTAATATTCTATGTTTCAAATTATTTTATAAAATTAAAATATATTTGTGTTTTTATTATTTAAATTTAGTAATATTAAAGTAGATTTATTCATGTAAATACTAGATATGTGTATAACAGTTGTAACAGGAAGAGTTTATGTACATTTACGAAAAGTAGTTATTCATACACAAAAATGTAATTAAATTACAATTATTTACAACGACATGTAGCAAGTAGGTAATCCTCAACCAAATAAAAACAGTATTACAGTAAATACTTGTGCACTATAAAGTTTTAGAGTCTATAGGGATCTTGTGTTTTTGCTAATCTACATTTGTTTAAAAACAACCAAGAGCCAACGTCTATAAAAGTTACAAGTATGAGATAAATTTCTAAAATATATTAACTCGTTTTATTCAATCTCGTGTATACGAAGCATATGTGGATCATTACACTCGAGTAAATCTAAATAATTCAAACGGTTTTATTTAGTTTTTGTGATTGATTAGTGAATTACAAATTTATTTTATTTCCGAATAATCGGACATTGAAAAAGGCTCCCCGATTGGGGAGATCAACCCCAAACAGACACATTTAGATGTGATATTAGTGCAAGATAATGACGATGCAAAAAGTAATAGTGGAAGTAGTTCCGACAAGCTGGACAACCCAGCACTGGATATTTCAGATATTAACATTGAAAACGATAGCAGTGGCCGCTCTCCTCAACTAGTGAACCAAGTACAAAACACAAATGAAACACGACTTTTTAATGCCGCTCCAGATAAGTACAATTTAAAAAATGTTCATGTATATATAGAGAGTACAAATAATGATAATTAATTTGGGACGTTTACATACATTGAAAATAGGACATATTTTACATAAACAGTTAAAAGTACCTAACATTGTAGAAGTTAACAGTATTGGTAAAAATCGCATAAAAGTTGAATTAAGAACTCTTCAAGACGCAAATAATTTAGTTCATCCTAATCTGATTTCTGAAAATTTAAAGGCCTATATACCTAATCATCTACTTGAAACCAAAGGAATAGTAAGAGGTCTTGATACACAATATGATCCAGATTACTTATCTAAAAACATTGAATGCCAATCAAAAGTTTTAAATATTAAACGTTTACACCATAGGGTTGAATCAGATGGAAGTGGAATTTAAACCGAAACAGATGATCTGGTTACTTTCGAAGGTAATATTTTACCTAATCATGTAGCAGTTAATAGAGTATTTTTTGCCGTTGAACAAATTTTAGGACGAGTTACTCAATGTTTCAAATGTTTAAAATTCTGACATATTTCCAAACAATATAAAATCTTGCGTTATCTGTATTAACTGCAATTCAGATAAATTTGAAAATTACAATTGTAAAGCAAAAGATAAGTTCTGCTTTCACTGTGAAATTAGTGGACATGTATCCGTTGATAAAACTTTTTTATAAATATCAAAAGAAAATTAAAAATAATATGATAAATCAGAAAACTTCGTTTAGAGAAGTTTAAGCCTATTGTGATTTATCTTTTGCAGGTCTCGATACCAGAAACACGTTCTCTGTTCTAGAACACAGAGATGAACATTTCCCCCAACCAAGCACAAGTACCTTCCATTCTCATACTAACAGTTTTTTGTCCTCGTCCTCGTCCTCGTCCTCGTCCTCGTCCTCGTCCTCGTCCTCGTCCCTCGTCCTCGTCCTCGTCCTCGTCCTCGTCCTCGTCCTCGTCCTCGTCCTCGTCCTCGTCTCGTCCTCGTCCTCGTCCTCGTCCTCGTCCTCGTCCTCGTCCTCGTCCTCGTCCTCGTCCTCGTCCTCGTCCTCGTCCTCGTCTCGTCCTCGTCCTCGTCCTCGTCCTCGTCCTCGTCCTCGTCCTCGTCCTCGTCCTCGTCCTCGTCCTCGTCCTCGTCCTCGTCCTCGTCCTCGTCCTCGTCCTCGTCCTCGTCCTCGTCCTCGTCCTCGTCCTCGTCCTCGTCCTCGTCCTCGTCCTCGTCCTCGTCCTCGTCCTCGTCCTCGTCCTCGTCCTCGTCCTCGTCCTCGTCCTCGTCCTCGTCCT
>OV651816.1:12186807-12421807 GCA_927349885.1 Psylliodes chrysocephalus
TATCTTTTCTTTATCTTTCTTTATCTTTCTTTATCTTTCTTTATCTTTCTTTATCTTTCTTTATCTTTCTTTATCTTTCTTTATCTTTCTTTATCTTTCTTTATCTTTCTTTATCTTTCTTTATCTTTCTTTATCTTTCTTTATCTTTCTTTATCTTTCTTTATCTTTCTTTATCTTTCTTTATCTTTCTTTATCTTTCTTTATCTTTCTTTATCTTTCTTTATCTTTCTTTATCTTTCTTTATCTTTCTTTATCTTTCTTTATCTTTCTTTATCTTTCTTTATCTTTCTTTATCTTTCTTATCTTTCTTTATCTTTCTTTATCTTTCTTTATCTTTCTTTATCTTTCTTTATCTTTCTTTATCTGTCTTTATCTTTCTTATCTTTCTTTATCTTTCTTTATCTTTCTTTATCTTTCTTTATCTTTCTTTATCTTTCTTTTCCTCAGTCTTGTATTATTGCAGTGGTACATGGATTATCATGATGGTGAATCAAACTTCTTTTGATAGAAACCATTCTCAGTTATAATTATTGTTGTCTTATGTTTGGCCTCATACTCATTATGCTCTCTTTCTTAATATATTTTTATGGTAGAGTGAAATATCTATGATTTTGTTGAAATTATAACGCATGACAGTTCCAATCTTTTGAAGATTAAACTTATGTTTCGCACTTGGAACATTTTCGTCGATGGGACTGACATTCGTAACAGTTTAAAAAAAAATTCTATGACCACTTATTATATTATCCATAAAATATTACATTAAACTAATTCATTATTTTGTTAGAATCCCATACTTGGGGATGACGTATTTTATTTCTTTTTGTAAAACCGGAAGCCTAATTTTTAATTCAGAAAATCGATTGTTCACTACTTATATATTCACTTATAATACTACTAGTGACTAAATTATTTCCGGAATTTTTTTCGAACTCACAAATTTTCTTCAAATATTCGGGAGTGAGCAAAAATTTCCAGACAATAATTTTGACACATATGGTATTCGGTAAGAAAATTCCACACCTGTAATTTTGAACCAATCAAAATACGTGTTTTTGACAGATCACCATGGCAACGGAGGTATTTTAATGGAAATTTTTTTCTCGTGGGTTACCCAAAAGTGAATTATACTGGAAATTTTTTGACGTTTACAACAACAGACCATTTTTGACAGACTGGTTTTTATTTGTTCACATAATAGGTTTAGTTTTGATACATTTTTAGTTACAATGCTAAGGTGTTTTCTATATTCTTCGGCCACTTCTTTTCTTCTTAATGGCGAAAATGCAGGACTTTGGATGCTTTGAATTATGTGTCTATGTCTAATAAAATATATATAATATTTAGACACTAATTTATTCACCTTTTTCCCATTCAGCACTTTGAATTTTGCGTAGTTTAGGTGCAAATATTCGTGGACAATTCGGAACAAATTTTCGTTTTTCAAGTTGGAGCCACAATCCTCTATTAATCCGAGTAAGTAAGTCATGGTGCAATGATTGATCATTACATCAGACAATTTCACGCATATTTTGCATAGCGTATGATTTTTCAAATCGATTCATTTTTAAACAAATAGGTAATTTTGTTGGTTTTACTTGCTGTGCAATATTCTTTATCGCAACAAAACGCGAGTTATTTAATGTTTTGAACTGTCAAAATACAATGATCACAGCCTCCTACGATTGATGCTTGCTGACGTTGGTTATGAATTTCATACCATTTTAAAGCGCTCATAACGCATGTTAATAAAAACGCAGAAAACAATTTTCTACCACTTGTAGTTATTCAAAACTTACGTAAAATTAAAGAATATACTATTTTCTATTTTCAAATGGTATTCCCATGCAACTACAATGAGTAGAAATAAGCAATTTGAAGGCCTAAATAATTGCAGCGAAACATTTTTTTTACGTCGGGCCGCTTGACAACTTCAAAACTGAAATTATATTCTAGGTTAGGGTCTCACTTAGTTACCATGACAACTCAACAATCAAGGCGACAACACCTTTTATGTTTCACTGGTGACTTGGAGAAAATAATTTTGCATTGTTGAGAAACGAAAAATAAATTTTAAAAAATATTTAATTTTCAACCATAATTCGGCGTGAAATTTTCTTACCGAATACCACGCGAGGTCAAATTAATATCAGGAAATTTTTTGACCTCTAGTAGTATTACTAGTGAAAATTTTACAACGAAAATATTAAAATTTCAAATTTATTAAAACGAATGAAATAAAATTTGCAAAGTTGGCCATGCCAGTTATGCGTATTAGTCATATTTGAAGTCGTTTAATCGTTAATCACACTGTGGCGTCGCGTCTTAATGTCATGTGCATGAAAAAGCTTCTCAAGTGTCAAAAAAAATTCGAGTGTAATTTTATGCAGGGTGCCCACCAGGAGAAAAATTTCCGGAAATTTTTTCTAGTTGGTATGGAAACGTTTTAAAATAATAGCATTTGATCGGCTATAAAATAGAGGTGTACAATTTTCATTGAAATAATAAAATGTACCTATCGTATAACAGAAAAATTAAGCGTGATTTTAGATCATTTAAATTATCATTAGTATTCAGAATAGCAAAAATATTTTTATTAAAGTATTAAATGGTTACACCAAAATGGGCGATTATAAAAGGACATGTACTCAGTTGCAGTAATATTCAACTATTTAATGACATAAAATTATAGGTGAGTGCGGTCTAGTTTTATCTAAGATCTTATTGGTATATTTATACTTACGGCTAGCTGTAGCGTCCGGCAGAATATATCATTTAATTTTTTTGATATTACAACTCATGACAGTCCCAAGGTGTTGATTATTAATTAAATATAGTGTGATCTGTAAACTGTATGAATGTTGTATGAATGTTTAAGTATGTGGTAAAGATTTTCTGTTTGTTTCCCTCGATTTATTAACCATTCAGGTTTTTGAAACTTCGATTTCTGTTTAACATTCTTAGAGAGTTTTAAAAATCCAGCTCTATTCCAAAGTATTTTGTGGTTATTATTTTTGTTATCGGTCAAAACATACAAATTTTTGGGATTTGCTAATATCTATATTATTATTAATGCTGATAGTCGTTCTTAACATCGAATATTGTGTCCAAAGCGTAGAACTTTTCATTTTGTTCGCCAATTCGGCAAAATAAGCCACTAAAACGTTCTCTGAAAAAACACAAGGAGAAATCAATTCAATGAATTTTTTATACTTCTAATGTAAGTAAAATCATGTATTTATGTCTAAATATAATATTTATTGTACATTAGTCACGGAGTGTAGTTTAGTTTATTACAAAATTTCTATAATATAAAATTTTACAGTCATAGATCCTGACTTACAAACAACAATAATTATACATTAAATTTAACTTACTAGAAAAGAAAATTTATTTTTTATAGAGTTTTAATGTTAGATAAAGAGTTGCTACTGTTATTTTTTTGTTGAACTCCAATTGTGTCATTGTAAATGTTTTTTTATAGGATACTAACCGCTTAGAACAGTGGCAGCATACACAGGGTGTTTCAAAAAAGGTATGTAATAAATTTTTCCTCAGATAGATTACCAAAAAATAAGTGGATTTGGGTTTATTTACCTATATCAAAAACTAGCTTCTAACAAAGTTGCAGGGCGTTAAAATATTATTAAAAAAAAAATGTTTTTTTTTTTTGTAAAAAGTTTGCTGCTGCGATTTTTTCTTTGAATTTTTTGCCAGGTGTTGTAGATTTGAAGGGCAAAAAATTCTAAGGGGAAAAAAATACAAAGCGACCTATTTAAAAAAGGTTGGGGGGTTAGGTACCTTTTAACCCCCCATTTTTTTTGACATAAAGAAACCTGCTTTATCGATTTTAAAATCAAAAAGAACTACGAATTTGTATTTTTTTTTTATAGCGAAATGAATTTTGTATCTTTCTTAGTTAACGAGCTATTTACAATTTTTTAATTGAATTTCTAGAGCAATTTGTCCATCCTGGACCTAACATATCAACAAAACTAAGAGTAGGTCAGGAGTTATTGTACAAAAAACGCATATAACAATCAGTGGTGTGCCTAAGGCTATGCTTGAGCCGCCCTGCAAAAACTACCTCTGCTCGTGATATATATATAAGTTAGGAAATTTTGGGGAATTTGTCAAAAATATTTCACAAGTGTACTCTTCTAAATTTATTCCAAGCTTTCGAGTATGGTTAAACTCATTTTCAATGAGCTACAAAAGTGATTCACAGATGTTCAAAAAGATTTGTTAATTTGATTAAAAAGGTTAAACTTACAACTCATTGAGGATAGTGTGTAAAAGGTAGTCATTTGATTAAAAATAAAAATATTGGACATCACAGTGCACAAAAACGAAAAATATTTTAAAAACAAATAATTGATACATTATTTTAGTTATCGAGCAACATCGATGTTGACTAGATAAGTGGATAACCAACAAGTGGTTCACAACGTGGGTTATAAAACGTGCGAAAAATGAAGTATTAAGTCATATGTCAATCATCAATCAAAACTGTCAACGGCAAAAAAGAAGAAAAACACTATGTGGCCTATGTCGCCTATGCACAAAGGGTAAAACCATCAGCCCATGAAAAGCTTGATCGATGATTAACATATAAAAAGAAAACAAAATCATATTTTTGTATTTTAATTATTATCTGACTATTAAATATACGGAGAAAATTATGATTTGTTTTAAAAATGTCACTAATCATGCAAGCGACGTTGCCCTCTGAGTAGACAGCACAATACCATTTTTAGGGTTGCTATCCCCTCATCCTGGATCATACCATTCACTTACCTGATAATACCTGGCAAAAATTAAATAAGTGTTAAATAGTCAATATAATAATTATTACACATTACCTACAATGGAAAATTATGTTATTAATATTACTGAAACAGTAAAATTAAATTGAAAAAATTGAAAAAGTTGAAAAAACCACATTATACGGATGAAATTTTGATTTGATAAAAATATATGAGACTAGTATGTTTGTGATGTCACCAAGTAAGTAAGGCTCATCAATTAAATAATTAATGACCCTCTCTCACCTATTCTGACATCACCCACCGAACTAGTAACATTTGGATTTAATGCAATTTGAAGAATATATTAACAAAAACTACAATTCAGACAACCCTGTGTTGTCCATACCGATATCTCCATGTTTATCCAAATATAAAAGATAGAAAAAATCTCACTTAAATGTTTAATATCTGATCTTTTGTTGATGCTATTTTCGTGTTAATAAAGGTGTGACATTTCTAACAATTGTCTTTTTGAGGTGTAAGTTTCTCTTTCTAATTAGGCATTCCAAACTAAATGGCTACCAGTGGGTTTTGACAGGTTATGATATGTCAAAATGATGGCAACCAGGCAATTATGGGCCAGGTGATTTGACATGGTCAATTCAATAGATAGTAACATAGACTGATCATCCATATTTTTCAAAATAAACATAAGCTTATGTCTTGAAGTAAAAATGTAAGCAGTTATTATTTTTTAAATATCTAAAGGCTGAAAATTGGTTTTAAAACACATTTTTGCTAAACCGATTTAAATTAATAAATATTTTCCAGGCAATATAGCCCCGTTCGCAAACGACCAGCTTTGAGCTATCTATATAACTATATATGTAACACTGACCCTGATAATGAGAACATGACAACAGGGTTGCCATATCTGAACTGTCAGTCCCCACTGGTAGCCATTTGGACAGGTCGTTGGAATGCCTAATATAGCTACATTTTCATAGTATGGTAATTTTTATGAACATGTTCAGCCAATGCAGAACGTTCAGGGTATAGCCTACAGTCGCTCCTGTGGGATGTTATACGGTCTTTTAAGCATCTAGATGTTTGGCCAATATATGATTTTTGGCATGTACCACAAGGGATAATGTATGCCACACCACTCAACGAAGTTATGGGTACCTTATCTTTTAATTTGGAAAACACAGAGCTACCAGTAAGGACAAGGTTTTCTGCAATTTTGATATTTTCTATAGATTTGAATAGTTTAAATATCTTGGGTGTAATTTCCTTAATGTATGGTAACGTTACATATCTGATGTTAATTTGTTGAGATTCATGGTCGTATGGCACAACATCAACATTGACACTTGTTACGTTCTGATTCTCGTTAATATTATTTTCTATGTTACTGTTGGTAAAAATAGATGATGTGTTAAAAGCTATCTTGCGTGTTAACTTAGGTGGATAGAAGTTCTCGGTAAATAAGGTATACAGGATTTTCAAGTTCTTATTATGGAAAGAGGGATCACTAATCTTAAGGATTCTATTTTTGATCTCTTTCATGGTATTAATTTTAGTAGAGTATTTATGGTAAGACTAATAATTAATTTATCTGCCGGAGCTAATTGGCTTTCTATACCAGTCTACTAAAATATTATTGTTGTTTTCAAGGATTCTAGTGTCTAGAAAGAGTACACTATTCTGCAAATCCTCAGTTTCTAAAGTAAATTGGATGTAAGGGTTATAACTGTTGAAATACCATAGTACCTCATCTACAAAATTAGCAGGCATTGCTAAAATAATGTCATCGACATATTTTGTAATAAAAGGGAATTCCACTGTGATAACACTCAAGACAATGTCCAACACCTCATCCATTACATAACATGCAAGTATTGGTGAAATAATACTGCCCATTGGTGTACCAAACGTTTGTCTATAAAACTTGTTATTGAACGAGAAATAATTGTTTTCAAATACTAATGTTAATAATTCTATAAAAGTATCCTTGCTTATGTTGCAGCACTCACCTATGTTATTCCATTTTTTGTTTATTGCCATGATGCAAATGTCAAGAGAAACGTTACTAAATAAAGATACTACATCCAGGCTAGCTATAACATAAATGTCAGGTATTCTGCTATTGTTGAGTAATTTATAGATTTCAAAGGATTTTATATAGTATGTGTTGTTATAATCATAAGCTTTTGTTAAAATATCAGTAAGGAAATGTGCAATATTACTGGTTGGAGTACCTATTGATGCTATAATAGGCCTGACAGCTAGTGGGTTTTGATGTATTTTTGGTAGAGAATAAAACTTCCCAGGGACACCTGTATAGCAAGTCAACTTTTTCTTTGTTACCTCATTAATTCTATTCGTTGTTTTAGTCTTTTTAAGGTATTGTTACATTTGTTTTGAACAATTGTCGTAGGATCATTATTGAGTTCTAAATATGATGAATCATTATTTATTATGGGTCATTGATAATCATTAATAAATGTAAACTAGAAACTTTTAAATGGTTATGTATTATTTTATGTTTAGCGGATTTTAATTATGCGTTATTTTTATGTAACGCCTGTGGTAACTAAAAAATGTATGTACATTTTCATTTGACTTAAAAATCCAATGTCACACAACATCAGAAAACCTAGGAGCATCTGCAACTTCGCATAATGAAACAACTTTTGCCTTCGAAACTGCCCGAGTGGAAACGAGTTGTTACGAGGGACCTTTAAATGGGTATGGCCATTTATATCTCTCCTAATTTTGATGTTCTTTGTCAACTTTCGCATCTGGGTAATCTGGTGTCATTTATAGAAATAAAATAGATATTTATGTACCAAAGGCTATAAGTAAAATCTTTTTCGACCGAATCAGAAATGTACGGCCGCGGCCAAATAACTTGGTGAGTACTAATACAACGATTTAACAACTTATGTAAAAATGGAAAGTCCGCATCATGCCTTCGTTTTTCGCAAGAGTAAATATTAGTAATTCCAGAAATTTGATGCTGGTATCTAGCCAGTTCATTCCTAGATTATATGCATAATGTCGGCTTACCAGCAAAACACACTAAGTTAGATTTGATAAAAAAATCCATTAGTCACTTAATGTATTTTTCTTGAACAAAATAGTGTTATTATGGACTTAATGAATATGAAAATAATTTAAAAATAAGAGTATAATTGTTAGAGGACATAATGGATTTTACCAGTTTATAGAGTGGAAGAAATCCAGTCAACTGATCTAAATAAGTAAAATATAAGAAAATGACTTAGTGTGTTTTGCTTGTAAACCAACTTGTGTGTGATAAGAATATTTTATATATCGTAACCAAAAAAACTAATATCAAATTGAAAACAGGAGACCATTTTTGATGTTCCTGGTGTTGTCGAAGGTTCAATCAACTTTGATACAACATCCTTCCTTTCAACACTGGAGATATCTTCAATCTATAAGTATAATTCATTTCATTGCTAATTTTCAAAAGATACAAGAAACTCTTCGGAGTAGTTTATATTATCATAAAATGTTTTCTTTACAGGAAGCACTAAGATTTATTTTACTTTGTCAATTATGATACAATATAGCATTAATTTTCTAAATTAAATCCCTAAGTTTAAAATGTATGAATAATTTGTATTAGGTATTGTATTACATACTATTATTATAACTTACTTAAAGACGAACCAAGTTGAGAATTGAATGCCCAGTTTTAAATTCGTCTTTCCCGGCAGAATTCATAACAAAATCATAATTTATAAAACGTGTCCAATATATTTTGGTGTTCTTCAACCGTTCCTAATTCTAGATTTTGAATCCAAATTTTCATTGCTTTAAAGTTTGTAGTAAACTTGCGTAAAAAAATACTCATAATATTCTACAATATACGTGCACCGCCCATGTTTTTTTTTATAGAATAGAATAGAAATTTTTAGACTTACAACAAAATTCTTGAAAAAAACTTCTATAAACCATTGGTCTATTTTAAATTCACCCTCAGAATTAAATATTTATTAACTCAGCAAATTCCTAATAATTATTAAAATGTTTGATGACCAAGATGATATTACTTATAACTATTAATTTTTCTGAAAATCTAAAAAACAACTGAGTGTTCCCGTATTATTACTACACTAATGAAAACACCTGAAAATAAACTATGTTTTAGATAGAATTCAAAAAACCGTTAATAGGTAATACCTACATATATACATATATCAAGTTATTAATAAATACTATTTCCTAATTATTATCAAGGAAGGTCGTTTAAATACCTATATAAACTGGGGTAAAAGCTCATATGAATATAGTCAGCTCCAGTGACTTGATACGCATCCAAATTATCAACATGAACTGCTTGGTAAGAATTTATTTTAAAATTGATAGTACACTCATAACAATATTTTTTTAATTTTAGAAATCGTAAATATTTTAAATACATTATTTCAAAATTTAGATTATCTACTTTATCTAAAAAAAATGACATATCACACTTAAAACCTACTTGAGTTGTACACGATATTTTATCTACGACTTAATAAATAAAATTAGAAAAATTTTAAAAATTAATTTAGATGCTTTTCGGATAAAATAATTTCAAGAATAATTAACGTAAATTTATCATTTGTATCCTAATAATATCGCCTCTGATGTTTTCTTTGTAAAAAAAATTTCAACTAACACATAATGAAACTCAGCATGGGATATAAATTTAAAATAACGCAGTTTGTTTCATAATGTAACATCATAGTTAAACGTTTAAATTTAGTTTTTTCGTTTCTATTTTAACAATACATTTTTTATTGTCGATGAAATTTTTGGCCGTAAGACCACTTAATGTAAAATTTCTTAAAAAAAATTGATATCACTATTCATAAAAAATATATATTTTTATATTTCGTAACTGATTAGTTTTTTTCATTAGTTTGTAGCTCTTTTCGCCACCCTTGCCGTAGCCTCCCAAGCTAGCGGAATCGGTGTGGGATTGGGCGGTCTTGGATTGGGTGGAATTGGTGGAATCGGTGGAATCGGTGGAATCGGTGGAATTGGTGGAATTGGTGGACTTGGAGGAATTGGTGGACATGGAATAGCTGTTGCCGCCGTTCCAGCCATTAACCCATGGATTAATGGAGGAGTTGGACCTTCTGGAGTCACATCTGGTGCTGGTGCCGCTGGACCATCTGGAGTTGTTACTGGAGCTGGAGCCGCTGGACCATCAGGTACGCCCAAGGTTTTTATAATCCGACCTAGCATTCATGCTTCTTATTCTTAATAATATTACTTACTCATCTTTGTTCATTTTTAGACAGTCTGTTATTTTTTATTAGATACTAGATCACACTATATCTTAACAGCTATAGTAGATTGTTTGATTGTTAATCGATTTCAAAACTTTTACTATTGTTACTAAGTATTTGAGGCTATCCAGATATTTGCAACTATAATATCTCTTATCCTAATCACTCTATCGTCCACATTTGCTTTTATTGTCTTCCATGTTAAATAACTTTGTTGACACCTAGTTCCCTTATTTGTCATGAGTCATCTCTGATGGTAATACGTTTACTTCTTTGACCTTCATTGTCATCTCCAAGCTTTTAATTTTTAAAATACCATTTTTAATCACTTAAATACCTCAAACTGAATTATTTTATGTCAGTTTTTATTATATATTAACCGATATTTAAAATTCAAGATTATTCATACAGAGAATCACTTTTACAACGAAATAGCTTATGGCAATTTGTCAGGTGCAATGAATAAAATGAAAGATAAGGAAGAATATAATTGTTTGTTCGAAAAATAACTTTTCCTAATTTCTTTTCATTTACATTTCACTTCTCTGCAACAAAATTGATAGAAATATGACTCAATTTTGTAGTTTTATTTTTCCAGGAGTTGTGTAATAAAATTAATTGAAGTATCTACTGACAAGTTACACCGAAGTCCTTGTTTTATTACTTTTATTACATTTTCTTCTTTATTACTTAGATAGATGTTTACATTTCCCATATTATTTGCTTCTTCATCATGTATTTTCCATTATTATACATAATTTAACACTACTTATACGGTGTTAATTGTAATAAGTGTCAATCTGTTATTATAACTTTTATTACAATCATTAATTTGCACTTGTCATTACTTAATTTTGTTTATTTTATTGTAGGTGTCGTAAACGGCCACGGAGCTGTAGGACCAACTGGACCCAATGGTAGAGGAGTTGTTGTCGCTGCTGCCCCAATTGCTGTTGCCGCTCCAATTGCCGCTCCAGTTGCCGTAGGAGTTGGTCTTGGTGGAGTTGGTCTTGGCGGTCTTGGTGGAGTTGGTCTTGGAGGAGTTGGTCTTGGAGGAATTGGGCTTGGAGGAGTAGGTCTTGGAGGAGCTGGTCTTGGTATTGGTAAAGGAGTTGGTATTGGAATTGGCGGACACGGATGGTAAACATCTGCTGAATAATTAGGATATTTCAATTGTGATTCTGGTCAAACTGACATGATTTTTGTGTATATTTATTTATTTAGTGTGCAATAAAAGAGTTTCTATCTAGTAAATGTGTATTTTTTTCTTGCGATCATATATAAAAATACCTACCTATTATACTAAAATCGGAATGAGATGCTCCAAATCTATATTAACCTAAAAATCTAAATAGTGCTACTAGTTTCAGCCTATGTGGTCATCATCAGACCTGCAATACAAACAAATTTGTTAGATAATGGTCTAAAAAATAATAATAAAAAAAATAAAGGTAGTTGCATAAAAAGTCCAGAACAACACTAGTTTGTACAACAAGAGTGGATATGATGGCCATATCGCACGAAGACGAAATTTGAGCACGACGACGTAGACAAAGTGCTTAATCATCTGAGTGCGATGCAGATAATCCACTCGAATTGTACAGTATATTTTTTCTACGACCCACTGACGAAAATTTACAAATAAAAAAAATATTTTACGTTATTAAGACAAAATAACTAATTTTAAAATAATTTATGACTTTTAATAATTTTTAAAATAAAATAAACGAAAAAAAAAAACTTCATTTAATTTTTCCCCATCCTAGAATCGAACTCCAATCTTCCGCGTCGAAGACAAGAACGCTAACTGCAGGACCGCCTATTCTTTTATTTTTATTGCTTTAATACTCGTTATTAAATTGACTTCATATAGTTTTATTTAAATTAACAAATTATTTATAATTATAGACAAAATGAAAAAACAAATGCTATTATTTATTGATTCTTAACAAGAATAACCCATTTTAATCTCAATAGCTACAAAATATACTGACAATTAGTTTAACAGAATTGTCACTTATTTAAAATTTTAAAAATAATAGTAGTCGGTTGATCAAAATATGAACGGTGCTTGGTGGATTTCATTTTTTTGCAGTGTTCTCACTACCTAGAATGGATATGAAATATATTCGTTCAGTTGAAGGCAATAGCATACTTTTTCGTTTTATAATCTGTGCGTAGATAAGCTAATGTCCATGTGGCTCTAGAAAAATTAATTATCAATATTTTTAACTTATGTGGAAAATTCCTATTTCGGTACTAGTAAGATACTATTACTTAGTACTTAGTATAAGCCGTTTCATTTAGAATATCTCTATAGAAATCCTGCAACAAAAAGAAATAAACTAAACATTTTTTCTGGTATGTTTCAAGATAGATGGTGAGTGCCCTAGTTCTTCGAAAACCATACCTACCTTATGTTATTCATTGGCAGATAATGGGCCATATTTCGCTTATCTTGAGCATAAACACAAAAATATTAGAAGACTGTTTTCCATAAGAGTAGGGCATTATCTTCAAAAGGAAAATATATTTTAAAAAAATGTTGATATCAAGACAGTAGGTAAGAACCGTGTACAGGTAATATTTAAATCAAATGATATAGCCAACCAATTAGTTAATCATCCTTGTGTGTTAACAAATAATCTTTTAGCGTACATAAATTTTTAACCCAAAAAAAGGGTGTAGTTAAACTAGTAGATACATTACAAAGACATTACAATATAGAGACAAAATGTTTCATTCATAAATCCCATACAATTGCGGACTGTTATTGTTTTAAAATTGTTAGTGACTGGAAGAGAGAAAGACAGATCTCTTAGGACCGGCTGGTAACGTTGTAAACAGTGTCCATAATATGCTCGCCAGTGGCGTAGAGTTTTAAACTTACCAGTATTGTCAGATTAGTATGTTAAAAAAATACGTAAATAAGTAGGTATATTTTTTTAGTAATATAATTATGATGATTTTTTCATGGAGGTAAATTCAAGTACAAGTAAATTCAAATACAAGAGAATTCAAGTTATCTTCCGATTTTTAATATTTATTGGTTTATAGTTTATTGGCATTTACTATATATTTGCCTGGTATGATGTTAACCAAAATTATTTAAAATTTTAAATCAACATTAAGTAGGTAGGGGTATCGAAATAAAACACTGTCCTAAAAATATATAATTTTTTAATAATTACAAAAAACATGGTATGGCAAAAAATATCGTAAAAAAAACTGTAAAATTTTTTAAAATAACGTTTTAAATATATTAAATACCTTAATTTTATTAACTAAAATTTCATTTAATTTTTTTTAACTTAGTTATTAGTGTTATTACTTACTGCAATGTTTTTTTGCAGCAGGTGGTGTTCCAAAAACAGTTGAATCAGAACTAAAATCCCATACATTAGATATACCTACATATAGGTAATAAATAATGTTTAGAGGTAAACAAAAATTATTTTTTTTTATTTTTACCTGTTGGATAAGTCATCCAAAAATAGAAAGCCCTCACACCATCTGGGGTTTGCATCTTTTCTGATATATTTAGCACCATTTGCACGTACCAAAACATCTTGAGGATAAAAGTGTTCTGAACACAACTCTGGGTTTTTACGAAGGAGCTGATTTTCAAGGATCTCTACTAGAGAAAACCAAGGTTTTCTTTTCTCAGTATCTTGCGGAAACCTAAATAGAATATTAAAAAATATGTATAGGTGCCTAATAGGTAAATCATTTTTAAGGTATTCTACATTTTACGTTAAATTCTCTTTACCACTATTCAATAATTATTTATTGGTATAAGAATAATTTAGTAATTTATAAAAGGAATACCACTTTAAAAACTGTCTTAGACTACACAAGTTTTTGATACAATTTCTTGTACAATTTAAATTGTATATTATTAAACCTGCAGTAAATTGTCTGAAAAATTAGATTGGATAATCATTTTTCAAACAATTTACTATGTGATCCTATACAATTTAAATTCTATAAGAAATTGTATCAAATCTTGTACAAGAAATTGTATAGTCAAAACAGTCTTAAGACGGGTGCCCTACTCCACTGGTTCAAATAAAAACAACATATCTTAACCTAAAAATACTTACCGATGAAAGGATAAATTTCGATTTAAATGA
The DNA here is from genome assembly GCA_927349885.1 of Psylliodes chrysocephalus. Taxonomy (NCBI): domain Eukaryota; kingdom Metazoa; phylum Arthropoda; class Insecta; order Coleoptera; family Chrysomelidae; genus Psylliodes; species Psylliodes chrysocephalus. Next base: position 12,201,001 of record OV651816.1, read on the forward strand.
TCTACCTTATTGATCACTACACATGCATGCAAAAGTTAATGAAGATGTTAGTACAGAGTATATTGACAGGCAAATGATAGTGGTGACTTTTCTAGGAAATACACTTTCACAATCAATTAAAAGAAATATGTGTAATTTTTCTATTGAGTCGTACATATATCCAGTGGTCCAATGTTTCAACTGTTTGAGATATGGCCACAGTGCAAAAATTTGTAGGGGTAAACAACGTTACCAAAGATGCAGACCATAAAGATAATGGGTGCTCTTACAATAACTTGTGCGCAAACTGTTAAAGTGATGAACATTCGATTATTTTAAGGCTTTATCCAGTATATAGAAAACAATATAACATCAAAAACGTAATGGCAACTAGTAACATTTCATTCAAAGATGCGGAAACTATAGTCGACAATCCATCATATGCGAAGGTTACAACTAATAACAATTTTAAATAACATACGAAATTTCCCAGACCTTTCCACTTCTGGGTGGCACAAAATTGATCGAAAACATTTGATCGAATACATTTGATCGAAAACATTTGATCGAATACATTTGATCGAAAAAACATTTTATCGAAAAAACATTTTATCGAATAACAATTGATCAAAAAGAAAAATGATCGAACAGAAAAATGATCGAAAAGAATACTGATCGAAAAGAAAATTGATCGAAAATAGATTTGATAGAAAAAGCAATTAATCGAAAAACCAAATATTCATAAAATTATAGAATATTAAGAAAAATGAAAACACAAATTTTAACTGATTTACCTAACCTGTGTGGCCTAGAATCATCGCTGGTTGCTTCGCAAAAACAAAAATAAAATAAACTTAAGTAACGTACCTAACTAACCTAACTTGTGCGAGAGCAATCAGTTAAATTTGAATATCACAGGTCAGGTAAATTAGTGTTTTTTATTTTTATAATTTTTTGCGAGGCAAACCGCGACGTTTTCAAACTGGAGTAATTTAACTAATTGCTCTGATACAGGTTAGGTAAGTTAGTTAAGTTTTATAAAAAAAAAACAAATAAAAATAAAGAAAACCTAACTAATTTACCTAACCTGTGCGGCCTGGGGCAATTTAACTTATTGCTCTGACAGAGCCTAGGTAAGTTAGTTATGTTTTTTAAAAACTTAACTTACTTACCTAAAACTTAACTAACTTACCTAACCTGTGTCAGAGCAATCAATTAAATTGCTCCAGGCCGTACAGGTTAGGTAAATAGGTAAGGTTTTCTTTATTTTTTCCTTTTTTGTATAATTTTTTTTGCGAAGTCATGCTCGACGGCTCTTGGCCGGTTAGCTAAATTGGTTAATTTTTTGTTTTCACTTTTCTTATTTTTCTATATGTTTTTTGCATAAATAACCGCGTAGAATCCAGGCCGCACAGGTTAGGTAAATTAATTAAATTTTGTATAATAAAAAAACTAAACTAACTTACCTAACATACGCGAGAGCAATCAGATAAATTTAAATAGCGCAGGTTAGGTAAATTAGGTAAGATTTTATTTTTCCTTTTTTTGTATAATTTTTTTTTGCGAGGCAACCCTCGAGGGCTCCAGGTCGCATAGGTTAGATAATATAAATAAATTTTTTATAGAAAAGAAAAAACTTAAAATAATTTACCTAAAATGCCCCATCGTGAGACAACTCGATCTTATTGAAATATATATTTTGTGCAAATTAATCACATTTTTTTAATCCAAATGAAGATAAATAACCGTTTAGCTCTAAAATAATTATTTTTAAATTAACAGGATAAGGATAAAATTTGTTAAACCAGGAGATTATTGAAAAATTAGCCATTAGTATCTAATTTTGATAGCCACTTAGTTTCCTTGGTAGTAGGGATTAGACGGACGATTAAATGGTATCATTTGATTTTTTGATATTTTACTATTTTTAATGTTGATTTCCTGTATATTGTCCTTTCGATCTAATGAATTTTCGATCTATTGTCTTTTCAATAAAATGTTATTCGATAAAATATATTTTCGATCAAATGTTATTCGACCAAATGTATTTTCGATCAAATGCCATTCGATAAAATGTATTTTCGATCAAATTTCCATTTCGATCAAAAGTTTTTTTGATCAATTTTGTGCCACCCCCCACTTCTAACACTCCAAATACATATTTATTGAATAAACCAAAACGTCTATATGTCTCCATGTTACAAAACTTTCCATAAAAAACGTAAGGTATTATCTCCTCCTTCCACCCCCACTCTGTCTAATAGTAAAGATAAAAAACCAGCACACCCGATCACACCTAACCCATATAGGGATGAATTGTTTATGGCATTCAAGCAAAAACTTATACTACAATTGACTAATTTTGTTAACTCAATAAAGCAAGATCCTCATATAACTAAAGATTGTCAGGTGGATAGTATTTTCGAGGATTCTAATAAAATAGACTTTACAGATATTACTTAGATTATAGAAAATAATATCATAAGTAACTTTATTTAAAGCATTTTCTTTTCCAAACATAAATAACAGATATATTTCATAAAATATAAATATTACCATCTATAAAGTACCCCCCAGATATTCCGACTCTGCCCAAAATCTCATCAGTTCACCGCAGGCCGATGTTTAAAATGTGGTGTTTTTCTTTTCATCCGTTCATGAGTTATCGTGGACACACACACACCCACGCACCCACCCACCCACCCACCCCCACCCACCCACCCACACACACACACACACACACACACACACACACACACACACACACACACACACACACACACACACACACACACACACACACACACACACACACACACACACACACACACGCACGCACGCACGCGCGCGCGCTCACACACATGGCGAAAATGGTCAAAACGTACGCAGAGGACCTCAAAACGTAAAATCCGTCAAAAACTCGACACCAAAAAAATCCTGATTCCTATACTTTCCTTGCATACAGATAGAAAAATAAAAATAAACTACTTATTTCTTTTAATTCATTTAACTTCAATTTAATTTTGTTTTTAGTTCAGTAATAATCACATCCGTTACTTAATCAGATATTTTACTTATAATTGTCTCCTAACATTTTGAAAGTTTAACTTTTATTAACTTAAGTTCAATTTATACTGTAAAACTGATCTTCAATCATTATTCCATTCTGGAATCTATTGTTTCAAAATATTTAAAATGTTTATTTTACTCAACTCATTTGTTACTTTAGCTTCTCAGATGGTTTTACAGTTTACCCCTCGTTGACACCATACTTACCATCATATTTACTTTGATTGTCCGGTCGTAGAATAGGCAACTCAGCACATAGCTAAGTCGTAAAAGGCGAAATACGTGTCTCTAGTCTACTTTGATGCTGCCTAGTATGAATCTGGGTAGTAATTTGTCTTTTCTATATATTTATCACTTTTTTATAACTCTCTTTCATCCTTTCTTCTTCTTTCTAATTTACCCTTCTTTTTTCGGTTAGGTAGCATGTATGGGTCACGTCTTGTTACTTCAATATTATATATTTTTTAGTTTTTTAATGATAAGTCTAGTCTAACCCAGTCTAACTTGTCATATCGTTTTGTGCCAGACTGTCAATGTCATTTGTCTGTTGTCAATTGTCAAATTTAGGTACACTTGTCACCTGTTGTACGTTGTACAGGGTTATTCATTATAAATTACCCACCCCTTATTATCGTTATTATTGTCTATAGAAAAAAAAGTTTCAAATAAAAGTTGTGTGGTAATAACTGAATTTTGTTAAAATGCTATCAACTATACAGTGGCGTGCGGATTTAAAGGGATACAAAAATATAATATATTTTTTTAATGGGACACCCTGTATAATATTACATTTTTGGATTTGTCATTTTTTTCTGATTTCAAAAATATATAATATGTCGAATATCTTAGGTAACTTGTTACTGCAAATATGAAAACGTTATCATTATTAAAGTAGGCTATGAAAGTGAAGCAGTATATCTAGCTGCTCTTCCTGGTTTGCTTGAACTACACGCTTTTTTCTACTAAAACTGGAGGTGTGATTCACCTTTAGATAAATATTTTGGAACGTATTTTTTTGATTTGTTATTTTTTTTCTGATTTCAAAAATATATAATATATTACCCGTACCTTATACCGTTTTTGAGTTATCATACGTCGAAGATCTTGTGTAACTAGTTACTGCAAATATGAAAAAGTTCTTATTATATTAAAGTAGGCTATGAAAATGACTACTAATATGTTTGAAATAATCAAAATGGTTTACAGTGAGGAAGAAAAAGTCCAAATATTTACTTGTTATATGCAAAATACCAAAAATAAACGTGCAAGAAAAAGAGCATATTATTGTATCCAAATCTTCCAACACTATCAGAAAATACGTTCAAAAATATTTATCTAAAGGTGAATCACACCTCCAGTTTTAGTAGAAAAAAGCGTGTAGTTCAAGCAAACCAGGAAGAGCAGCTAGATATACTGCTTCACTTTCATAGCCTACTTTAATAATGATAACTTTTTCATATTTGCAGTAACAAGTTACCTAAGATATTCGACATATTATATATTTTTGAAATCAGAAAAAAATGACAAATCCAAAAATGTAATAATATACAGGGTGTCCCATTAAAAAAAGTATATTATATTTTTGTATCCCTTTAAATCCGCACGCCACTATACATCTGATAGCATTTTAACAAAATTCAGTTATTACCACATAACTTTTATTTGAAGCTTTTTTTTTCTATAGGCAATAATAACGATAATAAGGGGTGGGTAATTTATAATGAATAACCCTGTACCAGAAACGTATTACTTTTTAATAATTTTTACAATTAATTGCTATTTATGTTTTACTTTTAACCTTACGATTGGGGTTCGGTGCCTTTACATGTTCATCTTTAATAATTGTTGTTAAAAATTCTGTTTCATCTGATTGCCTTCATGTGAAAGGTATCAATGACGTAAATGGTTTGGCATGCTTTAATATTTAGAAATTTTAATTTGTAACGTCTTTTAGGACGGCTCTGAAGATGGCTGTATTAAGCTGAAACCGCTAAGCCGAATTTTTTTAATAAAAATTTTCAATTTTGTACACAGTTTTGTACCTTTTTCACTTTCAATTCTTTGATAATCCCAACTTCCTCTTAATACGAACCACTTTCTGTTAACAATGTAATTATTATTATTATCATCAATAACTGTGGGTAACGAATTTTGTATATTATTAAAAAGCTTATCTATCAAGAAACTAAATAATAGTTTTAGTTGTCTCTGAAATTGCCAACGCCTTTAGTCACCTTTCACAGGAATCTGGTTTTTACATAATTAACGAAACTAAAAATCGTGTAGCGCCTTGAAACTAAAGGAACATGTAATAAAACAAATTATTGCATGATTTAAATATCATGTTAGTTATAATAAGTACCAACAAACTTTATCCATTTAATATTATTATATTCAATAAAAAAGCTGCATTATTAACTTCCTCGATAAGGAGTGTTTTAATTAAAAATTATTAGAGTTTATACAGCCGCTAGCTATGGTTCTATATTCGCTAAAAGGTTCCCGTAATTTTTAAACGGATCATGTTTTGCTTTGTCACCACTCAAAAATATGACTAGTAATTTTTTTGGAAATTTTATAATTACATTATATGGAGAAAATATACGTTCCATGTAAAATATTGATTTTCTGAGCTTCATATTAAAGAATGGGCATTGGATTGGAACTCAATTGTTGGTTGCTATATCCGTGATGATCCCCATATTAATTTAGGAAAGGTCTAAAGTCTATTCAGATTTCATTTACGTCGCGTCAAAACAATTTCTCCCATCCTGCAACAGCTCACGTGACATTTGTTTGCGCTTCTATTGGTTAATCGGTCGTTAGTCATTTAGACGACGCGCAAATATTTTTTGTCAGAGTCGAATTCAGTTCAATTTGGATAAATATAAACGGCGTTTTGGTAGCATTCACCGTGTTGGTTAGTTTGGACATTTTGTATGTTTGATTGATTATAATTCATTATATTATAGTTTAGATATACATATCGCATGCTGAGAACGAAAGTGTCTCAATCCAACATTTTGGCAAATCGAGTTAAATACATAAAACGACTTAAAAAAGCATATTCTATTCCCCAGAAAATAATAAACTGACGCTTTTTGGTTAAAAAAGGGTGAATACAATATCGCCGTCCCTTTCATTTCATACTCTCCTCGCACATCATTCAACGAAACAGTGGCGAGTTTAGTTATAAGCCGGGAGTGTTCGCTAGAGGACGTCTAGCAGTTATTCTAGTAGTGACCTAATCTCAATAGAGTCCTTGCATGACAAAAAACTAAGGTAAGTTTAACAGTAACTTTTAATCTTGTAGTGACCGATTTTACTGTTGAGTCATTTTACGATTTAAAACACGGCTATTCAATACGACTTAAAACTAATTCAGTCATTAATTTATTAATGAATAGCGTTTAATCTGTGGATCATTTAGAAATAAGTTTTTACTTTATTAAATTTTAGAAAAATTATTTGTTCTCTTTGTGAATGTGTCTATTTACAATCGAAACCATCTAATAAGTAAAGGACACAATTTTTAATACGTCATTTTATTATTTTTTTAGTGTTGGAACAACTATTTAAAGTCTCTTTAATTTAAGAAAAAATGAAAAGAAGAGCTGATTTAATATTACATATGTTGGAAATTAATCAACAAACAGAGGTAAAATGATATTATTTTTTTAACTAGTTGTTTTTAATTATAGTTTCTAGCTTTAAAATAGTTGTTTTATTTTTCAGCAGAATTATGAACATGATAAAGAAAACATAGTTCCGCCTAGTCTCTCTAAAATCGAAAATACATCAGAAAGAGTTATAGATGTGTACAAGACACAATCAACAATTCAAACTAGGTCTGATGACAGTGAATTCCAGGTAAAATTAGTAAATTATTACAAAACGTTAAGTTAAGTGTGGTGTGTGTCTGTGTGTGTGGGTGCGTGTGTGTGGGCGAGTGCGTGTGTGTGCGCGAGTGCGTGCGTGTGCGTGTGTGTTCATTAAGAGGAACATAGTACCTTATTCTCGAACAAAACAGAAAAGCATAAATAGGATAAATTGAACATTTTATTTTTAGAGTGATTGGGCGTTTAAAAAATTCCTACAACTAAACGAATAGAAATTAAGAGCTCAAATTCAGCAGAAGTTAATTAGATAAATGACCTAGATGAGAAATTATGCTGAAAAAAAAAATGAAAAATTTTAATATACCTTCATGAAAATAAAATAGAGCTTTTCACCCTTTTATTGCTTATCTGTGTTTTAATTATAGTAAAATATTACCATGGAAATTGTATAAAAAAAAAGTGTTTTTAAAACTTATGCACCCACACCTCACTAATAAAAAGGGTGAAAAGTTTGCTGAATTTTAGCTTTTAATTTCTATTCGTCCAGTTGTAGGAATTTTTAAATATTATTTAATTTTACGTCCGCAATATAAGCCAATGTCTTTTTGACTGAATGTATACACCCAATAACTGTACATTAAAACGTTTAAACTTTAAACACATATGGCCGAAAAATGAAACTTTAATATAATTATTAATACTATTAAAGTAGCTTCAACTTTAAGAAACATTTAAGTATTAGATAGTAACAACTATTTATTTTTAGATATCAAAAGAGTTTAATCCACAAAACATCACAAATGCTGAAGTTGAATTAACTAAGGATGATCCAATCCAATCAGCCCAAAAGATAAAAGGTGTCAGATCTAATTCAAGTAGTTCCTCTACATCTAGTTCCTCGTCAAGTTCTTCGTCAAGCACTTCGTCAAGATCTTCTTTCTCTGATTCTTCTAAATTTGTTGGCCCGAGTAGCAGTAATCCACGAACTACAATTAATCCAAATTATAATATATCGCCAGTTAATACAGATGAAAGTGATGTAGATATAAGTGACTCTGATCCAACCTTTCAAATTAATAAAATTAAGGGGACGCATAACTCTTTATCAAGCAGTTCTTTGTCTTCTTCCGGTTCTCAGTCACGCGCTACTAATGATGCTATGTTCAACAATCGTAATCCTAATAATGAAGATGCTATTGATAATACCAAAAAATCTAGAAAACGTAAAAGAAACCCATCTCAGTGGAAACAAAATAAGATGAGACGTCTAAGAAATAGTGGACAAGCCTATGTATCCCTTTCTAAATCAAAAAAACAGGTTCCAGCACGTAGTATGAAGGAGGTGTGTAATTGCAGATTGAAATGCTTCGATAAAATAATGGACACTGAAAGGATTACTTTGTTCAATCATTTTTGGAATCTAACTGATTTAGAAATGCAGCGTGCCTATATCCGATGTAGTATGAGAGAAGTTAAACCGAAATATAAATACACCAATGCAGAAAAACCTAGGCTGCCTAATAATGCCTTTTATTTTACAGTAAATGGAAACCATATTCGTGTATGCAAAAAATATTTTATAAATACTTTGGATATATCGGATAGACAATTAAGAACAGTCAAGAAGAAAACAAATAGTCAAGGCTTTGTAGAGCAAGACAGGCGAGGTAAACACGATAATAGGAAAAAAGTGAAACCAGAATTATTACAGGATATAAAAGATTACATCAATTCCATACCAAGAATTGAATCTCACTATTTAAGAGCCACTACAAGTAAGGAATATATATCTGAGAGTAAGACTATTACAGATCTATGGAAAGATTTTAACCAGCAACAAAAAGAAAAAAGTAGACCTGAATGTGATTATTGGTTGTTTATTAATACTTTTAACAAGGATTTTAATATTAGTTTTTTTCAACCAAAAAAAGACAGATGCGAAACTTGCCTGGCCTATGAACTTGCTCCTGTGAATAGTAAGATGGAACTTAAAACAAGTTATGATAATCATCTAGTGGAGAAAGAATTATGTCGTTAAGAAAAACGGACAGATCGAGAGAATATTGACAAAACTCATATTTGTGCTGTGTTTGATTTACAATCTGTAATGTTATGTCCTAGCCCTTCATACTTTTACTACTCATCTAAAATTAACTGCCTCGACTTTACCATAACAGAATTAAATAAAACACAAAGTGAAGTAAATAGAGCTTATGGCGATGTTTTCTGCTATTTTTGGGATGAGACGCAGGGACAAAGAGGGGCCAATGAGATAGGTTCCTGCATTTTGGATTACTTGAATAATTTAAGCCTGAACCACCCGAATGAAGAGTTAAACATTACATTTTACTCCGACAATTGCACCGGGCAGCACAAAAACAAAACAATAGCTGCTCTATACTCATATGCAGTTGCCCACTTTGAAAACATTCAAACCATTACGCATAAATATTTAATTAAGGGGCATACTCAAAATGAGGCAGACAATGTCCATAGTTTGATTGAGAAAGAAATTAAGAAAAATGAAAAAGCTGGACTTATATACATACCCTATCAGTACGTGACTCTAATTAAAAATGCTCGGAAATCCGGTAAACCCTTCATTGTCAAGGAACTCAATTACGATTTTTTTTTTAATCTTAAAAAGCTTCAAGAACTCTGGGGCTACAATTTTAACGAAGACTGCGAAAAAAAGATTATAAGATGGAACGACATCAAAAATTTGAAATTTATAAAGGAAGAAACATTTATATTTTATTACAAAACTTCTTACAAGCAAGCCAAATTTACTGCAGTTAACATTCGTAATAAAAGAAAAAAAATGGTAAATGTTAATGAAATAACAATAGAAAAATTGTATACGCAAGCGCTTAATTTAAACGAGAAGAAGAAACAAGATCTTAAAGATCTAGTAAGAAAAAATCAAATACCTAGTTACTACGCAAGTTTTTATAATTCTTTATAATTTAATAGGAAGTAATCATTAATTAAGTTTTTTTAAGGATACATTATTTAAGTAGAGATTACTATTTATTTTTGTTACCCGAGACGGATTTTTGTTTGTTTTGTAGTGAACTAAATAATACACACTAGTTATTCTGTTTAATGTGTCGTAAATTCTCATTTAATAAAGATGTTTACTGTAAAAATAATATTTTTACTGACCTGTTACATTATAATATTAGTAATAGCTAAGAACAAAAGTGCACTTTTTTGAGTTGTGTCAAAAAATGTTGTTTACTTACAGTATATAACAGACCTATATCAAAAAAAGTACCTATTGTCTTAAACTTTTTAGTACTGAAGTGACACATTTTTGGAATTGTTTTTTAGATAAATATTTATTATAATAAATATTGTTTTAAAAAAATATTATAATAAGGCTATCAAAAGTAGAGAGTGTATAGAATAACTTATTACTTAAATTTGGAAAGTAATATTTAATTTAAAAAAGTTATAGGAGAAACAACATAACAGTACCTGAAAAGCAAATACATTTCTTTAATTTCCCAAAAATCGTGAAATTCGAGTTAGGTCACTTTCGTTCTCAGCATGCATATTGTGTTATTTTGTTTTTTTTGTTTTTGTGGTTGTTGTTAGTTTGAACATGTTTTACTCTATTTTATGGACATTTAATTGACTATATTGTGTAATTGCTGCGTGACACTATGTCCTCCACAGATACAGCAGATGAAGTCCAGAAAAATGTTTTTACTCCTTCTAAAAAGCGACTGAAAAAGGGACATTTGGTCATCCGTACTAAAAAAATGGTTCTTAATATTGATAAGCATTAAATTTTATAGAACCCTGATATGTTGGTACATGATGTTGAAAGGAGAGTTGCTGATAAAACAGGGATGTGCGCTAAAACCGTTTTTAATGTTATTAAGGAGTATAGGCAGATTTATAAATTTTCTGAACCAAAAACAAAGCTACGTTATAAACAAATTAGTGGCTCTGTGGATGATTTTGATAAAAATGCAATAAGGCGCAAAGTACATCAATTCTTCTTTAGAAATTAACTTCCAACAATTGATAAGGTTTTATAAGAAGTCAACGATGATCCATATTTGTCTACTTTTAAGCGAGCTACATTTTACAAGCTTTTCAAAACCCTTAATTTTAAATTTAAAACTCGAGGAAAAAATAGTTTGCTTTTAGACAAAAATGAAATTGTTTCGTCCTACGCCACAAAAAATAAAACGGTACAGAGAAGAAAAGCAAAAAATATATTGTCTTGATGAGACTTGGATTAACGCAGGCCACACCAAATCAAAGGTATGTTTCGATATGTCGGTTTTTTCATCCAGACAAGCCTTTTTGGATGAACTTTTAACTGGTTTTAAAAACCCATCAGGTATGTGCGTAAAAACAGCTCATTATATGCCATATTGGAAGTGAAGAAGGCTTTGTCTCTAATGCACTTTATGTATTTGAGTTGAAAAATCCGGTGACTACCATGAAGAAATGTGTGGAGAATCGTTCAAAGAGTGGTTTTCAAACACCCTACCAAAATTAGAAGATAACTGCATTATTATTCGAGAAAGCTGGAAAAAATATCTACGACGTCTAAAAAAGGTGATATTTAAAAATGGCTATAAGGGAAAAAAATTGAATTCGACTACCAAATGCTTAAGATCCAACTTCTAAAACTTGGTAAGCAACATAAACATTATGATAGGTATGTAATAGATGAAATGGCTAAGCAGCAAAACAACATAATACTTCACATGTCTCCGTATCATTGTGAACTTAACCCTATTAAATTAATCTAGGTTGACGTTAAACAATACGTAGCAGATAAAAACTCAACATTTAAATCTTTAAAAGTTGAAGTAAAAATGTGGGAGTTGGATAATATAGAGGTTCAGGTAGAACCACTTGTAATTTTGATTAATGAAGATAGCCTTTCAAGTCTAACTAATTTATCCGATTCAGAATAGTGCTAAGTCAAGTAAGGAAGATTGCTATAATACAGGGTACAAGTTGTCTAATCTAAATACTAGTAGAACAAGAACAATAAAGAACAAAAGTTATCAAAAATACAAAAGGTTTCTTTTTAAGATGCACAATTTTAAATCAAATACCAAATTCAAATACCAAATACCTCTTATATTTAAAGTTTTTTTTAATGCATTTAGTAGATATATATTAGCTATTAAAGAATTTGCAATTATTTGGACACCCTGTACAATATAATTTTATAATATGATTGTTTTAATGGTCTGTATCACAGTAGACATATGTAATGAACTAAATATAATGCAACCATCTCTTTTAAAGTCAAATACATTTATTAATTTGTATTGCAGGTTAACGCAGTTTATGTCGCTCACCTATCTTCGTCCAGAAATGTCACTAAAGTCTGGGAAACCGTGTATGGCATTTATTTTATAGTTTTACTTTAAAAAATATGTTTTTATCGTAATAAAAAAATAATTTCACAATTACACTCTTTTATTTTACATTTTTGCAAGACGGAAAAGTAAAATACGGCTCTGCTCAATTTTAGCGTCCACCTGCTTCTGTTTACATCAGGCGTAAATTAAATTTGAATAGACTTTAGTGCATTCTCAAAGCGAGGGGGGGCAAAAAGTTAAAAAATATAGCCTCGCAGGAGCTAAATACTTACAAAGTGTGTTAAACGTGTGAATTAATTACGTTGAATACATTTTCATATTATAATATAATTATAGAAGATCAGAAATATATATTAGATTCAAAAATTTTTTTTTCTCAAAATTATTTATTTCTGCACTACTTCCCCCGAACCTTGAAAACAACAGCTTCGCAAAAAAAGCAATAAAATTTGTATCTCTTCTCTGGAGTACGTCTAGGAATGTACTTCTTCTATAGTTAAAATCACGTGGATGTCGCTGGCCAATAAAATTGAATTAGCAAGACACGATGGCGTGAACACTGCAGTATGGTTTGAAGTTAGATTAAATATACCATTCAGTTTTAGTTCCAGGAGGAACTATTTCTTAAAGAGGTTGCAATGTCATGAAATTGCTAAGCCGGCCCTGTCTAAAGTAAGCGCGACCTTCAGCTTGGCACCCGATTCATGTTCGAAACAACGGAATCTTCCAGAAATGCCGCTTACGAGAAACGGCCAGAACGAGCGATGCGTGCCGTTGAATCAGTGATGGAATTTTGGAAGCGTCTAGAGACTTCTCGTAGTAGAGTTGGACTTGGTATAAATAGCCGACTTATCGGCAATCAATTTAGTTTAGTATTGAACAGAAAAGTTAGATTGTAATAAATAAATTAGAATTGTGAGTTAGTGCCTTAGTATCATATAAATTAATTAGTATGTCATAAATAAATTGTAAATAGTGGGTTTTAAAAAAATGAACTATAAATAAATTAGACTATTGTTACAATATACTAAAGTGACAGTTACTGACACTAAGAATGCAAATCTAATGTAATTTTAAAAGCCTTTTGTGCGCTTTAGAGGTCTATTCTATAACGTTTTAGTTAAGTTTAACAATAAATCTATTACGACGGGCTTTAAAATAATCTATTAAATTATTTCTAAAGTTGATGGCAACATTATCATATGGGGGTAGTAGGTCAGGGACTCTAAATTATTCAAGAACTTGAAGAAAATCGAGATAATTTTCTAGGTGGTTCTTCGTTTGTTCTTCTACATATATTGTTTATAACTGCAGTAGACACTATTACATACAACACTGTTTCTAGTTTTAACCTATACGCATATATGCAATTACCGGAAATCTTCGTTTCCACACCCAAAATATCGCTCAATGGTGTGTTTCTTGTCGTTTCATGTCATTCATTAAAAAGCTGTATGCCAGTAATAATTGATTAATTAGCGAAACACAATTATTAATAAAATACGAATTAGCTCAAAAAATATATACCAATATTGTAAGATTAAACCTTAGATAAAAGAAACCAGAGATATAACATACACCGGTGTTTAACCTGCGCAAATGTTGCCAATTTCTAAAGAAAGGTTAACGGAGTAGGGGAACTGGGCAGGGTCCCGAACTCTGTGACAGGGACCGGACTTTGTTTATTAGCATCAAAATGAACTATTAGATTTATTTAAAATATACATTCAATGGAATTTTGTATTATGAAATAAATTTAACGTGATTTTTTAAAATCAAACAGATGCCACGATATTTTATGTAAAGAGAAAACCTTTTATAGAATATTTCGTTTGCTATTATTTATTACGGACTTTTCTGTAAGAGACTACAGTAAAATGTTGAAATAGAATATTGTTAATCGAGTAAAAAATGGTAGAGTATTATAAAAAAAGCATGTGCGCAGGCGAATACTGCAAATCAAACCTTGTGAATTAAACATTTTATTTTTTCTACGACTATCACATAATATTAAAAATTAGTCAAAATGAGAAAATGCTGTTTTGTATTATGACCTCAGAAAAAGATATATTAAAGCTTGTTTCTTTAGGAATATTAATTAATATAGAGGATGAGTCACATAAAACTCTAGAAATGCATATGTCTGAAACCAGATAACATTATAAAATTTAAACCTATTAAAAGTCATTTGGTCGCTAGGAGCGGGTGATTATCGAAATAAATTCTTGATTAATAATAATAATAGATTATTTTCGATCAATCGATTATGTTCAAACAATCTATTTTTGTTCGTATTTCCTTTAAAATCGACTACTTGATTATTTTTGAAAAATTAAAAATAGATTAATTAAAAAGCCAATTAACCGATAAATCAGTGTTTACAAAAAATAATAAACGATTTATCGTTTATTTTAAATAATCAATTTTTTTTTTTTAGTATTTCTATTGAAACAGATTATTCGATAATCTTTGAAAAATCAAAAATAATCGATTAATCAAAAATAATTGATTAATTAAAAAGTCGAATAATCGATAAATCGATGTAAAAAAAAGAATTATTTCCTTTAAAATCAATTATTCGATCATTTTTAAAACATCGAAAATAATCGCTTAATTGAAAATAATCGATTAAGGGAAAATAACCAATTAATTAAGAAGCCGATTCAACAATAAATCGATTTTTCAAAAAAATAACTGAATTATCAATTATTTTCAAATAATCCTTTTTTTTTCATATTTCATTCATATCTATTATACAAAATAACCGATTATATTCGATCAATCGATTATTTTCATATAATCTATTCTGTCGCATTTCTTTTAAAACAAATTATTCGAATACCTTTGAAAAATTGAAAATAATCGATTAATCGAAAATATTCGGTTAATCGAAAATAACCGATTCAGCAAAAATAACCAATTAATTAAGAAGCGATTCTACGATAAATCGATTTTCCAAAAAAAAATCCTTTTCTTTTTTCATATTCCTTTTAAAATTGATTATTTAATTTTCTTTGAAAAATCGAAAATAATCGATTAATAATTCTAAAAAATAACCGAAATATCGATTATATAATATAACCGATTATATTCGATCAATCGATTATTTTTATATATTCTATTTTTTGTATTTTAAAACAAATTATTCGAATACCTTTGAAAAATCGAAAATAATCGATTAATCGAAAATAATCGATTAATCGAAAATATTCGGTATATCGAAAATAATCGATTAATTTAAAAAGTCCATTGAACAATAAATTGATTTTTCTAAAAAAAAAACGATTATTTTCAATAAATCGAATATTTTGAATAAATCTACTCTCGTTTTGTAATCCCTTTATAATCGATTATTCCATTACCTAAAAAAACGAAAACAATTTATTGAAAATGTTCGATTAATCAAAAATAATCGATTAATTATAACGGATAAATCGATTTTTATGAAAACGATAAATCGATTATTTTTGTAACTCCTATCGGTCGGTTTTTATCCGAGCATTTAGCTCCAAAATTTAGAGATTCGGATTTATTGATCCTGTTATCTTTGAAACCGCATTCGATTGTATAATAAATATTGCTTGAATTTAGACTTTTTTGGTAAAGATTTTTTTTCGAGTTGTTTAGGGGTTTATAATGTAACATTTTACTAATAATATGACTAATTTCCGTAACTTTAGTATTTTTTTGCTTATACTAGATCATATTGCGCGTTTTACTTTGTTTTAAGACTTAAGATTCAAATGTCACTTTCGATTTAACCGCAAATAAAATGAACCTTGAAATTTTAAGTAGGTGAACCTGTATTTTATTTAATATTCTTGTAAAATTACCTAATAAAGGGCTAAAAACCACCTTTAGTAAATATTCTTATAAAACTACTTTTTAAAAACAAAATTTCGTTAGTAACAATGCCTATTTACTTCTTATTTAGATTAAATGAATAAAATTTTACTCTTTTGTAAATTAATGCATTATGAAATCTATTTTGTGAAATATTATGTATTTGATGTTTAATATTTATTGAAACACCTTAATGCGGATCTGAAGTATTCAGCTCAAAGAATCATGGCGACTTTATGTCAAAACGTCAACAAATATTTACCACTGAAAACAAATATATTTCTTATTTTTCATAACATTGATACTTATATTATTTGTATATACAATTTTTCACCATACCGTGGCATTTTCAGTTGAAATTGAATAACTAAAACACTTTAAATTGCTAATAACACCAACAAATAATTCAAAAAACGGCGGTCCATAATTTCTTCTGATCAGGACAGCGATTCTTTTGTGCGAACTCGACACATTACATACAGAATACAGAGAGACATTACATTAAAATTGCTGTCTGTCGAACGAAGATAGGAGTCTCGATAGAAGACGTACTGAAAGATGAGAATCCCACTACATATGTTATTTAATTTTAATATCTCTACCTGATACTTAGATAATCTACATGCTACTCCAATGCATGCTTTATAGCATGGATATAAAAAACCACCTTTATACCAATACTTTTTAATTTTTTTATCGAATGGTTTTGATCAACAGAATCAAGTGCATTTTAAAGAAATACAATTAATTTTTAATTGTACATACGCAGTTAAAATGTAGACTTAGTTTAAACTGTGAACCTTGTCGTATACTCATCAGTTATTGTTAAACATAGTTTTAAAAATGACATTTGTTTTTGACTATAACTAATTAAAAATAAAACTCTTGTTAGTTAAAATATGTTTAGAATATTTTTTGTACAACCTGCTCATAATGTATTTTGTAATAATTAAAAATCATAATATTCTTGTAAGGAAGTTGGAAAGCTTAGGGTTTGATCAGTCGCTGTTGAGATTATTTTCATCTTACCTAAATCATCGTTTTAATTGTGTCTTTTACAACGGATTTTCATCTTCACCCCTCACAGCAACATCTGGAGTTCCACAGAGCTCCAATCTGGGGCCACTATTATTTAGTATATTTATAAATGACTTGGCAATAAATTTAACCTGCTCTTCGCTACTGACTTAAAAATATTTACCTCAATCATATCAATTCAAGACTGTTACTTTTTACAGACCCAACTTGGGAATCGTTGAAAATTGGTGTAATGAAAACAAGCTGTTTATGAATGTGTCTAAATGTAAAGTATGTTCCTATACTAGAAGTATTAACAAGGTGGAGTTTGATTATTTATTTAACGGCCTACCTTTATCGGACTTGTGCACAAATTGAAGATTAAGGTATATTATTCAACCAAAAAGTTACTTTTTCGGATTATATTGAAAATACCGTTGCTTCTGTGTTGAAAAGCTTAGGGTTCTTAATTCGTAATACTCGTCCTTTTACAAACTCTTAAAGCTTGGAGATCCTTTACTTTTCTTTAGTTCGTTCCAAGCTAGAATATGCATCTCTTATCTGGAACCTTATTTACAATATTCATAAAAGATCATTGGAAAATGTTCAGCGGCGATTTCTCAAGTACCTTTCTTTTAAATTAGATGAGCTGTATCCCATTCGAGTTATTGAAGAATCTCTGCTTCTTTCGAAAATAGAAGGATAGTTTCCAATGTTACATTTTTTATATATTACATAACACTATTGATGTACTATTTTTGATAAATTAAATAAATTTTAATGTTCCCCAAACAGCCATTAGATATCATAAAACATTTTATACAGCAAGTATTTGAACAAACTTGGGAAGAAATTCACCTATAACGCTAATGTGCTAAATTTTAATTAATTTTGTTCTGATTGGGATATTTATTTCGATCATTAGTTGTACTAATTTGTAGCTGTAGCTATTTAGGATTCTTTCTTTTCTTTTCTTTTTTTTTTCTTGCTGTTGCTAAGATTATTTTCTGTCGAAATATTATGTTTAACATTTATTTCATGAATTTTGTTCTGTAAATGGATTAATTTGTTGGGCAATAAAATTATTTTTATTTTATTAAGCAAAAAAATGTTTATTTTGATGCACCTACCACCTTTAAAAGTTTGTCAGTATATTAACGAGAAATCCTATATAATTCCCAAAGAAAAATATTTTTGGAATAAATTCCGAATTCTATTTATTGATATTTCTTATTTTTTAGGTTCGATGACTCGAAACATGATGATCAGCTACACCAAGAATATCCTTGATACTTAAAAAAAAATGATACGAGATTAAGCAGATTTGATGCTATGTCACATTGTGGTCCGAAGACGTGGCTTGTATAAATTTGGGGTATCAGTTGATAGAAAACAGTACGCAAAAATAAATTTAAATCTGCATACGCATCAGAGATAGCCATATTCCATACCACAATACGTCATGCGTGAACTCGATGAGATTTCATCGGCTAAGTATCATTCCTTTGTAATGTTTTGTATCATTAGGAACACCAACATTGTAAACAATTATGACCAGGGTTTTCTAACCTTTTCCCTAGGTCAGAGAAAATAAATGAAAACTAAATAATGTATAGTAATAAAGATTGAAAATATATATACTTTTAAGAGTTTTATTATGTCAGCCATAGTTTTATACCAAAAATGAAAATAAACTGAAATTATACATTAAAAATACATTCATAAATTAACTATATTTATAACTCATCGACTCTCTCCTGGCTAAAATATTACTTATCTATTATTCAGCTCTGTTCCGTCTATTTTTTGCCTTTAGCCTCCTTCTGACACTTCCATTCGTTCTTAGTCAGTGTAGTATGCATAGTTTTCAGAATATCAAGTGTTATACCTATCTGATGCTTGGTCCTGCAAAGTTCATCTTCAGTACACCTGCTTATGTGATATCTATCTCGATGTCAAGTTTGATTGAACACCCGTTTCTTGCCTATTACTCTTATACTTTAACCAGAACTAGCTTAGACTCGAACGCATATGTTTAATTCGGCCAAAACACCGCCTTGGTACACACATATCTATTTTACCGCTGGTTTCATTACAAAAAACTGGAGTAAAGGGTAAAATTATCTCTTGTCCATTACACTCATATTAGCCTATATTATTTTTGAATGAAGACGTATACATTTAAAAATGTCGTTTACTTAAAAATAAACATTTAATTTTGATATTTTATTTAACTCAATCAGAACATTAAATTATTTTCCTTTTATATATGGCTTATACCGGACCTGTATGTACTCTAGTAGCCATGGAGTAGCTGACAGTGTTGCTGTCAGTTGCCGCCACATATTCATTAGTAACATACGTTTTATAAATGCATCGTGTTACATATTTGTTGACATAAAGAGATAGAAATTTAAAGTGAAGTCTTGTATTACTTCGGATGAAAAAATCGATAATGCAATTTTCTAACCTAAAAAAATCGTGATTATATGTCAAACGAAATTGAACTTGGCCTTAAAAAGAGGTTATTTATTTACTTTACGTGCATACGCCAGAGCCCGTAAGCTAACGTTTGTACGTAAACGTGAACGTTAAGGATAGTTGAATACGCATGCGCAGATGTTAGTTTTCACGTATATGTTTACGTTCGTAGCATCACTTCAACTCTCTAATACTAATACAAGAACCTTACCCAAAGTAATAACCCTAATAAAAGGAAACATACAAAAGGTACTGGTAAACTCGCAAATGACAGATAAAAACACAATAACAAAAAACATACAAATAAACAAAAAAACATACTCTAATAAACATATACGACGAACCTGAAGGCACAGAAACTCTGCGTGGGGAGGTAAAGAAACGGACAGGCGGGGATAAGAAACAATAGACACTGGACAACTCAATACGGACTCAAAATTGAAAATGACCATGATAGTCCACCGACTTTTTTGAAATGACAGAGGGAGAAGCTGAGTAGACCTGACAATCACTAAAGAGATTACTATATAAAACTGGTACGTAACAAACGAAGAGACACTTAGTGACTACGCCGACATAACTTACGAAATACTAACGGGCAATAAAACAAAGACAAATGACCACAAAAGAAAACTATACGACTACAACAGGATGAACATCACCAAAATACAGACAGAAATAGACAACACAGACTGGACGATGAAAGACACAATAGACGAGACAGTAGAAACAATAACAAATAACATAAGCAAAATAATGAAAAAATAGATTAAAACAAAAACAGAAAGAGAACGAAAATCAGAAATAAGGTGGCTAAGACAACTATGTGAAGAACGAAGAAAGACTAATAAGTTCAGAAAAACATACCAAACAGAGAACAACGTAAACTTGACATGCACAAAAAAAAGACGAAACTACAAAACTCTCATAAAAAAAAACAAAATACAATCTATAAGGGACTTCATGACAAACAACGACCCCGAAAATCCTTGGGACATTGCCTATAAAATAATCAGGACAAAAACAATAGAACAATAGAACACTAAAAACAATACAGAGAGAAGACGAGACATGGACAACAACCGAAGAAGTACTTCCCGAAAGACAATATTGGCCTAGACGAACTCCAAAAACCAAATACACAAAATGACAAACCTTTCACGACATACGAAATAGACATGACCATGGCAGCCATGAAAAATAAGAAAGCTCCAGCCCCAGACAACATCTCAAAAGAAGTCCTAACCCTATTCAACAAGCAAATCCGGAATACATTTTGCGACCTCAATACAGAATACCTCCCAAAGAAATGGAAAATGGCTGACATGGTACGGCTACCAAAAAACTACCAAACGACAAACGGCCCATATGCCCACTTCCGATACTGGATAAAGTTCTGGACAAAATGACAGCTAAGAGACTCGCACACCACCTAGAATCGACCAATAAAATTGACAATAGAAAATACGGCTTTATAGAAGGTAGAACGACAACAGACGCAATACAAAACTTAGTAGACAAAATAAAACAAAACAATTAAAAGACACTCTCTAGTCGCAACACTGGACATGAGCAACGCATTCATCTTAGCCTGGGCAGCAACGATTAACAAAAGACTTATAGACACCCGAACACCGGCCAACATAAAAACCTCTGCACGGACTTCCTACAAAACCGACAAATGCAGACCATTTCCGATTCGCCTTCTTCTCTCTAGTCTTCATAGGCCTGCCAGATTAGCTTATCAAGTCATATGATGTGATGTCCTCCATGATTTAAGGTGGGAGCATGTTGGGAATTGAGTATTAGTGACTCAAGTTACTGGTACATCGTATTGTTGATGTATTTTATTTTAGTTTTGTGTTACCTTGGTTTGAAAAAAGTTATGATTTATAAATGGACATTATAATTTTTGTGATTTATCTATTTATTTTTATATCAAAGAAATAAGTTCTCGGGCCTTTCCTTCATAATCGACGTTCTCTGTCCACCTGGTAGGTGTACAAGCGCAACAATTTTCTTCTTCAATCGCAAAGAAAAACAAATATATTTCTTAAAGTAAAAACACGACACTCTATGAGGTCCTTCCCCCAGATGTTTCGACTATGTCCAATATTTAATCAGCTCACTGCAGAATGAATTATAGCTTAAGTTTGAAACATAGAATTTTTTCTTTATCTGTTTTAAAATCATCTTCAAAATTCTAAATTTGAACTTTTGCTCAAATATCTCGAATTCGGTCCATTTTAAGGAAATTTAGGACAAGAATTACAGAAAATGACATCACAAGCAACTTTTATTTAAACAATTGTCTTAAAAATTCGAATTTTGCACTTTTGTCAAAATTCTCGGATACGGACCAGTTTAGGAAAATTATGTAAAGAACAAATTATATAGAATAACATCGCAAGTAACTTTTATGCAAAGCATAAATAACAGATATATTTAATTTTCCAATAAACAAGTTAATTTTTATTATTTTCACAAAATTACGTAAAATTTTCAAAGGAAGCCATGTATTTTTAAAATCACTTGCAACACCAGCGCCCCTACGGTGATTTGTAAAAGCTCAATTAGAGTATTAGGTATTCTCCTCGGTATTCTCTGACGTTAGATTTTTGGAACCGTATTTCGGTTATGCCGATTCGCCTCCTTCTCTTTAGTGTTAATACGTCTGCCATAAAATAAAATTAATACTACTCTACGCCACCAAGATCGCAAAATGTGAGGTTATGATTTCCATGTGTTTAAAGTTAGTACGCCGTGTCAATTAAAATAATTATGGGAAAATAGTTTTTAAAACATTGCGAGTTTGTTTCTGGCGCTAGTAAAAATTTTGACGATTTAGTTCGATATTTTTTATAATAACAAATAGAGCACTAGTTTTGTTTACATTTCTTGAAGCGGATAATATGGAATATTCTTTATTTCCCGCCCTTTTTCCATGCTATATTACCCACTAAGAATAAAAATATTTTTTTTCTACACCCACATGGATATTAGCTTATCTACGCACAGACTACAAAACGAAAAAGTATATCATTGTGTTCAACTGAATGAATATATTTCATATCCATTCTAGGTAGTGAGAACACTGCAAAAAAAATGAAATTCATCAATCACAGTATATATTTTGGACACTCAACTACTATTATTTTTAAAATTTTAAATAAGTGACAATCCTGTGACTAATTATCAGTATATTTTTTAATTATTAAGATTAAGCATACAATAAAATGAGTTACTTTTTTTGTAGAATCGATAAATAATCGTAAATAATAGCATTTCGATTTTTATTTGAACCATATTTTGAAACAAAAATTAAATTTTATACAAACCAAATTCGTAAAAGTAGCCATAGAGGCATGAACAGAGTACTTGACTTCCACGCGAAAAGCCGGGGATCTATTCTCGCCTGGCGACTATTTTTTTTATATTTATTTTATTTTAAAAATCAGTAAAATTCATAAATTATTTTAAAATTAATTACCTACTTATTTGTCCTAATAACTTTAAATATTTTTTTAATTTGTAGATTTCCATTAGTGGGTCGTAAAAAAAATATACTGTACAACTCGAGTGGATTGTCCATATCGCACTCAGACTCTTCGTACGATATGGCCATCATATCCACTCTTGTTGCACAAACTACTATTTTGTATAGATATTATGGCTAGTGATTTGCCGAAAAAACGAAAACAATGTGGTTCGAGTAATATGGCAAACGCTACTGAATTAGTAAGGAACATAAATGTAGGATATTTGGCCACAGTAAATGGATTTAAATTTTTCCCCTCTGTAACACTGAAGAGTGTCCAGTAGGGTGGAGCGAATTTTCCATTTCTGGAAATTTAACCACCCTGCATGCTTAATAGGTGCCTATTGTACTCATTAGTAAGCCAAAACACTGAACGTCAGAAAACAATATCTTCGGCTGCCGAAACAACATTAAAATTTCGATAATTCATATATTTTTTTAATTTAACGAATTTTAAATTTCTTTAAATTTAACTACCCTGTGTGCCTAAGAAATGCCTATTGCCTGTTGCTCTCTTAAATAATAAGCCAAAAAAAAAACTAACGGAAAAACTACTGGACCCAAAGGAGGCCCAAAGGATTTGCGGGAGACATTGGTAAGACCCTTGAATCGTGTGTACCAATCGTACAGTTTGAGAAAATAAAGACAATTTTACCTTTAGTTGTTCTAAAAACCGTAAGTACCGATGCTAAGTATATGTACGAAATGTGTCAAGGAATCTCTACAGGAGTTTGTAAAGGCGATTTGGCTCTAAAAGCGCCAGGAAAAATGTCTAAAACTAGTTGCCAAGAACCGCTTGACTATGCTATTAAGGGAAAACATTTTTGTTTTTAATTTAATTTTTTTATTATTTTCATTTGCCAGTGAGGAATTGAGGTTTCTTCTAGACTCCAGGACCATTTGGCTGATGACAGTGCTGCCTTAACCCCTTAATAGTATATTAACAACAGTAGCTAAAGACCTGTCAGTAGCTACAAATTGTCTTTAGGCTAGTTGATTGTTACCTTTGGTGACAAGCGGTGGTCCTTTAGACTTCCCGGTTGTTACATTTGGTCCTAAGGTTATACTTTGCTACCAATGAGTCCTCTCAAAACCTTAAAATGTTAACAGAGTTTATAGTAAAAGTGTATGCCGTGTGCTGGTTCGAATTTAAATGCCATTGGTCTTGTAAAATGGTGCCAGGCACTTGTTTAGCATTATTAGTAAATCTCGTTACCTCCCTGAAGAAATAAAAAAGTTATTGATTCGGTAATTAGGAGAAACGGATTTTTTGGTCACCCAGAAAATCTTTTAATAGCCATGTTAGGGGATGACATTTTTGAGAATTAGCTTTAAGAAGGATTTTAAAATTCAGATCAACCGCAAAAACCGAGGATGTCAGAATATTTCGAGTAAATAAGTTAAATTTTAATTGTCAAGATTATGTAAACTTAATTGACTGGCAAAGTTTTGTTAACAATGAAAATTGGCACAGGTTTATTAGGACTCGTATTGAATCTAGACAAATATTGCCTCAATTTTATATAAAAAACAATTTTTAGCGGTTCTAGAACAGAAAAAATTGATTTTTTTTATTATAAGAGTAGGAGGGTAGGGTGGAACTCGAGTTGCAGCCACCTTCACGTGGTGCGTTCTGGAAAGTGTTTTAAGAAAAACTAGCTGAGAGCTGCATGTTTGCTTTTTTTTTGAAGTTTCAAAGATTTTGTATTTTTTTAATTTTGAAGGTCATTTCTGCAGTCGATGGAATCGTCATAAGTCATTCGGATTTTTTTGGGTAAATAAAAATGCCGAAATGCATCATTTGCATACTCAGGCATATTCGTTTTCGAAAATTACTTGTTTCGGTCAAGTTTTCGCTCCACCCTAGTGTCCAGTAATTGTCAGTTTAACGAAGTTGGGTAAAAAACCAGTTTTACTGCTGAAGTTAGAAGAGGAACTAGTTTAATATTTACCTATAATAGATCATAAGGTTTTTGGTCTGACCTATGACATTTCAACTTGCCAAGCGTAACAATATATCACATCCACTCTTGGTTTTGCACGAATCCACGTGAAAAGATTGGTTTCTTTTATTTATGAAAATACATAAAACTACATTAAGTTTACGAAAGCCCACTAACACTAAAACATCCCTAGCAAGAGCCGTTGATTTTAACAAATATATTGTGGATAAGTTTTTTGAATTACTAAAAAAGACTATGAGCGAGGAAAATTATGGCCTTCATGAAATATCTAACGTAGATGAGTCCGGATTGTCTAATGTGCAATTAAGTTGTCCAGAAGTGGTCTCGCTAAAAGGCCAACGATAAGTAAAAGCTATTACGTCAGCAGATAAAGACTCTCTTTTAACCATCGTTATGTGCATGAATGCTGCAGGTAATTTTTTTCCGCCCATGATCATCTTTCCACGCAAAAAGCAAAAGATCAGCTAAAAAGGGGACACCTGCAGGATCCCTGCTTTTCACCCATCCGGTTGGAGTCAAGCAAATTTATTTAGAAAATAGTTTGATCACTTCCTAGAAAAGGCCAAACCTTTAGCAACAAACTCAATATTGCTGATGTTAGACGGACATCATACTCACACTAGGAACCCAGATGTACTTCTTAAAGCCAAAGAAAACTATGTAAATATTTTATGCTTACCACCACATACAACGTATAAGCTGCAACTCCTCGACAACTCCACAATAAGACCATCATGGATGCTTTTATAGATTTTATAATAAAGAAATCAGAATTTTCATGCGAACGGAAAAACGTGCAGTAAAACATTATGATATTTGGCAGTGCAATCTGGGGAAAGAGTTGTTGAAGGTTTTAGTACCACTGGGATCTATCCATTAAAAATAAATATTTTCACGGACGAAGAATTTTTGCCGAAATTCAAAAATATAATCAAAATTTGTCGGATGATATTGCACTTGAGGACCAGAATAACTTTCTTAATGTTCATCCTAGTAACATTGTTCCAGTTCCAAAATTAACAAAGAAGGCAGGAACTCGAGAAAGGAAATATGGACGTTTTAAAATAATTACGTCGACACTGAACAAGGAAGAACTAGACAAATCAATTAGTCTTTCACGTGAAATGTTACTCAAAAAATAATCGATGAGCCAGGACCTAGCGTAAAGTAAAGTAAAGTAAAGTCACAAAAAAAACATGTTTCCTCTAGTTCCTCTGATTCAAAATCTGAAACAGTAGCTAATGAAGATTTACCATTACGCTGTTACGCTAAAAAAGCCAATCAATGAAGATATGCAATGCATTTTTGCTAATACAACTTTTCCCTGAGCTGAAGTAGAGAAATATACGTAATTTGCAATAATTGGGCTCGTGAAGCTTGTACCAATACAGAAAGAGTTTTTGTTTGTTTTTTGTAATTTCTTGATATTCTCATTTATTTGCTGGTTCTAAAATAAAATTGATTTAGTAAAGTATTTTGCGTTTATTAGTTCTCATCCATATTACCCTATATGGTCATTTCATAGTGCCCTCCATTTTTTTTCGTAAAAAATTCATTTTGTTTTTAATCACCGACTACAATTTTATGTTTAATTTAGTACCTATCACTGTTTGGAGAGACTTAGAACTAAACTGTTAGCCACTCGAAGTTACACATGGAGATTTTTAGGCAAAATTTAAAGTTAAATCTTTTCAACAGGAATGAAAATTTTTGAACGCGGCTTTTAGATTTTAAGAGCTGGTTTTTTTCGGATTAAGCTGCATGACATGTTTATAGGTTTATTATATATCAATGAAGTCATGCAAAAAATCAAAAAGTTATTGAGGCGTTTAACCACGACAGAAAGGGAAAATTGCATTAGACTTCTCAACGAAGAAATGTCAAAAAAGCAAATTGGGCACATTTAAAATATCAGCTGAAAGACAATTTATAATTTAAACCGTCGCGTCGAAACTACTGGTCATCATAATTATAGGCATGGGGGTGGAAAACAAAAAAAATAAAGCAAAGAACCGAAAGAATTTTAATAAGAGACAGTATGCAGAATAGAACAAAGAACTCAAAAACAACATAATGCCAAATATTGTTATTAAAAAGCGAATAGGCGGGCATAGGCAAATCGACATGCGAATTGGGGTAATACAGAGTGGAGCCATTAGGTCTTTTCTTTTGCCTCGAAAGTGTAGCACTGAGCTACACCACTTCTGAATATATCGTTTCATTTATACAAATTGTATGGACGGAACGATATTTTTAGAAGTGGCGTAGCTCAGTGCTACACTTTCGATGCAAAGGAAAAGACCTATTGTTTATTTACTGACAAAACAAGATTTAATTTGATTCACTCCGATGGCCGAATGTTAGTTTGGAAAGGGCCAAATGAGCAGTATTGAGGAAAATATGACCTCTTAAGAGGTATTTGGAGACAGAGGTATTACAGTGTGGGGAGGTATCAAAAGAAATGTTAAAACTGAGCTATTTATTACCAACCAAACTGTTAACGCTACTATTTATCATTGTGAAATTTTGAAACCTATTGTTGTTTCTTTTACTCGAAATTACGGCCCAGAATTTATATTGGTGGATGACAATGCTCGACCTCACAGAGCGCGAATGTTCACAGAGTTTTTGCAGGCATAGAACATCAATAAGATGGACTGCCCTGCAAAGTCTCCGTATCTTAATTTCATCGAATCTTGTAGATACTCTACCAAATCGATGTCGGGAAATAATACGGCGAGCAGGAGGACCAACAAAATATTAGTTTCTCTTTTTTTTAATAATAATAATATTCTGCCTAATTCATCCCCTTACGAGTGAATTTTAACCTCAAAAGCTGAGCTTATCCGGGGAAAGGACGGCTATTATTATTATTTGCCGTGGCGCATTAATTAATCTACCTACTTAATTTTGGGTAAATTATTACCAAAGATTAGTTATTTAAAGATAGGACACTTGGCATTTTTCCATTGATATTTGTCGGTTGCTTTCAATGACCTCATCTTTTTAACACGTTGTTGCTAACAATAACCCAATTTAATTGTAAACTCCAAAAATGCAAGGGTGCAATTTTCATCTTTGACGCAGTGGGTCCAAAACAAAAATTAATAGACAGACAATTTATGTTTTTCAGGCTAATTTTTTTTTTATTTATTAAAAATTACCAATACCAATTATCACTAGGTATCCCTATCCATACATACCTTATCTTTGTTATTACAGTACTCCAGGTTTTTTAGGAAAATAGGTTTAGAATTAGAAATTTTGTAAGGATTGACTTTTGACCGTTGTTAACCAATCTTGTATATTGTAGAATAAAATGCAATAAACTTGTTCTTGTCGCTACATTTTTGTCTATTATCGACCCGGTATAATGTGTAAATTTTAAATTTCAAATAAAATGCTTAGACCATAGAAAATCTACGTGAAATAAGGATTCCAAATCCGCAAAAATCATCAAGAACTGTTAATCCAATATCAAGTTATAACATTTTAAAAATTTTGTTGGCCAAATTTTATGTTTAGTAGTGTATACAAGACTTAAGGGTTTTAATCCAATAAATGCCTAGAATTATTTATGTTACCTTAGTAACGAACCACATTGCAACGCTCAAAAAATTTTATAATAAACCTACGGTCCTACAATAAGTATACGTCATGCAGCTTAATCCGAAAAATTTGCATTCCTGCTGAAAAGATTGAACTTTAAATTTTGCCTAAAAATATCTATGTGTAAGTTCGAGTGACCAGCAATTTATTTAATAATTAAATATTGCATCTCCAAACACTTAAGTTTCTACGTTATCACCCTATAAGTAATCGGTGTTTCATATGTGCCCACTTTACTCTATATAAGTTTTTCTTCACGATTTATTGACTAGAACTGTTATAATAACACATAGGTACTTTAAATTTATTGTAACAATACTATGATTAAAAAAAAGAATACCTCTCTCCTCCATTTACCATATTATATATTCTCTCCCACCCCATACTGAAGCCGCCAATGATAAAAGGAAACCCGATCTTACATGACCTGTGTCCAGCCGAGCGCCATCCATTTAATAACAAGTTTGTTTTCTCAAGATATCAATATAGATACCGGTAGAAGTAATTGAACTATCAAAGTGGATAGCCAACCAAATATATCAGATATCCGATGGTGATTGAAACAGAAGTGGTCGAAACTCTGTAAAGTATTCGATGCCCTCAGCTGCAGAAGGGTAAAACATGCTGTACATACTTACTTAGCCATTTAGCAGATTGCCGCAAACCCAAAAGCAATCCAACTTCGAACTCTAATGAAACATAATGTAATGAAATGAAATAGCCGCCGTCAATGTATATCGAAGGGCCGAGCAATTACAGGTAACTAATACTCCTTGATACGTGTTTAAAGTTGCTACATTGTTTACGTTGTGACCGCAGACCCAAGAATAATGGCGCAGGGAGGTCAAGTCAAACCATGACAAATGGCATTCGCGTCCAGGTTAATACCACCACTTGCGAAACTTCGATAGTCAAATTCCTGAAACTTTAGACAACTGTCCACTCAATACAAATCTCTCTCGACTCCATTTAACAACCGAGATAACCTTTTGCGGACGTTATAAGGAATTTCATAATCGCTTGCGACTTTGTGCAAGATCTATTCGGACATATTGATATTACTTTGAAGATTTATGAGATACAGGAGGTTCCAATTACGCTATGCGATATAGTTCACTACCGGACAACGGAATGGAATTTCTCTGAAATTACTAATTTATTGCATTCGAGTATATAATTGGGATCGTGCTTAAAGGTCTTTTTTGATTTTCAATCTTTTAATAGAGACATGGTTTGGTTGTGATTTGCAGTTTTAATATTGTTAACGGAAAATGTTATTATAATAATAATAATAATAATATTTATTGGCAAAAGTAAATACATAAATAACAAATAACAATCGGTTATATGAGGTAATATGACAATAAATATTTGCAGATTCTACGAGGCTGGAATGCCTGTGTGTAGATTAAATATTTTATACAATTTTTGCACTAAACTAAACTAAACTAAGAACTAACAAAATTAAACGATTTAAAAATAATACAAAGGTTTTATTACTCAAGTAATTTTTTTTTTTGCCGAATGAAATAAATTCTTTTTAATTTTCAACTAACGTGCGCAATTCTAGTCGATCTATTTCTTTAACAAATATTTTTAGAGCCTTTTTAAATT
This sequence comes from Psylliodes chrysocephalus, assembly GCA_927349885.1. Taxonomy (NCBI): domain Eukaryota; kingdom Metazoa; phylum Arthropoda; class Insecta; order Coleoptera; family Chrysomelidae; genus Psylliodes; species Psylliodes chrysocephalus. The sequence continues at coordinate 12,231,314 of OV651816.1, forward strand.
TAGAAATTGGTACTATATTTTTCAGTGTTTCAGGCAAATAATTAAACATTTTTGGTGCCATAAATTGGTAACTTTTTTGACCTATAGATTTGCACATATGCGGAATTAGAAATTTTTCCTTTTGGCGAGTAGCATACTGATGAGAGGAGTTATGCAGCTGTTTTTTGTTTAGGTACTGGTTTATGTTTATTCGAATAAAATAAAGTTGTCTTAAATCGTTTATTTCAGCTTCTTCGTACAAGTCATTGGAAGGGTACAGAAAGGGTTTATTCAAAATTATTCTTAAAAACCGTTTCTGCATTATTTCAAGCGGTTTAAGGTAAGTTTTGGCCATTCCCCCCCAGCTCACTATGCCATAACTTAGGTGAGATTCTACAAGGCTATAATATAGTATTTTCATTTGGGCATATGATAAAGCAAATTTAACTTGTTTAAATCTTCCTAGAATACATCGTAGTTTTTTAATTAAAAATGAAACATGTTTATCCCATTTAAGATGGCTATCTAGCATTATTCCTAAATATTTGATTTCTTTTCCGCCACTAATCGTAGTATTTTCATCTATATCTAGGGAATTGAAGTTAGGAAGATATGATGCATAGCTGGTAAACGGTAAGTATAAGGTTTTTGAATAATTGATAGAGAGTAAGCGGTTATCGAACCATTTCTTAACTTCCGTAAGACCGTGTTCTGTTAATGATTTTAATTCGGTCCAGGATGTATGGCTATGTATCATCTGCAAACGACAAAATTTTTCCCCCTCCTTGCTTTACTTCGAATAAATTATTAAGATATATATTAAACAGTAATGGACCTAGTACAGTCCCTTGAGGTACTCCGCACGTAATATATTGATCTTCACTTAAATAATTTTTTATTTTAACTTTTTGTTTTCTTCCCAGTAAGTAGCTTTCTAGGAATTTGTATGGAATGCCTCGGACTCCCACATCTTCTAGACTTTCTAAAAGAAGTTGATGATCGACTGTATCAAATGCTTTTGATAAATCCAAGAATACCCCAATTGTAGGGATTTTTTTATCTATTTTGTCATAGACGTAAGATGTTAATTCTAAAATAGCATCGTTTGTAGATTTTCCTTCTCTAAACCCAAATTGCATTTTATTGAGTGTTTTATGTTTTGTTAGGAACATATTAAAATCTTTTCTTTATAACTTTTTCAATTATCTTTGAAAATACTGATGTTAGAGATATGGGCCGATAATTGCTTACCTCCATTTTATCCTTGTTTTTATAAATCGGAATTATTATTGAATTTTTAAATATAGCTGGAAAACACCCGTCTTTAAAAGATTTATTTATTAGATATACTAGAGGTTGGAGTATGGTTTCCAATATACATTGAATATTTTTGGTTGTTATGTTATCTGGTCCTGGAGCACTATTTGTTTTTAGATCTGAAATAATTGATTTAATTTCGTTGGAGTTGGTTGGTAAAAGAAACAGTGAGTGGGGACAGGTTTTTTTTACTTCTTTATAGTTTAGGTTATTTTTTATTTTACTAGCTAGTTGTGTACCCACATTTGAAAAATAGTTGTTAAAGGCAGATGCAATAGCTTCGGGTTGTGTAATTATTTCATTTTTATTTTTTATTTCTTTTATTTCATTTGTGTTACTTGTTTTTGAGAGTATTTCATTGACTGTTTTCCAAAGTATTTTTGAATCTGTTTTGTTTTTAGTTATTAGATTTTTATAGTAATCTGTTTTTGATTTACTTATTAGTTTGCTTAAAGTTTGTTTATATTTATTGTATTCAAGTTTTAAGCTCTGATTGGTTGGGTCATTTTTGGTTTTTTTGTATAGTTTATTTTTTTTATTTACCAACGTAACTAGAGAACCTGTTATCCAGTTTTTCCTTTTAACTTCATTAGTTTTAATTTTTTTATTTATTACAGATTTGTTTATTGCGGTTTGGATAAATAAAGTTAGGTACACAGTTTTAGATGATCGAACGATAAGTAATTTTACATCTTAGATAAAACAAATTAATAATAGATAACTAACGGTGTGGATTTTTTTGAAGTCAGGATGAACAGTTTTTTCTATTTCTTTGATGCGATTCGTCTATTTTAAATAGCAGCTTTAAAATTTTCTCAAAACTATCAACAAGCACTTGAGAACTGTCAGTTTTGTTTGTACATTTTGTGATTTTATATTCCCAGGGCATATTTTTTAAGTTTTTAGAGTTTATAGGTTTTTTAATGAATTTTGTTAGTTGTAAGTCTAAAAATTACTATTCAATGTCTGTTTGCCCTAAAACATACATTTGGAGAAGTTTCACGTGGTTTGAAGGGTAAGTAAATAAAAACATGGGCGATACACGTATATTGTAGAATATTATTAGTATTTTTTTACGCAGGTTTCCTACAAACTTTGAAGAAATGGAAATTTGGATTTAAAACCTAGAATCAGGAAGGTTGAAGTTGATAAAATTAACAAAAACACTATTGGAAACATTTTATAAATTATTTTGTTATGAATTCTGCCGGGAAAGACAAATTTAAAGATGAAGCAATTTATATTGCATTCAATTCTCAACTTGGTCCGTCTTAAAGTAAGTTACAATAATATGTAATACAGGGGTCGGCATAAGTCTGGCAACGCTCGAAAAATCGGCATAAGTCTGGCCAAAGTTATCTGGAAATGCATGCTCAAAAATTTACGTCGGCAAATGGACAACGATCCAACACTCGCGAACATCCGTCATTTCATGCAGGGTGGAGCTTCGCCGCACTACGCGTTATGTGTGCGGGAGTTCCTTAATGATTATTTTGGAGAAATGAAAGGCAGACGAGGAATCTTTGAGTAGCCCGCACGGTCCTGTGACCTGATATCCTGCGATTTCTTCATGTGTGGTCTGCTCAAGGACTGCGTTTTTGTAAGAGGACCACGCACCCTTCCCGAGCTCCGAACTGCAATTGAAGAAGAATTTTAAAATCTTCGCGGGCACCTTACATGCTTCGCCTGACCTGTCTCTTCGTTGCGAAACGTTGCCGTCAATGCATTGATCAAGATGGGCATCAATTTGAACACTTTATCGAATCCCTTTTGTAATTTCTTCGAATAAATTCATTTTAAGGCTGTATTTTTTTATGCAAATTTGTTGCCTGACTTATGCCGACCCCTGTACAATACCTAATACAAATTATGCATACATTTTAAACTTAGAGATTTAAATAAAAAAATAATGCTTTATTGTATCCTCCTTGACAAAGTAAGATAAATCTTAGTGCTACCTGGAAAGAAAACATTATACGTAGGACGTCCTCAACGACAGGGTCTAAGAAGGCGCAATTCACTGTTTCCGATTACAATATTAGTCTGTCTACAACCGCGTTTTTTATATTATATTACAGCTAAACGACTGTGTACGTTAAACGCATAGTACCCTTCGAGCAAATATGCTGGAACCGAGTATCAAATATTTTATGCCTGGCATCGCTGCACGATGAGAATCTGTTGGCTCGATTAATTATAACACCTTAATTTTAGCGCCTCCTATTGGTCGAATCGAGCCTTTCTCAAATTTCTATTCGGTGTAGCCCAAGATAACTTGTAAGAAAAGCCGGTCAACATGGACTGGGATATCCAATAGTAATTCTGTGATTTTGTTCAACTCATGTTCTAATTGGTTATTTGGCACGCTTTTATGCGTTATCGTCATGTTGACTTAGCACAGATGGACAATATTTGTTTATCCAGTGTTGTATTTACATTACTGTTTGGATTTTTGGTTTATAAAAAAATTCCTTTTTGTAGGCCCTTTGAAAGTGATTAAAATAATACAATTTCTGAAGGCATGTAAATAATTATAATTTTAATTGACTATTTTTTAAATAAATAGGATCAGTTCCAAAAAAACTAAAATGATATTTAACTAGTAAGATAAATATAAATGTTTAGAGGATAAAATAAATATATACATTTCCACATACATCTACCTCGGAACATTTTTCTATAGATATTCATTGAAAACGAAAATACTGAAAAATTTAAATTTAGCACTTTTCCTACAATTTTTCCATTACGGTCCATTTTAGAAAAATCATGTATAAACAAAAATTATAGTGATCGATATAGCAAACACCTTTTAGTTCAACAATTTTCATAAAAATCAGAATTTTGCACATTTTATCAAATTTCTCGAATACGGACCATTTCAGGAAATTTTGAAATAAACAAAAATTATAGATAATAATATTAGAAGTAACTTTTATTTGTACAATGTTTTTCTTGAAACATAAATAACAGATATATTCCATAAAATATAAAAACGGCCTGCCATAAAGTACCCCCCCCCCCAGATGTTCTGACTTTGTCTAAAATCTAATCATTTCACGTTAGGCCGAAATAAAACTTAAGTTTAAAATTTAATGTTTTTTTCTTTATCCGTTTTTGAGTTTTCTTCAAATTTCAAAATTTACACATTTTCTCAAATATCTCGAATACGGTCCATTTTAGAGACATTATGTATGGGATAAAAATTATAGAGAATTATATTACAAACAACTTTTATTTGAACAATTTTTATAAAAAAATATGTTTTTACATTTTGTCAAATTTCTCGAATACGGACCATTTTAGGAAAATTTTGTATAGAACAAAAATTATAGATAATAATATAAGAAGAATTTTCTTCCCCAAACGTAAATAACAGATATATCCCATAAAATATAAAAATCATCACCTATAAAGTACCCCCAAAATCTAATCAGTTCATTGGACGCTGGAACAAAGCTTTAGTTTAAAATTGGGTGTTTTTCTGTGTATCTGTTCATGAGTTATGGTGGACACACACACACACACACACACGCGCGCGCGCGCGCCCACACACATACACACGCGCCCACACACACACACGCGCACGCACGCACGCACGCACGCACCCACACACACACACACACACACACACACACACACACACACACACACACATCATCGCGAAAATAGTCTAAACGGATTCAGGGGACCTCAAAACGTAAAAATCCGTCAAAAATTTGAGGTCGAAAAAATCATGATTCCTATACTTTCCTTATATCTGTATACAGATAGGAAAGTAAAAAAGTGATAACCTGAAAAAATTTATATTAATTATTAATAACTAGTAAATAGACGAGACTTTATTAAGATTACCATTTCAACGTTTATGGTACAATTAAATGAAACAAACAATTGGCATTTATAATAAATTTTAGTAATATATTTTTAAAATTTTTGTTGATCCGGTAAACAGGATAAATGCCAAACTAAAATTGAATATTTTCGTGTTATTATTTAGAATATTGTTTTTTTTTTAATTTGTTGTCATCGGCATCGACTGCTAAGGTCATTTGTTACTGTTTCCCAGTGCCACTTTAGGAACAGCACTGTTAATTAGAACCCAACAATGAATGGTCGAGTGGGGAATCCTACCAAGGCATCAGAATTAATTTTAAATAATTAAGGTAAATAAAAAAATCCCGGCCAACGGTGGGATTCGAACCTGGGACCCTTGGATCCACAGGCAGAGACTCTACCATTGAGCCACCCACCCCTTAAGAATATTGTTATTTAGATTTTTATTAATACATTACCCAAAGGGACCCTACATAATTCTATGCAGAACCCATCAAAGTTTCTTCTGAGAGTAAAGAAGAATGGGATGAAGAAGACGAGGAGTACGAGGGGGATGATATTAACCAAAAATTTGGTATGTAGATTGTAGATGTCACCCTGAACTCAAAAAATTATTCGAAATATGTACCACCAATTAAAATTGGAAAATAATAGATCTAATTACGGTGTCCTAGAAAGAATACACATTTGACAAAAATTTCAAAACCTTCGATTAGAAAAGTTATTACGAGCCAACAAAAAAGCGGAATCAAAGATCTCTAGTTAGTCTAGATCACTGCATGATGGAGAATATTAGAAGAGAGGTTTGTAATTTTTAATGTATTTGTCTAAATATAATATTTATTGTAAACGAGTCACAATATTAATCTTACAGAGTGTAGTTTATTTTAAGTTACTATAATATAAAATTTTACAGTTATAGATCCTGACAACAATAATCATACATTAAATTTAACTTACTAGAAAAGAAAATTTATTTTTTATAGAGTTTTAATGTTAGATAAAGAGTTGCTACTGTTATTTTTTTGTTGAACCCCAATTGTGTCATTGTAAATGCCGATAAAGCACTTTCTAGAGATGATGCTGTTCTATACTTTTTAGAAGAAATTATCAAATGTGAATAATGTGGCACGAGCCGTAGGCAAGTGCGACAGTCACATGAATCAAAAAAGGGACTTTACACATGAGTTGCATACAATATTTTTTCTACTACCGTACACTATATCTACTAATATTAGAAATATAAAAGTTATTTTTTTCTCTAAAATAACTTTTTTTCACTTTACGCACTAGTGAAAAAAGTACAACTTTATACACGGTAGTAGAAAAACAATTAATTGTAAACTACCTTTAAATAAAACACTAAAACTGTGTTTATAGTAGAAAGATCATAATAACTAATCTAATTGTGTTTAATATAAAAATATAATAAAAAATATAGATATAAGCGACAAAGCAATTATCAGACGATGAAGACCATTTTTGTGTTTACTTTCTTGGGTCTTGTTCATCTTAATAGTGTTAATATAAACACGTACACTCTTGAAGATTTCATCTCGAATAGTGAACATTCTTGGGAATTTCTATCGATTACACTTTACGTAAATATGTCCCAATTTTGACGCATTTGAAGGGTTTTGGGCACTTTTTAGATTTTAAGGTAAATAGATGAAAAAAACATCAACAGCACATAACGATGCATTTTTTTTTTGTTTTTTCGAAAATATACGGAGGACTAACCTCACGGTAAATAAATTGCTGTAACTACTAAAGGGAGGAAGTGAAAAAAGTTTTATTGGTGGTGCATATGAGTGCATCAGGAGTGCATACCGGTGCAATAGTTTTTTTGCAAAAACTTCCATGGGGGGATCTAACTTTACGGTAAAGAAATAGCTATAACTACTTAAGGGAGGGGGTGCAAAAAGTTTAATTGGTAGTGCATATGTGTGCATCAGGAGTGCATAACTGTGCAATATTTTTTTTTGTGAAAAAACCGGTGGGGGGCAATTTCACGGTAAAGAAACAGGTATAACTACCGAAGGGAGGGGGTGCAAAAAATTTAATTGGTGGTGCATATGAGTGCATCAGGAGTGTATACCGGTGTGCAATATTTTTTTTGTGAAAAAATCATTGGGGGGGCAAATTCACGGTAAAGAAACAGCTATAACTACTAAAGGGAGGGGGTGCAAAAAGTTTAACTAGTGATGCATATGAATGCATCAGGAGTGCATACCGGTGCAATATTTTTTTTGTGAAAAAATCACTGGGGGGGCCAAATTCACTGTAAAGAAACAGCTATAACTACTAAAGGGAGGGGTGCAAAAAGTTTAATTGGTGGTGCATATGAGTGAATGACAAGTACTGACTGGTGCAATACAGTAAATCTTAAAATTTTCACTGGCAGGAAGGGGAGCGTTCATTTGCCCCCCCCCCCACCCTCCCACAAAGAGTTGGCTGTAATTTCTTAAAGAAGGTGGTGTAAAAAAATTAATTAGTGGTGCATATTGGTGCATTCCTAGTGCATTATGGTGCAATAGTTTTTTTTAAATATCATTGGAGGAGCCAACTTAACGGACCTTAAATTTAAGCAGGTACATTGGATATTAAATTAAGTCTTTTGTAAATCAACTGATTAATGACAAACGAAAAATAAACTTTCGAATTGAAAACAGCTTTTTAAAAAATTTAATTATTTTTTCTAAGTTAAAATTCTACAACTACGATCTGTACTACAAGAAATATAAATGTATAATGATGTTAAAAATGAGAAAACTAGATAAAATGCATAAAGTCCTAATCAGCGGTTTCCTAGAAACTGGTAACTCTGATAACGCCGACATCTGCAGGATCTGTTACTAGGGCTGATGTAATTCCTCCCCTCGAAGATTCAACTCCAAAGGGTTAGCGAGGGAGTTGAACGGTGGTATGGTCTACTGGTACTTCTTCTTGATTTACTGGCTTACGATAAGTTGAGATTTTTCTAACAACAAAAACTCCTGTTAGTAAGGCCAAAAAACAATACATAAATATTGTCCATATACTGGGGGTGTAGCGCACTCCTTGGAACTTGGTTATTGGTTCATTTTCGACGAATTTTGATTTAATTTGGTGTAGTTCATCTAGATTAATTTCTTCTAATTCAAGATTGAGATTTAATTTTGACGATTCAGAATTTTGGAATTGTAGTTCGGGAAACAACATGGGTTGACTTGAAGTTTGAAAGTTTTCTTTATTTGCGGTTTTTTTCTGTTTTGTGGTCACTGAACAGCCGACTGGAATTTGAATGAGGTAACTGCCTATGGCTTCAATGACTTCTGTTTGATCATGACATTGAAGGGTGATTGGTTCCTTTGATGGGAAAGTTGCTATCCATTGATTTGTTCGATCTAATCTTTCGAACAAAGCTTGTTTTGTTGTGATTCGTGTTTGTTGACATGTGGAGGTGTTTTGGATATTTAAGAGGGCTATTTCGCATGGATTTTCTTTCTTGATCCCTTGGAGGTTAGTTTCGCCGCAAATATATGATGTTGCTGGGTGTAGCTTAAGGCAAGGCTTGCTCATAAATGCGTAATTGAAGTTATCTTTTATTAGGTAATTATTTTTTGGAATCACTGCTTTTAACTGACCCTGTTTCTCGACTGGTACAGGGTACAAATGGTAATAGTCAAAATTTTCAATAGTCGTTAAGGGAATTTTAATTATATAAGTTATTTTGTTGTTAAATACGTAGCTCTCGATTTTTATCAGTTTTTCATATATCAAAATATTTTCTAAAATTACTTCAAGTGGCAATTGACTGCCCTTTAATTTCCTTTGAATCTTTTGTAATTCCTTAAAGAAATCTGCGGTTTTCATGATAGTTGGGTGCATAATATTAAGTTTTGAGAATGATATAGATGTTTCTATATCTTGCAATATTGAAATAATTATTTCCAACACATTAATAATTTGAATAAGGGTGTCTTTTATTATTATTGTATTTCCTAACTCGATAGTTGTTTCTACAACTGAAGCGATTCTTTCTAGTTTTTCTTTTAAAATTTCCTCATTATGTATTATTTGATTAACGGTTAAATTGAATTTATTTATTAGTGAAATTGACAACAAATTTTGGTTTTTTATGTTTACGGCCATGTTATTCTGATTTTCTTGGAGTTGTTTTATTAATAGTTCATACCGTTCTCCATCAGTGGAATCTAAGTTACCTGATATAGCTTTGAATATAGATCCTAGCCCATTAATGAGTCCTCTTTTTGTCCTATGAGTTGAAGGAGGAGGTAAAATTTAAACTAGTTTACTTTCAACTTTTTCTTCGGTGAATGCTAAGATTTTTAAGTAATTTGCAATGTCGCTTGAATAATATATGTTTTTTGAGGCATGAGTTTTTAGATCCCTTGTATGATTTTTCAATTTATCAATTTCTACAATTATCGGATTTAGGTCACAATAATGAATTAGATTAAAATAACTTTCTTTTATTTTAGCTGTTCCTAATTTGACGGGTATGAGTCCAAAGTTATTTTTCAGATTTTTCATTGTAATTTTGGATGAGGCTCCGAGGGTCCCAAAATATCTAAAGAAAATTAAGATTGTTTAGTTTTAAAATCATACGTGTTTTTGAGTGGGCGTTTTAGATTATTCATGTGAATTTTGTCTTGTGTATGAGTACCTACTGTTTTCTTCGTATTTCTAACTACTTTTAAAGTTACCGGTTTTTTAAATTTATTAGCGTTTTTTCGTCTATCAATATTTTTTTCAAAATCCTTTTGTTGAGGAGCAAACATATCGGGTTCCTCGCGATTTTTATTGACCTTTTCAATAATTTTATCTTTGCGATTTATTAGATCTTGATTAATTTTGGAATACAAAATTTTGGTTCGTTCTCTATGATTATCAATGTAATTATTCAATAACATTTTATCAATTTCGATTCTAAAAGGGTCGTTACTACTTACGTGTCCTTGCAATACATCAATAGGTTTAAATTTGGCTGAAGAGTGAATCGAGTTGTTATAAGCTAAGATTGCGTATGTCATTTTTAGTTTTGCGGGGGTATTTTGAAACCCTTGGTTGTTGAGAAGTCGGAGATGTTCAATTAGAGTGGAATGTAGTCTCTCAATCATACCATTTGATTGAGGGTGATTTGGTGAGCAAAAATGAATATTTATTTTATGTAGTGCTAAAAGTTCGCAAATTATAGAATTTTTAAATTCTGTTCCATTATCTACGGTAATTTGATAGGGGGTTCCATGATGCGAAAAGAAATTAATTAAGTTGTCAGCAATTTCAGTAGAGTTTAGAGAATCTATTGGGTAAGCTTGTGCATATTTTGAGAAGCTATCAATTATATTAAGAAATTTAGATTTTTTGAATGTAAATGTGTCTATATGAACAATTTTGAAGGGTTTTGTGGCTGTAGGGGTTACATTCATTTTTATATGCAAGGGGTTGCGTTCATATTTACTTTTTTGACAGATTTCGCAATCGTTAATGTATGATTGCACGGAATCTTTTAATCTTGGCCAATAGTATTTTTCTTTGATTTTGATCACTGTTTCGTCTATTCCACGGTGGTTGGATTTACCCTCGTGGTAGTTTTGTATGATTTCTTTTATGTCGTCTTTATTTGTAACATCCAGTAGTTTTTGGTTACATTTTTTCAATTTAATAAAAGGCCATTTAAAGTTTTTATGTAATATGTTACAAAATTTTTCGTATATGTTGGGACTTTCGAAATACATGTGATATACAGTATCTGGCGATACGTATTCTTTTATAAATCTTACCACATCATTTTCGAAATTATACTCAGAAATTTGTACATGGATTCGTTTTCGGTTTTCAAAAAGAACTGTTATTTTAGGTATGGCTGGGGAATGTAGTACCGAACTTACAAAAATTTGATTTATTCCGTGATTAACAGGACATTCTGCAATTGGAATTCCTACGATAGGATTTTCGTCGGAATTTGAGTGTACAGTGTCGTCATCGTTTTCATCTTGGGGTTCTAAATCGTTTAGAGTATCAGTGTCGGGATGTACTTGTAAGGATGCCTGGTCAAAATTTGAATGATGAGGTTCAAGATTTCTCAAGTCTTGAATAATCTCGTCAAGTCTAGAATTTTCTTGTGATCTGTCTAAAATTATTTTGTCTATGTCGTCAAGAAATTCTTTAGTGTGAATCTCTACTCTGGAAAGAGCGTCCGCATTTGTATTTAATTTACCCCTTTTATATAGTATTGTATAGTCATATTCGTCTAGTTTTATTCTCCAACGTAACAATTTGGAGTTGGGGTCTTTTAACGAAAATAACCATTGTAATGGTTTGTGGTCCGTGATAATATTGAATTTTTTTCCAAATAAGTATGGGCGAAAATATTTCGTGGCCCATACTATTGCCAAAAGTTCCCTCTCGATTACGGAATAATTTTGTTCTGACTTATTTAATGTTCGCGACGCATACGCAACTGGAAGGTCTTTTCCGATTGGTCCCTGAGATAAAACCGCACCTAAACTAACATTACTGGCATCAGTGGTTAAATTGAATGGCTTGGAAAAATCCGGGTATTGTAAAATAGGTTCGTTCATCAACAGGTTTTTACAATATTCAAAGCAAGATATATATTCGTCGTTAATTTCAATTTTTGCGCCTTTTTTTAAACAGTTAGTAAGTGGTTTAGTAATTTTTGAGAAGTTTTTGATAAATCTACGGTAATAACCCAATAGTCCCAAAAATCCTTTTATTTGTTGGGTAGTTTTTGGGATAGGAAAATTTTTGATGGCTATTATTTTATCCGGATTTGGGCGTACCCCCTCAGGTGTTACGATGTGGCCCAAGTACGCCACTTCTTTCCGCAAGAATTCGGATTTATCTAACTGGATTTTAAAGTTTGAATCACGAAGTCTTTGAAAAACGCATCTAAGTCTATCAATATGTTCTTGTAGAGAGGTTGAAAACACTATTATGTCGTCTAAATATGTTAAACATTTTTCGTTTTGGATACCGCGGAGGATGTTGTCCATCACACGTTGAAATGTAGCAGGGGCATTTTTTAACCCAAAAGGCATCCTAAGATACTCATAATGTCCCTGCTCTGTACTAAATGCGGTCTTTTCAATATCTTGTTCCGACATTTCTATTTGGTGAAAGCCGCTTGCAAGATCTAACGTCGTAAAATATTGACATTTCCCTAGCTTATCTAGAAGGTCGGTTATATTAGGTAGGGGGTACCGATCATCCACTGTTTTTTCATTAAGACGCCTATAGTCGATTACAACCCTCCATTTTTGTTTTCCTGACGCGTCAAGACGCTTGGGAACCACCCAAATAGGGGATGACCAGGGTGAATTGCTATGCCTAATTATATTTTGGTCCAACATTTTTTTTATTTGATTTTCTACTTCTTGTTTATGTACGAATGGGTATCTATAGGACTTGGAGTATACCGGGATTTCATCGTTAGTTTTTATTTGATGTTTTATTTTACTAGTGAAAGTTAATGGAGTGTTTTCTTGGTAAAATATGTCAGAATATTCTTTAATAAGCCTAAAAATTTTTGATTTTTCTTCTGAATTTAAGTGGTCTGTCCGAAATTTGGTTAAATCTATGTTTTGTTTTGAGGTTTCATCAAAATGATTTAAATCAATTTGTTGTACGGTTATTTTATCAAATTTTTCAACGTTAATTGGTTTCGAAAAATCTAGAGTTACGGTTTCGGTTGTTTTATTTAAGATAGTTGTCATAGCTTGACCATTTTTTGCAATCGTTAATGATTCTGGTATTTCACAATTTTTTTGTTTTTGGTAGGGGATTATTACTTCGCCATTTGGAATGGACGTTTTAATTTTTATAACTTGTTCTGATCGCGGAGCTACTTTAATAAAATTTATTTCATTTTGTGTTTGGTAGTATAGCAGTTTAATTTTTGTATAAGGAGTTTGTAAATAACCTGTATTAAAATCAAGTGTAGCTTGTAAGGTTTTAAGATTATCTAATCCTATTAAACCGTCGAATATATCATGAAATTTAAATAGGAAAAATTTTAAATTCGCTTTCTGTGGGAGATTAAAAATGTTGGACGCTGGCAACAATGTGCTGTACTCGTGGGCTGATTTCTGAAAAACAGTTGATACTACAAAAGGATCGTTTCTTATGTTATTCGAAAAGAATTGGTGAGCTTTTGTTGGATCTATGAATGATTTCGACGAGCCGGAATCTATCAAAATTTTTAAATTATATTCGGGAAAGATAATGAATGGTAATTCACTTGGATTTACCACATGAAATGGTATGATTTGCGAATTTAGGTGAGGGGTTTGTTTCGAGGCTTGTTCCGAAAATTTGAATCTGGTTCAGAAAAATCAATTAGATCATGTGTTTCCGTTTCAATATTATAGTCAAAACTTTTATCAACATGTTGGTCAGGTAGGTTATTATAGGGATCAGTTATCGAAAAATGTTGTTCACACTCAGTGTTAAATAGTTCTTCCGCAATATAATTCATTCGTGGTGTTTGATTTTGGTTAGAAGGACCTTGATGATCATTACCGTATTGGTTCATAACCCGGGTAGGTGCTCTGTTATTAAAAGTATTTCTGGTCGAAACACTCATAGGCGTTGGCCTAGGTAAATTTTGATTTGGAATTTGGTTTGGTCTAAAGGCGTTTACATTTCTATTTTGTTTAAATACTTGTGAATTAGATGGAAAAAATTGATTTCTTGGAACCTGAGATTGTACAGGGACGGGCCCAGTAGGAAAAGGACGTCGTGCCATGTAGTTATTATTATTATTTGCATTTTGAGGAATAAAGCTCGTTTGGTTATTGAAATAGTTTCGATTTTGATAATTTTGATTATTAAAATTTTGTCTTGGCTGTTGTCGTGGTTGTGAAATAGGTGGTCTAATTAGATTCCTATTCTGAAAATTTTGAAAGTAGTGTATGTTATCTTCTTCCAAAACACACTGTAGCGCATTATTTAATGAGTTAGGTTTCATACAACGAATCGTAGTACCTAAAGGTTCTTTAAGACCTGACAAAAATGTTTTTAAAGCTAATTTATTATAAAGTTCCCTTTTTAGTAATTTACTCTCGAGAGTTTCTTCATGTAAATCAACAAAGCTACAGAGGAGATTTAGTATATTTAACACCCTGTCATAAAATTGTTGAGGTCGTTCATTAGGGTTTTGTCTAAGCAAAACTAAGTCACGATTTAAACAAGCTTCATCCCTTTGGTCTGCAAAATTTCTAGTAAGGGTATCTTTTAAGTTTTCCCAAGTTGCGACATTTTGAATGTTCACCACTAACCTGGCGTTCCCTTTTAATTTAGAAACAAGTGAGTTTAACAAATATATATTTCGGAAATTATTCGGCTGATTTGCTATATAAAAACTGGCAATGATTGAATCACAAACTGATAAATATCGATAGAGCTCGTTCGGATTTCCGTCGAATTCAGGCACGCAATGCAAATATTCCGGCTTGAATTCGGCCATATCTTCCGAATTTTCTAAATTTGTTTCACTATTTGTTAAGTTAGGAAGCGAAAAATTATTATTTTGTGAATCTATATTTTCAATTAAATTAACTTGAGAGTTATCAGAGTCAGTTAAAGTGTTGTCGATATTTAAGTTTTCTAAAGAATTCAATAGTGATTCGATAGACATAAATAAAAGTTACTCACATTAAAATAAAACTGATTTTGAGCATATCCCTGCCTATAACTATAAGGAATCAAATTTTCTTCTAAAATTCGTTAGCCTTGCAGAACTGGACGATTTTGTTCCAATCCTCGTTGCTATTCGACTTGGGGTTCTTCAATGGGTCTTCGATAGACTGGGTTTCTCGATTTCTTGAGAGCCACTCCACATCCAACACCTTCACTCGCGAATCACAACAGTTTTATTGTTCGATATCTGGTTAATCGTAGAGACGAAAATCGAGCACGTTCGATACGCGACAATTCCAGATATCCTACTGACTGCGCCAAAAATAAACTTTCGAATTGAAAATAGCTTTTTAAAAAATTTAATTATTTTTTCTAAGTTAAAATTCTACAACTACGATCTGTGCTACAAGAAATATAAATGTATAATGATGTTAAAAATGAGAAAACTAGATAAAATGCATAAAGTCCTAATCAGCGGTTTCCTAGAAACTGGTAACTCTGATAACGCCGACATCTGCAGGATCTGTTACTAGGGCTGATGTAATTAACGAATTCCAAGAGCTAGGTAAAAACGAGGTGATTCAGAGTTCTCAACATTTAATAAATTTTAATGTTAAATAGCTACAAAAGATGATTTTGTAGCAAATTTATGATTAATTTCTTAATTTACGGTAGACTCCTCACCATTTATTAAAAAATAGCGATAATAAGGTGTCAAAATTTGATATAAGAGAATAAATCATTTAGATTAGAAGGAATATTTATGTTGTAAGAAATATTAGAGTAAAAACGCATCCACCAATGTTGTGACGGTATCCTTTATATCAAAAAGCAATGGTAAATTACGATATTTAAACAGTCATTTAGATTCAAAAAATTATATTTTTATAACCAAACAGTGAATTAGGGTATTATAGTTTTTCTACGTAGGCTGTGTTATAACAGCGTAGGTTAATAGAGCGAGTATAATAAATTTAGGAAGGTACATTGATTTTAATAAAGAAATCTAAGAAAAGTCTAAATGGTAAAGCTGGTTGATGGTTACATAAAATACAAAATTAAATAAAATAACATTACCAAATATGAATATTTGATACAAAAGTATGAAGATTTGATACAAGAATATGAAGGATGTCTTTGGCAGTTTAAACGGCAGAACCTTTATTTTTTTAACAATTAAAATAACGTTAAGTAGATATGATTCATTTTACCAGAAAGGTAATATGAATGTCCTACGTACTCTAAGAAAAGTCTAAAGATATCAATGCAGATTAGTTACGCAATTTTTCAATATCGCGTTCAACGTGTTTAAAAAAAAAATAATAATAGTGTCGTTGATAGCATGTCATTGTTGCTCTCAGACATTTGCAACAGCTATAAGCTTTGTAGCAGCTATGGTCTTTGTTGGCATTATTATTGCCGCGAACCAAGGTTAGGTCATAAGACATGAGCGATACGCGTTTACGTGAACGAAGGTTAAATTAGAGAATGCACGACAACATATATTTACTGACAGTTTAAGTTGAATACTGCTTTGATCTACAGATATCTACTAAAACATATATTTATAAAAGATTTTCTAAACCCGTATGTTTTGTGTTCAATTTTTTATGTAAAAATATTTTCATCAATTGTTTGTTGTATGGTTATTAAATGTTTAAGAAATAAAACCAATTATCATTAGAAGCAAATTATGTACTTTCATTTAAGATTCATCACTAAGTTACTACAGTCCACAACTCAACCCGATACGACGGAAGGAACCCTTGTACAGACTACGATAATTTAAAAAAAAAACATTGCCGTTCTGTGACAAACCCAAAAAGTTGTATTTTTAGTTGCTTCAACAAAAAATTGAAAAATTGCAAAAACCTACTAGGTTCTATTTTTTGTGCAAAAAACTAAACGGCTTGTCTAATGGCCAGTATGGGCATGGCCCTGATAATACTTGATTAACTTCAATAGATCTAAAAGATACCTTATTAAGATATCAACAAACGAAATAAATATCTTGAGAGGTTTTTTATAAATTATTTAAAAATCTATTTTTAAAGAAAGTTTAATACCCTATATTTCGGATATGTTTATATGAACTTTGTATATTTTGAAGCATTGACAAACGTTAATTCTGTCTTTATTCTCTTTTTGTAGTTTTCTTTCAAATTAAAAGGAGTATTTATTTAGAGCAGAGCATGCACGAGTTTCGTAGTACCCCACATTTAAAGTTTTTTTTTTACTTATTCTAAAAGAAAAAAATATGTACGTGTAGAGAAAGGTTAAGTATGTGCTCTTCTAGAGACACTTTTTCAAAATTTGAATCTGTGTTTAAAAAAAAAATACAAAACTCGACTTTTTACTCAAATTTTTTTTAGAAAAAAAACTAAATTGTGAATTTTAAAAAAGTGGTTCCAGAGGATCATAGATTTAACCTTTACCTACAAGTACATATTTTTTCTTTTAAAAAATAGTAAAAAATAAACTTTAAAAGTGAAATACTACGAAACCCTTACATTACAAGATTTTTCGTCTGGAAAGTGGCGCCTCTGTTAGATTTTTAAGAAAATAATATTTGTAAATGAAAACATTTTATAATATACTTTACTGATATTTTACGAGCGATAAATAAATTTTACGTATTTGTACACCATTATTTTTTATTTTTATATATAGATGAAAAAAAATGAATGTGACACGAGATTAAGATGATTGTGCATTGTAGCACAATGAAAGACAAAAACGAGTCACTGCTTTAAAATTTGGATATATGTTTAAAAAAACGAAAGGTCTTCTTTAAGAAATCTCATAAAATCTTTTATGTTTTGCTAAAGCCACCCAATATAGCAGGAACAATAAATCCAGAACAAAATAAGATTTGGAAATTTATTTGCAAGAAAAAGTTTTTAAGTGTGGACTTTTTATTGATTCCGAATTTGATTATGTTGCTGCCAGTCCAGATGGAATTTTAAACAAAAAACAAAACTCTATGATAAAGTTAAAATGTCCATATGGAGCTAGAGTGCTGACTGTAGAAGAAGGAATATGCAGTAGAGAAATAACTTTTTGGAAAAAGGACAACACCATTAAGGAGAACCATAATTGGTATTTTCAAATTCAGGGCTAGTTGAATATTACACAAATGGATTTTTGCATTTTGTGCGTTTGGACTCCTCGAGGAATAAAAGTGGAGAAAATTTCTCGTAATGACAGCTTTTGGGAAGAAAAGGTGCAAAATAAAATTCAAAATTTTTACATGCAATATGCCTTACCAGAACTAGTTGACAGCAGAGCTAATAGAGACATGGAAGTACGGGACAGAATACCAAATAAATGGGGAGCAATTTTGTTTAATTTTTAATAACATGGCCCAATAAATATTAAATTATTTGAAATATATTTATTAATTTAAGAGTTACATTTTATTTATTTCTAAAACATGGTAATAAGCAATCCATTTAAGATATGATTAATGTCATATTATTATAATACGCTTTTTAAATTTTGGATTTTACCAGTGGCAGTGGAAATTAATTATACAGGGTGAGTCGGAAGGAGCGCACCAAACTCTAGGAGTATATTGTACACGTGAAAATAATGTAAAACAACTCATATGTTTTTATCCGATTTTCATTTGTTTTCAAGTTATAGCATATTAACAAATAAACAAATTTACACATAAAAATTCTTTTAATCATAGCGTTCTTTCAATAAATGTTCTAAAATACCGCCATTGACTTCTAAATATTTTCTGCTTTGTCTACGTTGCTCTCCTAATTGATTCATTTCTTTTTTCTTTAATATGGGCTGCAGTATTCTCAATTCGTCTAATTAATGCATCCCGTGTGTCCACTTTTATTTTGTAGACTTCATTTTTCATCCAGCCCCATAAACAAAAATCTAATGGTGTGAGGTCTGGAGATCTTGCAGGCCAATTAATAGGACTTCCACGACCAATCCAACGCCCTGGAAAACGTTCGTCCAAATGTTGCTTGACCTGACGAGCGACATGTGCAGGAGCTCCATCGTGCTGATAGTACATCTGTATTCTAATATTTACAGGAACATCCTTTAGCAGGCCTTGTAATTTATTTTGTAAAAAATTGAGGTAGTTGTCTCCTGTGAGACGATTCTCCAAAATAAAACTGTCAACCATACCACATCACACGTTTACAGAAAACCGATGTTGAAAATTGCTTTCGACTGTTGCGTGGGGATTTTCGTCTGACCATACATGATAGTTACGAGTATTATTAATGCCATCACGGGTAAATGTAGCTTCATCCGTAAAGAGTATACTCGATACAACACGATGATTATTATTTATCCACCTCCAAAACTCCATACAGTTAGCGTAATCCTGTGGTTGTAGGTGTTGTACTCTCTGTACGTGATAAGGATATAAGCCTTGCTCGTGGAGTGTGTTTATCACTCTTTTTTGTGGAATTCCCAATTGAATGGCAATTCTTCATGACAAAACCTTGTCAAGTAGCGCGTTGAGATGTTATGAAAGCACTGGCAAGCTTACCAGTCTCGCACAATTTGTTGAAAACTCTAATAAATACGTTTTTATCAGGATGTTTTCGGTGTGGAAAACATTGACGATGTTCTTCAGCAGCAGCTGTAGCATTTCCATTACAGAAACCATAAACAAACACCATATTTGCATATTCTAAATTTGAATAAGTATCTGGCATTTTGCAACACTAACAATCACATAAATTCGAAATTAAAAGTTCAGTTACTGTTCACTGTACACTGACAGTTCATCAAAACGTCAGAATCATCAAATGCCTTTGAGCCTTGCAGATATGGCATACTTTGATAATGTTAAAATTCAGAAGTGAAAAGCTAGATGAACATTTTTAATTACGCCATAACTTGAAAACAAATGAAAATCGGATAAGAACATATGAGTTTTTTACATTATTTTCACGTGTATAATATACTCCTAGAGTTTGGTGCGCTCCTCCCGACTCACCCTGTATATAACTATTACACCAAATATTTTGAAAGGCTCCACCAACTAGTGGACCATGTTTTTAAGTTCCCTAATAATAATATCAAGATTCTGATTCGATTTAGAAGTTTTGTGCCAAAGCCAAGCCATATATATTGTTATGGGGATGTTTTTGTGTGTGAAATATATAGCACTACGTTGTGACGTTATGTAATTGTAATGAGCTTTAAATAATTTATATCACAAATCATCCTCCATACAAATACTTAATGCTCCGGCTAAAATGTTATCTAATGCAATAAATGAAACGATATGACTCAATTCTTTTAACTAATGGGTTTAAAAATTTTCATCCATGTATTTAAAACACTTACCTCTGTACCTCGTATATTGTCAGCTCTTGTATAGAAATAAAAATAAGTAAAAGTTTGAGACTCTGTGTATAACTTGTAGTTTTATTTAAAATAATTGATATCAGGGCTTAGTGCGAGTTCAAAAATTCTTTGTAACTAATGTGGGAAAAAAAAAACAGAATATTGTTACATAAATGTAAAAATTAACATAGAAACAAAAATAATAAAATAATTCGTCATTTAACGATCGATTCTTGGATCGAAAATGGCGCATTATATTATAAAAATACCTATCGAACTTAATATTCTACCCACCGTACGGCGCTTTTAAATACGTAAGTAGATCTCTTTTGGCCGGCTATATGGTAATTTCTCTAGTCGGACAAAAGATGGCTTATATGGAATTCTAACCTAATCAAATCAGATGGTCCAAAAAAAACATTCTGATGTTATTTTATACTAAAATAGAAAGATTCATCGTCTTTACGATTACTCAAATACTCAATTTGGTAAGTACTTTCTTTTAATTGATCACTAATGATAGTTTTTAATTGAAATACCTGTATAGCACTGTGAAATATAAGATGTCCTAGTGTTAAACTTATTTCTTTTCAGCGTCCATAACAGAAGGATGTTACAAGTACCTGGGGGAAATGGAGGCCTTGCGTCTTGTATGCCAATGCATACTTCCTGGAACTCTTCTTCGGGCAGTTTTACATAATATTGCGTGGGTAAGTTAAATTTAATATTACCTTTGACATTTATACACTAGTTAATCGTTTATACATAAACATTGAAGATTTAATATTTCTGTCTCTTTATTTTTAGGAAAAAGGAGTTTGGAGAGGAAATTCGAAGGAAAAATTTTTGTGTCCTTCCTTTTTCGTTGCCTTTTCTCGCACTCTTTTTTGTTTCATCAACAAAATTCTGATTTGGATTTTTGAATCAAGTTGGATGAAAAAATAATTAGCCAATCAAAATTTTGACAGTTTAGTTACATCTTTAAAATTAGATTATTGGATGTTTAAAGGTGAGTTTATTTAAACGGCTTATTTCATAATTTCGATGATAATTTATCGTTCATTAATTATTAGGTTATTTTGAAATCCGTGTTGTAATTTTTTTACAAATTTACATTTTAAAAATTATAATTTTCGTGTGGCAACATTGTCTCACTACATTTAGTTACTTTTGATCTTGTCAAATTTATCACTATACAGGGTGTGATTTCTTATTAAATAATTCTTCATATTTCTCCAACAATTCCATCATTTTTTTCTTCCTTTCTTTTCCACAATCTAATTTCATCTCTTTCCAATTTTCAATATTTATTATATTATTTGCTTCATTTCCAACTTCATAATAACCATTCAAATTATCCTCACTATCATTTATCATTTCTCCTTTTTCATATACCATCTTATCTTCATTAAAAATACCATACATTTTCTTTACCAATGTTTCTTTTTCGCTATTTTCTTTATTCATAATAATACTTGTACTTTCTTCTTCCAATTTCGTATCACTTTCTTCAAATTCAATCTCTATCCCATTCAAATTTACAGTCTTGTTCTCATAGTTGATGTCTGCATTATTTTTCTGCAATTCATCTGTTCCCAATAAAATATCATACTCCATATCTTTCACCACTAGTAGATGCACTTCAAAGTTGTTGCTTTTACAATATAACTTAATAATTATGGATTTGTTCACTTCACTAAATTTCTTTTTATTTATACCAATTAAATTAATTTTAGGAATTTTTATAACTTTATTATTTAAATTCAATTTATTTACAACGCTTTCGCTCACTAATGACGTTTCTGATCCCGTGTCAATTAAAACTTGCACACTCACATTATTTACACTTGCTTTTATCACAACTAAACTATTTTTTTGTTCTTGTTCTAGGCAATCCTGAATTTTGAGAAATTCACGTGGATGGACGTAATTATACAGATTGCGTTTTACTCCATCCATTAATGAAAATTCTGCGTGCCAGTACTGCTGACACTAGACCTAAGACTATCGTCAACACGAGCAGTATCAGGACTTTCGTTGGTTCGCATATCCTGTGTAGAGACCTGTGTGTTTGAAGAACCCATTCTATCACAACTGTTAGATCTCCTATGAAAATTGACTCTACGATTGTTATCTGTGTTATTGTATCGTGTATTATTTTGTACATTTTGACCAACATTTGTATTTAAATTTCTACTTTGGTATCGATTATTATTAGGATTATTATAATTATTATTATTTTGATATCTATTATTATTGTTATATTGCATTCTTGCATTGCCTACATTATTATTATTATAATTTGGTATAAACCTTCTATTATAATTATTTGTTTGTTGATTTTGGTTATTATTATAGTTATAATTATCGTTATTATTATTTTGGTTAAAACTCAAATTATTGTTATTATTATTATTAGGATAATTTCCCATACCCATGTTGTAACTTCTATTTTGGTTTGAATTACTATTATTTACGTAATTAGGTCTGTAATAATTTCTATTATTAGTGTACCTATTAAAATTTGTGTCTGTGTTCATATTATTTCCTTCGTTATTAATTGAATATTTTCTAAAATTTCTCTGACGTCCACTAGTCAGATTTCTCTCTATTCTCATAAGATATTTGCTTAATTGTTCAAAGCTTTTTATGTTTTGAACAGCAATTGTTTCAGCTATTTGAGGTTTGAAATGCCTCGATAAAAACATTATGATCTCTTCTTCTTTTATAACAGGTTCAAGATGTTGAGCCTGTGAATATAACATTAATGCGTATGAATACATAGAACTTCCTCTTTTTTCGTCATAGTGACCAAAATAGAGACGTTCTCTTATCTCTCCTTGAATTATTTCTCCCCAATACATGTCAAGAAAAGCAATTTCAAAGCTTTTGAAGTTTTTGAAATCCATTTCCTTACTTGTGTACCATAGTAAGGCTTGTCCTGTTAGATCTTTTCTTATTATTTCTCGGGTATCCTCAAAATTTTCAATATTCTTAATTCTATTTGATAAAATTCGTAGGAATACTCTAGGGTGTATCTTTTTTACATTTCCATCGAATCTTGTGTTCTCATCTGTGACACTCTGGTAATTGTTGTAAATAGTTGTTGCTCTGTTTCCCATTTGACTTCTCATTCTATCCATTTGCTCTCTCATTTCTTCTAAATCTTCTTCTATTCTCCTTTCTCTTCTGTCATTGTTTTCTCCAAGGCTTTCACTTCTATTTCTAGTATTTTCATTTTCTTGCATTTTGATTCTTTCCATTTCTTGTTCAAATTTCTCCATTCTTTTATAAATTTCTTCTAATTCTTCTATTTCCATATTACCTTCTCTTCCAGTCATTCTCCATTGTTCTTTAAGTTTCTTTATTTCTTCTACTATTTCCTTTTTTGATTTACTTATTTCTCTTTCTGCTTCTTCTCTTACTTCGTAGATTTCTTTCTTCACATCCTTTTTAAGACCTTCTATTTCTTTTACTTGTTTGACTAAACTTCTTTTTACATCATCCATTTCCTTTCTTCCATTTTTCTCCATGATTTCCACGGTTCTTTTTATGTTTACTTCGGTGATTTTTCTCACCGTTTCTTGCATGTTTTTCTGTAAATCAATAACTTTACTTTCTTGTTTTTCCAATTCAATCTTCATATTATTGCTTAAATTCTCTATCTTCTTGTCTTGTTCTTCAAATTTTTTTATCATTACATCTATTACATATTGTTTTTGTTCTTCTATCTTCTCTAACATCTTCTTACTCTCTCCTTTCTGTTCTTCTCTCATTTTCTTACTTTCTTCTTTTTGTTGTTCTTGTATCTTCTCTAACATTTGCTTACTTTCTTCTTTCTGTTCTTCTCTCATTGATTTGATGCTTTCCAATATCATGAGGATCTGTCTGTTTCCCAAATCCATTTCTGTTATGTCTCCTCTTTCTTGTGAATCTCCTGTTTCTTCCATTTATTTTCCCTGTGATTCTTCTTCTGTCTTGTTTTCCTTAATTTCTATTTCCTCCTCATCACTGTTGTCTTCTAATTCGAAAAGATATGTCTCTGGATCCTTTCCTTCAGAAACGATTGCCTCTTGTAGTCTTTTAATTAATGTTAATTTAATCCCAGTTTTGTCCAACCCTCTTTTTGTTAATAATTTTTTTAATTCTGTGATTTTTAATTCATTTATATTTTTAGTTTTACTCATTTTAGTAGTTTGTGTATAATAAAATTTGATGAAAATTATAAATATTTTTAAATTTTGTACTTGTTTAGGTACAAATAAATTTTCAAAAGAAGTAAAAGAAATATCCTGACTGTTGTGATAGTATCAGTTATCAAAGATCACACTTTATGAGTGACAAATTTATATCTTTTTTAATTTTTAATGTAAAACCTTTATCGAGCTACACGTTGGGTACGATAATTATTATAGAGCCCCACGTTGGGCGCCATATTGTTATGGGGATGTTTTTGTGTGTGAAATATATAGCACTACGTTGTGACGTTATGTAATTGTAATGAGCTTTAAATAATTTATATCACAAATCATCCTCCATACAAATACTTAATGCTCCGGCTAAAATGTTATCTAATGCAATAAATGAAACGATATGACTCAATTCTTTTAACTAATGGGTTTAAAAATTTTCATCCATGTATTTAAAACACTTACCTCTGTACCTCGTATATTGTCAGCTCTTGTATAGAAATAAAAATAAGTAAAAGTTTGAGACTCTGTGTATAACTTGTAGTTTTATTTAAAATAATTGATATCAGGGCTTAGTGCGAGTTCAAAAATTCTTTGTAACTAATGTGGGAAAAAAAAACAGAATATTGTTACATAAATGTAAAAATTAACATAGAAACAAAAATAATAAAATAATTCGTCATTTAACGATCGATTCTTGGATCGAAAATGGCGCATTATATTATAAAAATACAGTTACCTATCGAACTTAATATTCTACCCACCATACGGCGCTTTTAAATACGTAAGTAGATCTCTTTTGGCCGGCTATATGGTAATTTCTCTAGTCGGACAAAAGATGGCTTATATGGAATTCTAACCTAATCAAATCAGATGGTCCAAAAAAAACATTCTGATGTTATTTTATACTAAAATAGAAAGATTCATCGTCTTTACGATTACTCAAATACTCAATTTGGTAAGTACTTTCTTTTAATTGATCACTAATGATAGTTTTTAATTGAAATACCTGTATAGCACTGTGAAATATAAGATGTCCTAGTGTTAAACTTATTTCTTTTCAGCGTCCATAACAGAAGGATGTTACAAGTACCTGGGGGAAATGGAGGCCTTGCGTCTTGTATGCCAATGCATACTTCCTGGAACTCTTCTTCGGGCAGTTTTACATAATATTGCGTGGGTAAGTTAAATTTAATATTACCTTTGACATTTATACACTAGTTAATCGTTTATACATAAACATTGAAGATTTAATATTTCTGTCTCTTTATTTTTAGGAAAAAGGAGTTTGGAGAGGAAATTCGAAGGAAAAATTTTTGTGTCCTTCCTTTTTCGTTACCTTTTCTCGCACTCTTTTTTGTTTCATCAACAAAATTCTGATTTGGATTTTTGAATCAAGTTGGATGAAAAAATAATTAGCCAATCAAAATTTTGACAGTTTAGTTACATCTTTAAAATTAGATTATTGGATGTTTAAAGGTGAGTTTATTTAAACGGCTTATTTCATAATTTCGATGATAATTTATCGTTCATTAATTATTAGGTTATTTTGAAATCCGTGTTGTAATTTTTTTACAAATTTACATTTTAAAAATTATAATTTTCGTGTGGCAACATTGTCTCACTACATTTAGTTACTTTTGATCTTGTCAAATTTATCACTATACAGGGTGTAGTCTAAATACTTAGATGAAACTTTTTTTTAAATTTATTTCTTTGAAGACTTTTTATCATTAACTTGATATTCTTGGGATTCCGTGTTTCATTATAATATTGATATTGTAAAACGCAGATGAGAAATTGAAAATTCACACATAAATCTTTGTAACATAATTATTTATAACTTTAATGACTTCATTTGGTCAACAATTTTGGCTACAATTTCATCGACTCTCAGTGTATCTTTCTCTTCGTCTGCAAACGTAGCCTAGCTCTGTTTCTCTCTACCTGTTGGCATCACATTATTGATATGCTTAGATTTTTCTTTTTTTTTTTAAACTTCTCGCTGGGTGCCAATGGACAATTTGCCATATTATTATCTGTTTTTACTACAAAATTCATAAATGTATGGTATCTGTTACATATTAAATTACCTACTAAATTGGAAAGAAATATAGACATTTTTTGAATTTTTATTATGTCTACATTCATCCTGTTGCAGCTCAATGCTGAATATATTTGGATAAGTTTTCGTTTAAAATTTTAATTACGGATTTGATGTTGCAAGAAGCAAAGACAAAAATGATATTAAAATATGACTTCTCAATCCTTGCACGGTCAACAGTTTATTCAAAATATTTTATTAACAAAGGATATGAACAGGAGCATTAATTATGCCGAAATATTTAAGTTTGAGCTGACAGTCTCTCCGATGTCTCTAACAGTAAATGGATATCTCGGCACCTCCACAAATAAGAGTTTATTGGGAAATGTTTTAGAGCAATATGGTATTACTCATAAAGACTTACGTGCACCTATTGACTCCGGCAAATCTTGTCACATTTTTGATGGGATGACAATAGTTTAAGGTTTGGGAAAGTCCAAAAGATGCATATCTTTAAAGAATATGCTAATATATTTGTAAACATTATTTTTAGAAATAAATTTAATACTCAAAGGATAGATGTAGTATTTGATGATATAGAAATTGAAAGACCCAATACTCCACTTCCGGAACAATTGAACTTGTTCATTCATTCCATATTTAACAAAAGACGTTTAACAAATTTTCTGTCAGAGCAACTTCGTAAAAATTCCATTTAGCAAAAGTATATTCAATTAGTAAGTAGTGGTGGATTCGCGAATATCAATAAATAAGGGATGAATTGTGAAACATCAAAAGACGATTTCTTAAATTCAAATCACGAAAAAGCTGATACTCGTATTTTATTGCACATATTATCAGCCAAAAATTCGGGGCCTTCACGCTGCATTATTGATTGCAATGATATAGATGTTCTAGTTTTATTAATTTATTTTAAGAAGTTTTTAACCGACTTCAAAAAAGGAGGAGGTTATCAATTCGTCGCGATATTTTTTTTTATGTATGTTCAGCGATTATTCTTTAACACGGTGTTTGATTTCAATAATTCTTCTTTTGTTAGAAAGGGGATACTTCAGGGGTGATCCCATATAAATTTAGTCAAAATCTAATAATTGAGTCCATGAGAAAATCCTCAAACTCTTCATTTTTTATGTATGTTTAGCGATAATGCTTTACCACCTTGTCCGATTTATATGATTCTTTTTTTGTTAGTAAGGGGGTACCTCAGGGGTAGTCCCATATAAATTTGGTTAAGATGTGGTGATGCCATCTGCACGTTTTGAAGTCGGTTTTTTTTAATTTTTAATTTCTAATACTTGTAATAGGATACATACCCAGGTATATGTAGTAGTTTATTGACAAAAAATGTATGGTTTAGAATAGGGCGAGGAGACTCATGGCTATTTATGCCACTACATATTTTAAATTTGGACGAAAAACTTCTAAAAAATATACCTGATTTTCATTCTGTGACCGTTTGTGATACAACCAGCCAATTGTCTGGCATTGGAAAAAAACCTGTTGGAAAACCTACCTTGAACACATCACATCACCTTTTGGATGGATTTAGCACTGATCAGTAGGTACAGGGTGTTTTATTATATTTTGACCACTACTTATTTTCATTATTCTTGTGAACACAAAAAAAGTTTCAATTAAAAGATTTGTTGTTTTACCTCAACTTTTTTGACAAAAGTATAACTCATTACAAGCAATCAATTGACAACTTTTATAAACAAACAACTGTTTCACTTGGAAACATCATTTTCATAGCCATCTATGTGTTACGCTTTCATAGTGCAATAAGTCACTAAATAATTAAAATAATATATATTTGTAATCAGGAAATGCAAGTCTACTTAAAATGACAAAAATATTTAGGGTGTCCCATTAAAAAAATGAAAATATATTTTCTGCCAGTTATTGCATTTTTAGTAGGTAGGTACAGGTAAAACAACAAAGCTGTTATTTAAACTTTTTTTGTGTTCGCAATAATAATGAAAATTAGTAGCGGTCAAAATATAATAAAAACACATTCTCTAATCTAGACTGGAAGCAAAATTTGCAAATGCAAAAAAAAATATTGGCTGCATCGGTTCCTGCACCTGTATGGCAGAGAAAAACTACAGAAATAGTTTGACCACAGTCGCTAATGTTTTGGAAAATGTTGATTCGTCTGGTGAATCTGATTCTGATTGGTGTGCAAGTCTTGTACTTATATATTATAATATTAATAATTTATGTTTTATATACACTTCCAGGCATAAAATTAGGATCACTTCGTAATTTACGTGTAAATTATTTTTTATTTTATTTTATTTTTTTTGCTAACTTTATGGATGACTCTCGTGCTTGCTTGAATTAAAAAAGTTTTTGTTGTTATGTTCATATAGTTTATTGAAAATAATGAAAATTAAAATTTAATTTGATATGCCTTTAGTTCGAACAAAAGAAATTTTAAGAGCTTAGTAGCGAGTATTTCCTCCTCTGGTAGTAATAACAGCTTGCAAATGACGAGGTATGCTTTGAATCAGATTTTGGATCACATCCTGCGGAAGATTGTCCTATTCCTGCACCATTATGTCGTGAAGCTCTCTAGCATTTCTGGGAACCGGTACATGTCTCCGTAGACGTTTCCCATCTCATCCCACACATGCTCGATAAGATTTAAATCTAGACTTCGAGCAGGCCAAGCAAATCGCGTGCATTATCATGCATAAAGGTTGCGTCTTCTCCAAGAATAACCATGAACGGTACAACATGGTCTTCTAGAACTTCTGCCAGGTACCTGTGCGCAGTCAAAGTCCCATTCTGGATAAAGACTAACGTCGTGCGAGCTTCAAAAGGTATGCGTCCCCATGCCATACCTGAGCCTCCACCAAATGGAAGTGGCTCGGCAATGCACGCTTGAGCATATCTCTCGCTTTGTCATCGCCACACTCTTACAGATCTATCTGAGCCCGTAAGACAAAATCGCGATTCATCGGAAAACAATACGCTACTCCAATCCTCTATTGTCCAAGCCAAGTGTTCTCGTGCAAAATTCAACCTTGCAATTCGGTGTTCCCGGGAAAGCGGCAGTCCAGTAGCTCTAGTACGAGAAGATAATCCAGCAGCATGAAGTCGCCTTCTAATTTTTTACTCACTTACGTTTACATTTCTCACTTCTTGCAGATGATTTCGAAGGGAAACTGCAATGACCACTCGGTTTGTCAAAGTACTAGAAACGAGAAAGCGGTCGTCTCTAGCTGTTGTAGCCCTTCCTCGCCCTGAACCAGGTCTTCGACTGAGCAGTCCAGTCTCTTCGTACCGCTGAAATACTCTTTGCACACTGGGAAGGCTTACACCAGCCGCAACAACAGCCGCTACAATTCGTGCCACAACAACAGGATTTATGACCATTTCAATACTCTCAGCAATTAGGCATTCCAACGACCTGTCCAAATGGCTACCAGTGGGTAATGACAGTTTAGATATGGCAACCTGTTGTCATGTTGTCATTAACAGGGTCAATGATACATATATAGTTATATAGATTGCTCAAATCTGGTCGTTTACGAGCGGCCATATTGCCTGGCAAATACTTATTAATTTGAATCGGTTTAGCAAAAATGTGTTTTAAAACCAATTTTTAGCCTTTAGATATTAAAAAAAAAATAATTGCTTACATTTTTACTTCAAGGCATACGCTTATGTTTATTTTGAAAAATATGGATAATCAATCTATGTAACTATCTATTTCATTGACCTTGTCAAATCACCAGGCCTACAGGGTTCCCATAATTTTGCCATATCATAACCCGTCAAAACCCACTGGTAGCCATTTAGTTTGGAATGCCTAATATTAATCAATCAAACAGTTTACAAACAACAAAAAATATGATGATAATGGATTTCAGGAATTTGGGTGGAAGGCCCTTTTTTTTTCAGACACTTATCGAAACAACAAACATTTTTTTTATCCAAGCAAACACGACAAAAACATCGCATGAAGTTAGCCAGGGCTGGTATATCTAAGGGGGTCGCGCACATACTTTGATTTTCTTTTACTATACGGAGAATGGTCGCACTGCGTAGCTTTCTGAGTGCTTTTTAAAAGGAGATAGAAAACTCCGCCATTTTGAACCCTTATTACGTGTTGCCTACATCTTGGCGCAATATTTTTAATAGGTGCGTTTTAATCATCCGCTTCTGCTTCGGAATTGTCGGTTTTCTTGTTTTAATCTGACAGGTTAAAACGACTAAACCGACAATTCCGGAAGCAGAAGCGGATGATTAAAACGCACCTGATATTTTGCTTGCTGCTGTCAGTGAATATTATTTTTGAAGTCACAGTTTATTGCTAAAGAATTAGTTAGCTCACTCGGACCAGTTGAAAGATCCAAAATAACATCCACTCCAGGGATACAAATTCAGGATATGCAGAAGACTGCTGTTTTATTATAGGCGGTTGTCATATATTGTATTATCCGAGTTGCACAGTGTATAAACTGAAACATTGAGATCAAAAGTGCCGACGCAGAGTGAGCGATCTGATTCTTTAGCTGTAAACTGTGTCACAGGGTTCAAAATGGCCGCGCCCTATGTTGAGCGTGTCGGACCTCTCTCTTGCCTCGTATAGTAATCAAAGTATGTGGGGTCGCGACATAGACCCAGTAAATTGATGAGGGGGTGACTGAGGCTAGGGGGGATGTAATGAAAAACTGTGTTCATGTTTTATATTAGTTTTGTACATCCTGTATGGTTTATTTATTCTTTGTTATAGAGTTGTCATATTATTTACTGTCACTAAAATTCTGTTCAATAAAGTCTAATTTCAGAAGGTATTTTCATTACAATTTATTGAACAGAATGGATAAGTTTCTAAAGCCCGAGAGATTTGAAACAGATCCCAATTCACCACGCGCAACTCAGGAATGGAAACACTGGTTTAAAACTTTCGAAAACTTTATTTCATCAATTGCCAGCTTAAAGGACGAAGATAAATTTAAAGTTCTTATCAATCATCTAAGCAATTCAACATACGAATATATCTCCGAGTGTTCCAATTATCCTGCTGCAATAAAAGTTTTAACTGAAATCTACGTTAAACCTAAAAACGAAATATACTCTAGGCATAAATTGTCAACTAGAAAGCAACTTCCTGGAGAATCGATTGATCAGTATGTAAGAAGTCTCGAACAATTAAGCAAAGAATGTAGTTTTAAAGCAGTGACTGCTGAAGAAAATAAAAGTGAGTACATTCGAGATGCCTTTATTAACGGAATTATTTGTGTCCAAATTCGACAACGCCTCTTAGAAAATAATAACTTAAGTCTTGCCGACGCTGTGAGTAAAGCTCAATCTCTAGAAGCTGCCCAACAACATTCCAGTGCTTATGTATCTCCATTAAGTCTTGCCTCTACTGTATCAAACGAAACCAACAATCCAACCACCTCACAGATATCATCTACTGATCCTATTCCACAAACAGTTGCAGCCTTAGAAAGGTATAGATGTTATTTTTGTGGAAACAAAAAACATCCTCGTTTCACTTGTCCTGCTAAAGACCAAACATGTAAAGAATGTGGCAAAAGAGGTCATTTCTCAAACGTATGTATGAGCAAAAGGCTTAAAAATAGGTCCACCTCAGCTTCACTTTTACACACGACTGGTTTAATCGCGGCTGCTCCACAATGTCTTTCAAAATCATTGATAAAAGTTAAGATCAATAATATTCCAGCTCACGCCCTCATTGATACTGGCAGTTCCGAGTCCTACATTGACGAACATTTTGTTAGAAATATTAAATTGCAAATACTACCAAGTAATGGCAAAATATCAATGGCTTCTACTGCCCTAAGCTCAGACATATCTGGTCACTGTTTCGTTAACTTGGATTTAATGGAATATCACGATAAAAATAAAAAGCTATCTGTACTTAAAAATCTCTGTGCTGACGTCATAATTGGACATGACATCCTTAAAAACTATTCTAAGGTCGAACTAGACTTTGGTGGTCCTAGACCAGCATTAACAATCTGCGGTTTGGTTTTAGCCAAAGTCGAACCACAAAGTCTATTTAATAATCTTGCTCCTAATTGTACGCCAATAGCTACAAGATCCCGAAAACATTCTTGTGACGATAAAAAATTTATACATGAAGAAATCCAAAAACTCCTTGGTGAAGGAATAATACAGGAAAGTACCTCACCTTGGAGAGCTCAAGTTCTAATTACTAAAAATGAACATCATAAAAAGAGAATGGTAGTAGATTACTCGCAGACAATTAATCGCTTTACATTTTTGGATGCATATCCCTTACCTAATATTGAAGAACTTATCGCTCTCATTTCAAAATACAATTTCTTTAGTACAATCGATCTTAGAAGTGCTTACCATCAAGTTCCGATACGGGAAGAAGAAAAACTACTGCTGCTTGTCCGATTTGTGCTCAAGTAAAACCCAAGTTTCTTAGGTTTCACAAATCTAAATTAATAAAAGCGACTGCTCCTTTTGAACAACTTAATATCGACTTCAAAGGACCTTTACTATCTACATCAAGAAACAGATATCTTTTAACTATCATCGATGAGTATTCCCGGTTTCCATTTGCCTTTCCCTGTTCCGACATGACTTCTAGTAGTGTTATAAAATGTCTTTCCAAGATTTTTTCACTTTTCGGAATGCCATCATACATCCATTCAGACCAGGGTGCTTCTTTCATGTCATCTGAATTAAAACATTATTTGCATTCTAGAGGAGTAGCAACAAGTCGAAGTACACCTTATAATCCAGAAGGAAATGGCCAAGTTGAAAGGTACAACGGAATTATTTGGAAAACTATAAATTTAGCTTTGAAGTCAAATTCATTAAAAACTATGCAATGGGAGCTAGTTTTAGATGACGCTCTGCATTCTATTCGCTCCTTACTTTGTACCTCTATAAATTGCACTCCTCATGAAAGGATGTTCCCTTTTCCAAGAAAATCTACTTTTGGAACTGCTATTCCTTCGTGGCTCTCAATTCCAGGTCCAGTATTTATAAAAAATCAAGTCCGAAATAGTAAGTTTGATCCTTTAGTAGAAGAAGCTGAACTTGTAGAAACAAACCCTGATTATGCCACAGTAAGACACCAGGATGGAAGAGAATCTATTGTTTCCCTCAAACATTTGGCCCCAAGAGGAGACTTGAATCTATTAACCTATAATAATAACGAAAATCAACAAAGTAATCAAGATATTTCAGAAAATATTACCAATATCCCATCTCCCAGTTGCCTCAGGATTTCCGATCTTTACAAACCTCCAAATGATACCACCGATACTTCTATTTCAGAGACTCGTTTTCCTGATAATCCGGTCACCCTTGTACATGACGATAAACAAATCGATTTTGTTCAGCAACCTGATACCAACCAACAAATTCGACATCCAAGAGAAAGAAGACCTCCAAAATATTTAGATGACTACGTTCCAAAATAATGCCGGGGAGAATGTAATGAAAAACTGTGTTCATGTTTTATATTAGTTTTGTACATCCTGTATGGTTTATTTATTCTTTGTTATAGAGTTGTCATATTATTTACTGTCACTAAAATTCTGTTCAATAAAGCCTAATTTCAGAAGGTATTTTTATTACAGGGGAAATAGTAGTCAGCTTAAGTTGGCAACACTTTTCTGATGTTCGTTTGAACGAGCATCGTGCATAATAATGTCAATATGGTACAAGTGGAATGAACCACTGTTTTCCTCGTAGTCGTAGTCCAATGTCGAATTAAAAACATTTTGTACTTTTTTATATACCAAATTATGCAATTTGTTTCCACTTTATTTTAATGTTACATGAATAGGAACATGCGTTTGTGCTGTGGTAAATAAGTGTTCATGTGAAAATTAAATCTTAAACTACATTGTGACTGCAATCATCTCGAAACTGAATGCTGTAAATCCAGGATTTAAATCTTTCATAGTGTTGCTTGGGATAAATTGTAAAAAAGGTGTTGGGCAAAACGTTTACAACCTAAAATTGCATGAAAAACATGATAGAAGGAATTTTACCTTTATGACATTCTCTTTCAACATTTTTAAGCGACTTTGTGGTTTGGTGAATGGACTGTTACCAAGATTCAAAGTAAAAAAAAAAGTGATCAAGTTCTAATAAGAATACATAAGTTGAATATGAAAATGTAATTACTTGATTTAAATGTGATTTAATTAAGAGTTACATAGATGTTTCATATAAACAAAGTGCTGTAAAATGTTAATAAATGCAAATCCATTATAGTGGCAAGTTATATTAAATAAAAAATATGATAAAATAGGTTCATGATTATAATTAACACAAAAATAATTAATAGATTATTAATTAATTACCAGTAGGGAACAAACAATACAGGACATAAAAATCACAGTTAGAATGGAATCACCCATATAAGTATAGATTATAAACAGTAAGGGTTTGCAGAATACAATAAATTCCTAATAAAAAAATAATAACTAGAAGTACACTGCCCGGCATAAAATTAGGGTAACCTCGTAATTTGCTTTTAATTTATTTTTTAATTTTTTTTTGCTAACTTCAGGGCTGGTATATCTAAGGGTGTCGCGACATAGGAGTCCATTTTGGACGCCATTTTTTTCTAAATAGTAGTCACGAGAAAACTTACAATATATCACCTAAATGTCAGTACCGTGTCATGTCCATTTCTAGAATATACCCAGGATACACATACTAAAGGTATGCTGACTTTCGATTCAAAATTCGTCCAAACCGCGCATGACGTAATGCGGGACGAACTTTCAAGTTATTTTGAAACTTTTCGATAGAGTAGTGTAAAATAATTTAATAATTTATATGTTTCTGTGTTAGTAGTAACTATATTTTCCTATATATAACAGGGAAGATCTAAATTAATGTTTAAAATGCCAGGCTGCGTAGTGGAGATATTCCTGAATGCCACAAAATATTATCGAAGAAAGGACAAACTTAATTGAAATTGCCCTATCCATTTTGAGGAAAGTAGTCGTGAGATTCCTCTCAAACATAAACGCAAGAAAAGAAAACTGAATTCCACCAGGTGCACGGGCCTCATTAAGCAAAGAAAATAAATCGGTATTTAAAAATTTAAGCAGATAAAACAGTAGTTTCTTGTCCCAATACAACGATCCTTTTGAAGTTGCCATGCATGAGCAGGACACGAACATATATAAAAATAAGATAAATGAACAGGAAAATTGGTTTTGAGTATTTTAAAAGTAAACTTGACAAAAAATGTTTAAATTTACCAAATAAAAAGTAATGTTTTTGTGTACTTACTTTATGTAAATAAATAATTTGTTTCTGCACACTTATTTTTATTTCACATAATAAGAAAAGAGATTGCAAGAGAACTACTACGCCCAGAAAGTACAAATTTGAGTCAAACTTGTATTTTTAGTCTATATTTTTTACTTATCTTATGTCCAGGTTATGGATTTTATCACAAAATACCTATAATTTTTGATATTGAATTTGTATTACTTGAGCGCCATATACCTTGACATTTATGAAACATCTAGTGACCCATATTGAAATTACGTCACCTGAGTAATATTTACCACATACTGATCAAAGTATGTGAATATTTACAAATATGGAGTTGACGACATAGTGCAAAGAGTTTGTGTCATTTTAGAACTAAGTTTTCAAAAAGGTATGTCATAAATTTTCTTGTCAGTACCGTGGTATTGATAAACTTTACCAACTATTAATTTTTTCTATCCAAAATAGTAAATTTTTGTACTTAATACTAACCTAAATTGCTTAGTAAATGGATATTAACAAATTCATAACCAAACAAATACAGTTGTTATAATTTTAAATGAAAATGTCAGTACCGTGTCTGTCAGTACCATGTCAAAATATAATAAATTAGTAATAAAATTATTTTAATCATTAATTGTAATTTTTTGTAATGCAGATGGCTCCAATACTTCGAAAAGTACCTGATACTAGTGACAATAAAAGTGGCAGAATTCAACAATTACCTTCAAGAAAAAAAGTCAAGCATAAAAATAAAGTTAGTGCCGAAGTAAAACAACATCGTTTGGAACAAAAACGTATTGCTGATAAATTAAGGAGAGAAAAAATACGAAATGATCCAGAGGCTTACGAAAATTACTGTCGAAATGAAAGAGCAAGAAATGAAAAAAGAAGAAAAACTTAAGTCAATTCAAGAATTATCAGAACGAGAAAAGCGAGCTCGTCGCAAACAACAAAATTTATGGAAACAAAAACTCAAGGGCACGACAAAAAGAAAATGTTGAGTTGACAACGAAGCAAAATAATGTAAATAATAATAATGTTGAATCCAAGCAAGCCAGGGTAGGAAAGAAACGAATTCAAAATAATCTACGTAAATGTTTCAGAGAAAACAAAAAATTATCGGAAAATAATAAAAAACTGCGAACCACAATTAATAGCTTACATAAAAAATTACAGCGCTTGAATATAAAGAAATCAGACTCCACATCGCCTAAATTTAAAGTTGATAAAATATTAAATGGTCAAAATGTGAATCCCGAAGTTCGTAAAACATTAATATTTCATGAAGTTATGGTACGGCAACTAAAATCGTCCTACCAAGACTCAAAAAGTTCCAAGTTCAAGCAGATATTGGGTCGAGCAATAAGCGGAAAAATTGTAAAAAAATATCGACGACTATCTGCCATTAGGAAAAATGTTGTTCCTATTATTTCTTCAAGAGTTCATAGGAGTAATAAGCCACTAGAGTATGTAAAAAATACCAAAAGCAATCAAAAATTTATTCAAGATCAAGTGATAAGTTTTTATGAAGAAAATAGTAAGATGATTCCGGATAAAAAAGCTTCAATAAAAATGAATGGTAAACAAGTGACAAAGCGTTATATGAATGCTACGATTAAAGATTTACATTCTCAGTTTTGTTCCCAAAGTACATACCGTGTTAGCTACTCAACTTTTGCAAAATTACGCCCAAAGTATTGTATTGAACCGAAAGTTACTAATCGAAATACGTGTGAGTGCTTCACTCATGAAAATTTTTCTTTGTTAATACAAGCTTTTCACAGTCATAAGTTATTAACAGAAAATACGTCATATAAAATTTTGAGCAGTTTCTTATGTGACAGTATTTCTGAACTATGTCTATCAAGAAAGTGTGATAAATGTAAGTTAAAAAAATTAGAATTTAATCTTAGAGACACTAATCCTATTGATAAAATATCTTCCATGAAATGGGAAGTATTTTCAGAAGAAAGAATTAATGAAAAAACAAAAAAACCAATAACTGTTAAAATTACTGCAAAAAAAAATTTTTCTTGTACGATATTGCAAGCAATTAACCATTTTAAACACGAGCTAGATTTGTTTATAGCTCATAAATACAGAATTACTCATCAAAACAACTCCATGAAAAAACTTACTCAGTCTCTACAAAGCAATGAGTTAGGACTCCTCATTGACTTCAGTGAAAATTATTCTTGTAAGTATGAAACAGAAGTTCAGTCAGTACACTTTGGGGCTAGTAGAGTACAATGTACTTTACACACTGGCATGGTCTACGCTTCAAAATCTTCTCAAGGATTTGCTACTTTGTCAAAATCTCTCAGACATGATCCGTCTACTATTATTGTTCATATAAAAAAAATACTTTGACGTTTATCTAGCAACAAATCCAGAGATAAA
The DNA here is from genome assembly GCA_927349885.1 of Psylliodes chrysocephalus. Classification (NCBI taxonomy): domain Eukaryota; kingdom Metazoa; phylum Arthropoda; class Insecta; order Coleoptera; family Chrysomelidae; genus Psylliodes; species Psylliodes chrysocephalus. The sequence continues at coordinate 12,269,360 of OV651816.1, forward strand.
TAAATTACATATAATGAGTGATGGTCCAACGATGCAGTACCGCAATAAAAAAATGTTTTATCTCATAACTCAGTACTTGCCTCAGTGCTATACTCAATTAGAGGATATTACATATAACTTTAGTGAGGCTGGCCATGGAAAAAGTTCTGCGATGGGATTAGCGGCTATATGAAGAAATTAGCTGACGATCAAGTGAAATACGGCTTGGATGTAACAAATTTTGATTCTTTGCTGGCGATTTTGCGAAATCGTGTTAAATTTGTATACATTGATTGCGTTACAGAAGACGAAATATCAAACATTGATTCAATATTACCAAGCAATTTTAAGCCTTTCATTGTCACTATGAAAATACATCAATACGTGGAATAAACTAAAACATAATTGTATTTTATTTAATTCAGTAAGTTGTTTTGATTGTTCTAATAAAAGTCCATGTATACATTTTGCTATGGGAAAAATTGATTACTCTGTGAATGATACAGTCGGAAAAATGAACAAAAGATTGATAGCTAAAACAAAAAAATCGGAAAATTCGTCACCAAAATTAACCAAAAATTTAAAATGCCTTGAAAAAGATGTTGCTAAAGACAATTTGGGAAAAAATGAAACAATATCACTGCGTAGAAGTGCAAGAATTAAGAGAAACTGATGAAAACCAAAAAGAATACATTAATTAATTTATTTAATATTATTAATTTATTTAATATTATTAATTTATTTGATATTTATTAATTTAATTTAACATATTTTAATTTATTTATTTTCAGTTAAATACAATAAGTTAGATTATTATCAATTAGTAGTTGCTATAAATTATAAAGTTAATTGTTATTATTCATTATTAATAGAATCACCCATATATACTGTGCTTATACCTTCAATAAATAGTTTAAAATATTTTATTTTTTTATTTTCCTCAAAAAAAAATCATGAAGTCAAACAGACTGCATACATTTTAGCACTGAGAGAGACGCATAGAGAGTCGAGCGTTCAATGCTTGCTTTATAGTAAAACCATGAGATCACTAATTAATTGTTTATTGCTATATTTTTGTTAATTTAAAAGTAAAAAAATGGGAAGAGCATTCTTACCTTGTCAATACATAGGCAAAACTTTTATGACGAATATTTTTTTTTCGTTTAGGCCTTCGTTTTCCTTCAAATGAAAGGTATATTTCTAAAAGATTTTTAACCAAATTTGTGGACGGTTGAAACCGAGATATTTACGTTTAATTTTTTTTTTTTTTTTTTCGACCATAAGGGCTAATGTTAATGATTGTTTTTTAAATAAATATAAAAAATATTTCCTACAAAGTCCTAATTGTGCATTAGACCAATAAATTAGAGTTTTTTCTTTATACGGTGGTATCAATATCTAGATTTTTTATGATAGTGCCCTTTTGTATTACCTCCGGAATAAAAATAAGCTGTTCTTTCATACCTGAAAAATTCAGCTTGTGACGCCAAAGTTTGGAGGCAAAGTTAAAATAAGTATTAAACTACACCATATTATATTGTAAAATACATATTATTTTGTGCTATTGTGGAATATTTTACGGTTCCTTTGTCTCAACTTCGTAAGAGTTTAGAATATGTATCCCTCGTATCTACATGCAATTGTTGAAATTATAAATGAATGCTGATTTTGTTTAGTCTCGGTTGTAATTTTGTAGTATTTAGGCTCCACCCTTAAGTTGTTGCCCCGCAGGTCTTTCAATTTGTAATGTAAATTTTCCTCTTAATGTTGTATTATCACTTATCAATGTTTTTATCGTTGGTGTGTGTCCCTTAGGGTGAATTAATGAGAAGTTTCAAGCAGATGTACCTAAATATAGGAAAATAATCTTTCGAAAGACAAATTCCAATTAAATCTAGTTTCGATAATGTAATAACGGAAGTATGAAATCCCAATACCTCATTAACTCTACTTAAACTAAAAGTGCGAGTTAAGGGTGCTGAACCGAAAACTTAGCTACCGGAGTTATATTTCTTATTTTAAAAGACATACCCGGGAGTCGTCTCTGAGCATTTCCAGTAATTAACGGCGTGCAGAATCTTCTTATATATTTATATACATATTTATCTAGCGCAAATTCTCGTTTAACTTCAATTTCTAATGGTAACTGACTTGTATCTCGCCCGAGGCTGGCCTACTAATTAGTGAGAGACGGTCTCATTGCCAGTTAAACATGTTTCTGGTAAAACTAAATTCCGAACGAATTTTCTCTCGTTACGTAAAAGTGCAGATGTGATTTAATTTACTCATTCGTTTTTCCTTGATATGATTAACTAGGCTGGAAATTGAGATAAGGCTAATGGAAAACTTAAGGAACTCAGAGATACTTGAGCGTATCCACGATATTTGCCGGAAGGGGTAAAATCAAACCAACCGTACACTTTGAAATTTGTTGTTTACGTTGGGCATCATATAAGGTGAGAAAGTGAGATGGTTAGAACTAAACCAAAAAGTAGAACAGGTTCTAAACTGAAAAGCTGATTAAATTTACATAAAACCCATTACTAACCATTTACCAATATTATTATACAGAGCTGGGACGAATCCTCAAAAAATTGATTCGAATCACGAATCCGAATCACGAGATGTAATTCGAATCACGGATCCTATGGCCGAATCCTTTTTGCAATAAAAAGAATTCGAATCAAGTGATTCAAATCCATTTTTTCGGATCACGAATACGAATCACTGTCAGTGACATATGTATGCTTCCAAATCTAATATCAATATCAACTATGTGTCTATTACGGACTATGACTTACAAACAAATGGTTGATACAAGAAGATGTTGAAAAAAATAAACTTTTTTTTTTTTTTTTTTCATAAATATGAACCATAAATAAATTAGAATCTACAAAAAATATATTTTATTTAATGCAAAAAAACAAAATAATAGACAAACATGAAATAAAAATGTCTTTTGGTTGGCCTTAAATAGCACCAAAATTTCAAAGTTCCTTCGAGGAGCGTCGATTATACCTGCAAACAAAAATAATCGTTATACTGCACCAGACGAAGAAAGCCAAGTGTTAAATTTTAGGATTTTTTTATGTTGAAATATTCATTGCTAATTTGTAATGTCAAAGAAAGCAGCAGAGAACCTAGGCAATTTTGATTTGAAACCAATGCCATATTTTTAAGCTATTTTTATGCTATTCGTTGCAAAAATCAAGGTGCTCTGATAGCTTCGAACGATTTCAGCAGAGCACCTCAGTTTTTTAAGTTTTATTCCAACAACAACGACAAAATATTTTTAGGCTATTTTTAGGATCTTAAAACATTATTTTAAAAAAATACAGGTTGCTTTGCTAGCTTCGAACGAAGCCAGTAAAGCACCTCTGTTGCAACAAAGCACCCTGTATTCTTTAAAAAATAATATTTTTTTTGAAAAGTTATATAATATTTTAAGAGCCTAAAAATACCTTAACCATGAGACATAAGTAGATGTTTCCAGAAAAAAATAAACCGAGGTACTCTGCTAACTTTGTTCCAACAAAGCACCCTGTATTATTTAAAAATAGCAACTTTTAGTAAAGTTTCAAAATATTTCAAGAGCCTAAAAATGCGGTGTGGTTGTTTTTAGAAGAAAAACCGAGGTGCTCTGCTAGCTCCGTTCGAAGCTAGCAGAGAACCTTAATTTTTGCAAAAAAACGAGGAACTAAAATGTTTGAATAGGGTATCAAAATAGCCTTAAAATAGTGTTATGTGAGCCATTTCATTATTCAGTCATGCTCTAACCCTCCAAGTCCCTCTCTGTCTTATTTGGCCTTTGAGGCTCAACTTGTCCGATTATTATACATAATTAAACCCCTTATGACCAAACCTATGTGACGACTATGGCGGAGGTACTTTCGCGAACATTCCAGAGTCAGCGGGATACTATTTCTAGTCTATTCCAAATATAACGTGATACTGTTTCATATTTTGGCGAGAACGTTCTAGAACCTGAAGGAACCTTCACCATAATTTTAAATTGGTATATAAATATTGGTGGAGAATAACGCGATATCAGTTATTATATGGACAGTGAAGATAAATCGCGAACAGTTTAGAGACATTCGAAATATATATAAATTAGAATAGTATTGTTATAAATAAATAAGTGGTGTTTAAATAAATTATTAATTAATAAACTGTTGTTTAAAATAAACAAACATCACAATAGTATAAAAGTATGGCACAGGTTTCAACTCAAAATTATTTAGGAGCTCTGCTGCCTTCTTTGACATTAATTTGTAGATTGTTACGTTTATCTTCAAAATATTAACAATCGGTCTTCAGCATAGATAAAATAATAAAGAAGATAGTCGGATCTCGTGTTAATTTTTGGAAACAAACAGTGCTGCGAATTAGTATGGAATGGATTTTTTTTTAACTACACTGGCTGATTGACTTGCCAGTTAGAGGCCGAATAAGAGAGAGAAGAATAAAAAAAGAAGAGCTTTAAGCGAATCGCGGTTCATTCAAATATAATTTATTATTTATTTACATTTTTTTGGCATTCATTACTCTAAAAAAAACTAATATTTACATCAAAATAATGCATTTAACATAAATATTAGTTTTTTTTTTTTTTTCGTAATAAAACCCCAAAAAATATAAACAAAAAATATTTACATTAAAATAAAATATTTGAAACATATATTTTAATTATTTATTATACAGTAATACATACATACATGAGCTCAATAGTAAATAGCAATTGTAAGTAAAATGAATAGTAGATAGTCTCCCTCATTCTTGGAAAAATGGACCATATTTTGTTGGGTGTCCCGTGTTTCCTATAAAAACAAAACAAAAAGTGTACATATGTCTTATTGAACAATTTCTCTTATCAAATATTAATAAAATACAACTTTTTCTCTTTAGGACTTAAATTTCTGACTACTTTTATTTATTTATTGTTTTTCTTCGTTTCAAGGGTCGTTCAAATTGTTCATCACTAATTATTAAGTTTGCAACTAATTTCTTGTTTTTCTTATGCTGCTATATTTGTGCTTCGGCCTCAACTTATTCTAAAATCTAATTCTCAGGTTTTATATTGGAACTGGATACTGGATGCACAATTATCTAATGAAATTGGTACAGAATGCCCAACTAACAGTTAACGTTTTGATAAAACCCTACTAAGACTCAGGCAAAAATGGTCCGCACAAAGATAGCGAGTATTATTATCTAAAGTTAAATTTAAAGTCTTAAACCAGTTCTGGCAAATTTTAATATGGGAAGGAAAATGAAAAAGGTTTAATATTTGATTAGGTATCCAACTTTCTGAATTTTAGAATAATACTTATTTAAACAATTAGGAGCTGAACAAGAATACTCTCGAGAATACTTGACTATACGCGGGCCAGACATTTTTTGTTTCAAATATAAAAACAGAATTGAAAATCTATGAAATATGAAATTATATATAGGTTAAGAAAACAATGATAAACAAAGTCCTTAAATAAATCTACACACCTTTAATATTAAATTAAATTGCTAATACTTACTAATTACATCAAATCAACACTGTTTATCTTCTTAAAAATAACTTGCCGATCTTTAGAACTTTAATCATAATTCAAAAAATAAGTTTTAACATTTCATTATCATATTTGGCCTTCCGCCATCACGGTTTTCATTTTTTACGAGGTTGTCAACTCCTTCTTTTAAAAATCCCAGCAATAGTATGGACATTGTATGGAGTGCTATGGTGCGCATGTAGATTGATAAAAAATTAAAGTAGGATGAATTTGAAATAACTCTCATCTCATGAAAGTTTACGGAAACCGGCAACATCGCTCTCATACTATTGCGACGGTGGCGCTAACTAATAGTATGCTGGGAACTACCACGTGTTGACAGTGGCGTACATTTAAAAAATTCATCTTGTTTTATTAATTTATCTATGGTCTTCAGTCTCAGTCTGTTTTAGTTTACAATTCGCGACAACTCAAAGCGTGAGTCGACCGTTCGCGTCGGCGTAGTCTCTAAAAGGAGACTAATATTGGTGATTCGAATACGAATCCAAAAGGATTTCATTGGCGAATCCAGATAACGGATCCTTTTTTTCTTAAGTATTCGAATACCGCTCGCGGATCCTCAAAAAGGATTCGAATCCTATGTGATTCGAATCCTATGTGATTCGAATCCTATGTGATTCGAATCTTCCCCAGATCTGTTATTATAAGACATCTAAAAGGAAAAATTGTATTACTCATAAGGTATTTACTTGACATCATTATGGAAATGGAAATGTACAATAAATGTTTGATAAAAATAAAGAGGCAAATGGTTTTTCACTTTAAAAGTCTGAATCGGAAAAATGGACCAACCAGTTAATTTAATATACTCAATGAGAAATTTTACCTGAGAAATGATATGTACATTTAAATAGTTTATATGTGTTATATACGTTATCTATCTATGTTATATATGTTAATTATCAATCGTGTTACCCTGAAATCTTTTATTTTAATTACATTTTTTTTATTTCCTTGTTTGTATAATTTAGTATTTTCAAAAATATTAGATGTACTGGTAATTTGGATCATGCAGGTATTAAATAAAAATAAGGCTGTTGGTAAATTAGTTTACAGTTGGTAATAAAGTATGTCTCTAAAAGAGCAATAAGTAATAAACTTAAATTTTGATTTTGATTAGGCACTTAAGAAGTCAAAACCCACATATTTACATGCCATGGGTAATCAATCCTATAAGTAAATATCAAAACATTAATATACTATCTACAATTAAACAATAATTTGAAAATACAGATGAAGCAGATTTAAACAAAATTACTATTATTCTATTATTTATTAAAACACATTATTTTTTAGTAAACATGTACATGCAAAAGTCTGCCATGAGAATAAGACAGTAGCAAGAGCAAGAATACTTTGGAATGTGCTGTGAAATACACTTAGAAAGGGACCTATGGAGAATTAAGTGTAATAACATTTTACGATGTGTATCTCACTATTTTAGTTCACAGATTTCTGTAAATGTTCAATTATGAGCTTCTATTTCAAACTTTTAGTATCCTTGGATAAAAGAAGTTGAATATTATTGTTGACCTCCTTAAACTGTTTATTTTACCGTAAACATTTTTTTTTTCTACTCTTCATACAGTATTCTGTAAAGAGTATTATAGGTTTACTGTGTCCGTCTGTCCGATGTCACGTTTTGTGTCTGCATGATAATTCAAAAACGAGAAATGATATCAACTTGAAAAGTTTAAGAAAAAATTAAGCTCTATAAAGGGCCAAAGCCTATTGATTTTTAACAAATCTGATTAAAAATAGGGGGTTAAGATGGATTGAAATTAAAAACGAAAAGCGATATCAACATGAAATTTTAAGTAAAAATGAAGCTTTATAAGAGGATAAAGCCTATTGATACTGAAAAAAAAATGAATATATTGGGGAGTTAAGGGGAGTTAAAACATTAAAAAAAAATCCTAACTTGAAAAAAAAATGATATCAACTTTAAATTTTTAGCAAACATCAAACTCTAAAAGGAGAAAGCTTTTTAATTATAAAAAAAATCTGATTAAATATGGGGGATTTAAGGGGGGTTGAAATTAAAAAAAAAATCAAAAATGAAAAGCGATATCAACATGAAATTTTTAGTAAAAATCAAGTTCTATAAGGAGATGAGGCCTAAGATGGGTTGAAATTAAAAAAAAAATCCTTAATTAAAAACGAAAAGCGATATCAACATAAAATTTTAAGTAAAAATGAAACTTTATAAGAGGATATATCCTATTGATACTGAAAAAAAAAATGAATATATTGGGGAGTTAAGGGGAGTTAAAATATTAAAAAAAAATCATAACTGAAAAAAGAAAAATGATATCAACTTTAAATTTTTAGCAAACATCAAGCTCTAAAAGGAGAAAGCTTTTTAATTATAAAAAAAATCTGATTAAATATGGGGGATTTAAGGGGGGTTGAAATTAAAAAAAAATCAAAATGAAAAGCGATATCAACATGAAATTTTTAGTAAAAATCAAGTCCTATAAGGAGATGAGGCCTATTGATTGTGAAAACAATCTGGTAGAAAATGGGTAGTTAAGGGGGTCTCTTAAACTGCGAAGAGTATCATTTAGAATGCCAGACATTATGTATCTTTATTCTAGTTTGTATCTGCGTAATAGTATGTATTGTGATGGGACTGAGCTTATAAAAGATTTTAGTTCTTATTTTATTTGCCAATAAAAGGTGTTTAAAAAATATATTTTTTATTTGATATCTGTGACAAATTGTGAAAATGATTAAACTTAAAATAAAAACTGAAAAATGGTAGGTAGAGTTTCATATATTTTTTACACAAAAGTCAATGTCAAGCTTTCTACATGACCTGATATATATTTAAAAATATTCTCAAATTATGAAGAAAAGTCAGTTTACTAACTAATAATGTTTATAAATGGTTTTCAATGTATTAAAAACAAAACAAATATTATACAAAATAAAATATTCATTTATTAATAGTTGTAGTGCTTGAAAACAGTATGTTGTTGATAATAATAACTACACTTAATACAAACTCAAATAATAAAAGAAAACAGTGATATTGGCTCTTGTACAAAGTTTTGAACCGAACTTACAAATGATAAAATTATTGGAAAAAGTGAACACCCATTTTAAATTACCACGAGCCGCCACTGGTTAACAGCCACATAATATAACAACATAATATTAACAAAATGTTACTACCCAATATTACGGAAACACGCACAAATTTTAATATTCATGATACCTAGTGATGTAGTGATGCCGCAAGACGAGAGATTATCGTCTCGACGAGAGAGACATGTTCTCTCGCAAAAAATTTACTTTTTGCTTATTTAAAAATTTTGAATTGCTTATTGTAACTTAAAATTTAAACATATCAGATTTCCAGATAGTCACAACTTTAACTATAACATACGTATTCTATATATATATATATATATATATATATATATATATATATATATATATATATATATATATATCTACAAAGTATTACTGAGCCTCCCCCCATGTTAAATTTCAGGTTCACTGAGACTCCGCTGTTACTGGGCTTCCGATATACGGATCCCCAGTGACAACCCATTGAAAATTGTTCCAGATGATGTAGACACCCTAAAACACCCATTAACACAAAAATCTCGAGGACGCCCATTTGAGCCGTTTTTTGATCCTGTATAAAATATTAGTTCAGGCGTTCGCCGCTTGGTGCGCTGCTAATATACATTTCGCTGTGTATAAGATGTTTAATGTTACATGTCAACTGGGCGCCTTAAGCTATTCGCTGCGCGCTTTTGGTTTGGCAACGTTGCAGTTGATTATATATACGTACTAGGAGGCTCGCTGATTTTGTCTTTCGACTCGAGTCATTTTAAAAATTAAAATGTATCAATTTCGATCTTGAACGCGACAAGTACTACAGAGCGCCGTAGAAAATAAAATGCCACAATAAACATTTTTGTTTTAGAAAATGTTTAATAATTTTTTGGTTGATATTATTTAAATAATAAGGTTAGCACCTTGATTAATACGTATATTTAGGCATTATTATAAAAGTAAATAAAAAGAAAATTCCAACTCAAATGTGATATATGACCAAGACGTAAAATAAAATAAGTAAACTTTTTATTTTAATTTAGTTTATTTTCTCATAATTCAATATATCTTGTAATCATCTTGTAATGACGTCAATGACAGTATTTTATAAATAGAACACCCTATATTTTTACCAATTTTACAAGAACAAGTTACGTATTGTATCAGGGATCCTTACTGGGCATTGCCCACTAAAAGGACACCTTAAGTAAACTAAGAGTAGTAGAATATAGTGAGCAGATTCTGTGAAGAGGAAGACAAAACCTCCATTCACATTCTGACAATGTGTAGCACTCCAAAATCCAAGGACACTATACCTAAGAGCATATTAAATAGAAGAGTGATATTTACCTAACTTGAAGCCACTCAAGGAAGATATGATTGTAAGGATCGTTGTAGGCATTGCGACATTTCCTTGCTGCATTAGCGACCAAAGGGGTACAATAAATATTTTAGGTCGTAGTGTTTTAGCACCCCATTCCCAACATAACATACAAATTTTTAAGCTTCCTTTTATTATGCTGATTTCAATTGTATCACCACTTGCTTCAAATTAATACAAAGAATTGTTTAAATTAGGTCGATTTTTATTCTAAAGCTGGCACATTTTTATCACATCCTAAACTGACACACAACATTCCCCTCTCCTCCTTCCCACTACTAACCAATACAATTTAAATAGAAAACGTACTAAGTATTACACATCAACGCAAATGTAATTTAATGAATAATTTTTAGAAATGTGACTGTTTATAGTGTTACTTTTGATTTTAGCGCCCTTTAGCATGATAAAAAAGTGGTACGTATTGTTAAGTGTGACTGCTCATTTGAAAGCTTATTATAATAGTAATTTAATGTGCAGCATAATTTTGTTAATTTGGTTTATTGGGATTTTCATTACATTTATTTATTCTTAACCTTAATGGCAACAATCTATTTAAGTTCATGTTCCTTCGAATTAAGTTTTGTTACGTTGTCCTATAAATCATTAAAATTGACTTTCCACTGAAGTGTCGTATTGTGGATTATTCATTTTCATGCATCCAAAATTAAAATATACCATTTCGAACTTTTCGTGTGGAATATAGAGATTTAAATAAATATAAGTATGCTTACATCCTTGAGACTCATTGCGATATGAGCTGTGCAGCGCACTACCTATTCAATGGCCTGACTCACGGTATGTACGACTTCCACCTCACTCCAACTTAAGTTCGTCCCTAATGGATTTCGCTTATATGGTCCGCGTTTAGATTTTTGAAGATGTATACGGTACGACTAGGCCTCCAGCTGTGTTAATTTTCAGGTTCACATAGCCTCTGCTCTCGATTATACAATGCGAATCTAAAGTCCCTCCACCTCCTATTTATTTTTTGATCCGTCATGAGATATGAATTCATAAAAATCTTTGATTTTAAACGAGAATAATACAGTGCCAAAGGTTAAATATTTGTGGTACACCAGTTGATAGCATTGAACATTAAAAACAAAGAATTCATTATGAGTAAAAAGAAAAAATATTTTAGTTATATTGATATCATTGGAAAGGGTTTCAAATAATATATCACTTGCCATAACGGCTCCCGTCTGCCATTTTTAATGATTACGTCACCTAATATAATTAAAAAGGTAGTGTACATTCCTTGGTTTAGTTTCCCAAAATTTCAAATAAAAAAAAATATATATTCAGGTTTAAAGATACTAAATGGGGCAGTATACAAGTTTGTAATAGGTACACAAAAATAAATAAATATTTTTTAATGAAACTGTGGTTCTTTGTATATTAAGGTACTATAAGATATGTTCCTAATATACACTATATCTAGCACTATATCTATAGAGTGTGACTGGGCCTCCAGCCTTGCTAGTTTTCAGGTTTATTGAGACTCCGCTATCCATTATATACGGATTCTACAGCAGAGTCTCAGTTAACCTAAAATGATTCATTTTTACTTTCCTATCTGTATACAGATATAAGGAAAGTAGAGGAATCATGATTTTTTTTGACCTCGAGTTTTCGACGGATTTTTACGTTTTGAGGTCCCCTGAATCCGTTTTGACTATTTTTGCGATGATGTCTCTGTGTGTGTGTGTGTGTGTGTGTGTGTGTGTGTGTGTGTGTGTGTGTGTGTGTGTGTGTGTGTGTGTGTGTGTGTGTGTGTGTGTGTGTGTGTGTGTGTGTGCGTGCGTGCGTGCGCGCGTGCGTGCGTGTGTGTGTGTGTGTGTGTGTGTGGGTGTGCGTGTGCGTGTGCGTGTGCGTGTGTGTCTGTATAACTCATGAACCGATACAACGAAAAACACCAAATTTTAAACTTAAGCTTTGTTTTAGCGTCCAATGAGCTGATTAGATTTTGGGCAGAGTCGGAACATCTGGGGGGATACTTTATAGGTGGTCATTTTTATATTTTATGGAATATTTCTGTTATTTACGTTTGGAGAAGAAAATTCTTCAAATAATTATCTATAATTTTTGTTCTATGCAAAATTTTCCTAAAATGGTCCGTATTCGAGAAATTTGACAAAATGTAAAAAAACTAATTTTTTATAAAAATTGTTTGAATAAAAGTTGTTTGTAATATAATTCTCTATAATTTTTATTCTATACATAATTTTTCTAAAATGGACCGTATTGAGATATTTGAGAAAATGTGTAAATTTCGAATTTTGAAGAAAACTCAAAAACTGATAAAGAAAAAAACATAAAATTTTAAACTTAAGGTTTATTTGGGCCTGACGTGAAATGATTAGATTTTGGACAAAGTCGAATCATCTGGGGGGATACTTTATGGGAGGCCGTTTTTATATTTTATGGAATATATCTGTTATTTATGTTTGGAGGAGAAAATTGTTCAAATAAAAGTTACTTCTAATATTATTATCTATAATTTTTGTTATATGTCAAATTTTCCTGAAATGGTCCGTATTCGAGAAATTTGACAAAATGTGCAAAATTCTGATTTTTATGAAAATTGTTGAACTAAAAGTTGTTTGCGATATCGATCTCTATAATTTTTGTTTATACATGATTTTTCTGAAATGGACCGTAATGGAAAAGTGCTAAATTTAAATTTTTCAGTATTTTCGTTTTCAATGAATATCTATAGATAAATGTTTCGAGGTAGATATATGTGGACAATGTATATATTTGGTTTATCCTCCTCTAAACATTTATAGAAGTGCTGCAATAGGTTGTACAAAATAACCGGAAAAGCCTATAATAACTAGATAGGAAAGTCATGTGTTGGACACATCAGATTTTTAAATATAGGAAATGGGAGAATATAAAAGTGTGTAATCGGTACGCAAAAAAGTGTTGAATATTTGCTACATAGGAGTTTGAATTTTTAGTTTTCTTTTTATGGCTTTTTTTTAGTGCAAATATGACATGTTTATTTACGTGTTTGTTTTTATTTGTTCATGAATTTTTTATAAATAAATATTTTTTAATGGAACTGTGGTTCTTTATATATTAAGGTACTATATACGTCCTAATATATATACCTAAACTATATATCTCGCTATATTTATAAAGTGCGACTGGGCCTCCAGCCGTGTTAATTTTTAGGTTCACTGAGACTCCGCTGTTAATAATATATGGACTCTACAGCAGAGTCTTAGTGAGCCTAAAAATTAACAAGGTGGGCCCAGTCGTACCGTATGGATATATAATGAGAATGTTTACTCATCAGTAAGTTTAAGGATTTTTTTTTGAATTCGTTTAAAAATTTATATTATGTAGTAAGAAACTATTAACAGATTTCTATAATTTTTTAACCAGTTTTAAATATACAGTGAGTCCACTTAAGTACGCAGTATATTAAAAACTTTTTTATTATTAAATTAACGGGAAAAAGTTATTCTTCATAAAAAGTTCTGCATTGTTTAAAACCTAAAACCATCAAATATTTTATTTTATAAATTATTTTTAGTACCTTCTGGTAATCTATGTAGACGTAAAAGTTTCAATCTATATTTTTGTTCTTGTTCATCAAATTTATCATGTAGATTTTTATTTTCTTTAAATGTTCTTCAATTGTTGTTAAAACAATATCGGTCATTGTTTAGCCAGATCTTTTAAAACCTTATATGTAATAATAATATCGGCGAAAAATTTCTGAGAGGTATCTGTAACAACATTATTTAATTTTTTGTCTTTTTGTAAACACCATTATTACATTTATGAAAACAAAAATTTTAATTTTAAACTAGTATTGAGCAAAAAAGTCATTATAATATATATACACAAAACTTGAGAAGACTTAAAAAGAATAGAACTATTGCAATTGGTTTGCCGGCAGAAACGACGAATTCGCATACTACTCGCTAAGAAGGTTTATCTTCAACGGGTTATTATTATTTTAAATAAAAACATATGGTCTGAGTAATTAAGTTTTTCTTCCTTTTGCTAAATAAATTATTAAAAAGTGGCAACAGTGCTTGGAGCCTCAGTAAATACATTCTCTCTAGTAAGAGGAGGCGCATTAACATAAACAATGTCAAATGTATATAGTGGACGTTACGTTGACCTATCCAACTAATGGTAGTTGAATTAGTCTTTACAAATAACGGTGTATATAATGGCGTATATACGGTGGAGTTTTGGTAGGCCATTTATGGAATGGAGTCCCAGTAATGCCACGTAGCTAGATATATATATATATATATATATATATATATATATATATATAACACCTTACTAACCCCCCTACCAAATTTCAGAAAGGTGCCTTTTCGACCATTTTTCTATAAAAACACGATTTTAGTTGAACCGTATACTCCCCAGAGGTCAGGCCGGTTGCTCACAACGCTCAGACGTTTACGACTTAGTGGCACCTCGCGAGTAAAAATACTTCCTTACTTTGTGGCACCTCACTTTGTATATATTTTCTTACTTCGTGGCACCCCAGTTTGTTTTCGTAAGTGAACGTAAGAGCACCTTAGGTCCTTTGGTGAAAATACCGGCTAAAATATATGTCGACGAACGAAAGAATATTATAATGTATGATTCAATTCCAAATTTGACAATATAAATTTACTTTTCCAGTGCTAAAATAAAATAATATAAATAAATTAAAATAAATTAAAATAAATTAAAATAAATTAAAATAAATTAAAATAAATTAAAATAAATTAAAATAAATTAAAATAAATTAAAATAAATTAAAATAAATTAAAATAAATTAAAATAAATTAAAATAAATTAAAATAAATTAAAATAAATTAAAATAAATTAAAATAAATTAAAATAAATTAAAATAAATTAAAATAAATTAAAATAAATTAAAATAAATTAAAATAAATTAAAATAAATTAAAATAAATTAAAATAAATTAAAATAAATTAAAATAAATTAAAATAAATTAAAATAAATTAAAATAAATTAAAATAAATTAAAATAAATTAAAATAAATTAAAATAAATTAAAATAAATTAAAATAAATTAAAATAAATTAATATAAATTAAAATAAATTAAAATAAATTAAAATAAATTAAAATAAATTAAAATAAATTAAAATAAATTAAAATAAATTAAAATAAATTAAAATAAATTAAAATAAATTAAAATAAATTAAAATAAATTAAAATAAAATTATTTTTGTTTTGCAATATTATGTAAAGAGAAAACTAGTGATCATTTTTTTAATATCTATTATTTTTATTTATCTTAGAACTGACAAGTATTTGTTATAATAATACTTTCCCTAATTCAATCTCACGAGTAAATTTCCTGAAGCTGACTGAGCCTGTGACGGCTATTATTTTAATTTGCCGTGGCGCTCAGTGACTTAGAGATGATTTATAGGGCTATTTGACCTAAAGGTGAAGAAAACCCGAAAAACCTCAAGCATTATCATCGAGGCGGTAAAGCATGGCAAATTTGTAATATGGATGTCATATTAATAAAAATTAAATTACTGAATACGGCATACACCAAATTCTATAACGAAACATACAAATTATTTACAAATTCACCTGTTTTGCCGTAGAATTCGAAGCCGTTTGTCTCTCAATTATAAAATTGCCTACAAGTAAATATAAACGCCTTAGACAACTACGCTACCGAGCCAACTATGTTGTTTTTGTATTACTTAAACTGATATGGTGTATTACATTACGAGTATGAAAATTGAAATTTTTTACTCGAGTGGGACACAAGTGTATAAAATCACTTTTACACAAGTGATTTACAATATATTTTTCCTACGACTGCAAATTCATCTTATAAAAAAAATCAGGAAATCTGGCTATAAAGTTCAATCAAAATGTGTCTGGTTTTTTACATGCTTTAATAAATAAGTTTTATAGCGTTTTACCTCTTGTTTTTTGTCGTAATTAAAAACTGAATTTCATTTATAAACACTTTCATAGGATAATAACGGTGAAATAACATTAGGTATAAAAAAATATTAGTTCATTTTTTTTAATACAATATATAATAAGATGAACAATTGTGAACAAGAACTTTCTTATAATTCTACTTTAAATTTTTTGCAGAACAATAATTAAAATGGTACAAAATAAATAGCGAAAAGAAAATATCGGCCATAAAATTATTGAAAAGTACCTATTTAAAATAAATAACAAAACACGTATTTTTTCAATTTTCATATTAAAAAAAAAAGACGTTGCTTCCATTGCGCCGCGATATGGTCGAAACATGCAAAATTAATAAAATTGAGCGCTCTGTGAACTGAGCTAACAAGCTTGTCGCATAAATTATCTAATCAAATATATAAATAAAAAAAATAAAAACATTACTTAAAAATTATTTTAATAATTTGTTAAAAATAATTATCTAGAATCTAGATATAGAAATTAATATTCACGATTTAAATTTACTATCTTGTGGCATAATAAATACGTCAATATTCTTTATGCAAATATTAGTAATGACCTTAAATCCTTTAAAACATGGTGTACTGCAAATTTTCTTTCATTAAATTTAAAAAAAAAAAACAAAAATGCTAAACTTTAAATGTAATATTCCTGATATTTTAATAGATATGGATACTGTAGAAGTCACAAACTGTACAAAATTTTTGGGTTTAAATATCGACACGGATTTTAAATTCAAATCACATGTGGATCCACTTTTAAAAAACTCGCATCGGGTTGTTATGTCATTAGAACTACCTCTCATGAATTAGGAGTTTGTGCAGCAGAAACTGCATGTTATACGTTAGTTGACTCATTTACGTTATGCTATTCAGTTTTGGGGAGTCTGTTCTGCCGAATTATTTGGTAGAGTCTTTATAATGCAGAAACGGACAATAAGGTTCTTATGTGGAACACACAGATTAGTTTCATGTAGACCGCTGTACTTACAACAAGAAATATAAACATTACCTTCTTTATTTATCTTAAAAACTTGTTGCATGATCCATAACAATAAGTCGAAATACAAATCAAATTCCCGTGTAACTCGCCAAACGAGTAACTTGAAATTGCCTGTTTCCAAAACTGAACTTATAAGAGACTGCCAAGTACGGAAGCATCTCCATATCATGGGGCTGTCAGGATCCGCACTCTGCAGAGGGTGCAAACAAGAAGATTAGACCATCGAGCATATCCTTTACGATTGCTCGACGCTCTTAATTATTAGAATATTTGTGTTCAGTGAGTATTGGTTAACCCAGCCGATATAAGAGAAGCAATTCTTGGCAACGTTTTCAACTATATTAAATATGTAGGCTGGCTCACGAGCTAAGAGGTGCCTGTCGTCTTAGGAGGATGCACAATGGGCCTAATGAGGCCTAAGTGCTGTGGAAGTAACCCACCCTCCACACGTTACAGATTATAGATGCCCTTAACGTTTGTACTTTCTTAAAATAAATGTATAAATACAACAGTAGCTATAATTAAATCCTATCAAATTAACTACGATTTTTAGATGCTTTCATACTTATGTATATCACTGGTAATTCCCACTATTCCAGTATCGGTTCTTTAGTTTAATTTTCTATAAATTGAAACCATACATTTTTAAAATTGATTGCATAAAATAATGCTTAATATCAACGGTGACACACGGTACAGAAGTCACCCCAACCAAACTTATCACATACCAAAATCCTGAAATTTGGTTTGGAAGCCAACGTGTTAAAAGCAAACGTTACACCATCAAGTTCTACTCATTCTCAAGCTAACAAATTTGTTTTTCGTCAACTTTTATTTAATATGATATATATGGAGCCAGAAGGTATATATGTACTAATTATATATACATATATAGGGTGCTAGAATGTATATATGTATAAACCATATATAAGGAGCCATTTAGTCAAATTAAGTGCCAAAAATTCCGGGTGCGAGAACGATTAAATAGTTTTTGGTGTGACTTCGTCGTTTTACCTGTATATATATATATATATATATACAGGTAAAACGACGAAGTCATATTAAATAAAAGTTGAGGAAAAACAAATTTGTTAGCTTGAGAATGAGTAGAACTTGATGGTGTAACGTTTGCTTTTAACACGTTGGCTTCCAAGCCAAATTTCAGGATTTTGGTATGTGATAAGTTTGGTTGGGGTGACTTCTGTACCGTGTGTCACCGTTGATATTAAGCATTATTTTTTGCATTCAATTTTAAAAATGTATGGTTTCAATTTATAGAAAATTAAACTAAAGAACCGATACTGGAATAGTGGGAATTACCAGTGATATACATAAGTATGAAAGCATCTAAAAATCGTAGTTAATTTGATATGAATTAATTATAGCTACTGTTGTATTTATACATTTATTTTAAAAAAGTACAAACGTTAAGGGCATCTATAATCTGTAACGTGTGGAGGGTGGGTTTCTTCCACAGCACTTAGGCCTCATTAGGCCCATTGTGCATCCTCCTAAGATGACAGGCACCTCTTAGCTCGTGAGCCAGCCTACAGATTTAATATAGTTGAAAACGTTGCCAAGAATTGCTTCTCCTATATCGGCTGGGTTAACCAATACTCGCTGAACACAAATATTCTAATAAATAAGAGCGTCGAGCAATCGTAAAGGATATGCTCGATGGTCTAATCTTCTTGTTTGCACCCTCTGCAGAGTGCGGATCCTGACAGCCCCATGATATGGAGATGCTTCCGTACTTGGCAGTCTCTTATAAGTTCAGTTTTGGGGATAGGCAATTTCAAGTTACTCGTTTGGCGAGTTACACAGGAATTTGATTTATATTTCGACTTGTTGTTATGGATCATGCAACAAGTTTTTAAGATAAATAAAGAAGGTAATGTTTATATTTCTTGTTGTTCTTACAACGGTCTACAGCGGTCTACATGAAACTAATCTGTGTGCTCCACATAAGAACCTCATTGCCCGTTTCTGCATTATAAAGACTCTACCAAATAATTCGGCAGAACAGACTCCCCAAAACTGGATAGCATAACGTAAATGAGAGTCAACTAACGTATAATATGCAGTTTTTGCTGCACAAACTCCTAATTCATCAGAGGTAGTTCTAATGACATAACCCGATGCGAGTTGTTTAAAAGTGGATCCACATGTGATTTGAATTTAAAATCCGTGTCGATATTTAAACCCAAAAATTTTGTACAGTTTGTGACTTTTGCAGTATCCATATCTATTAAAATATCAGGAAAATTACATTTAAAGTTTAGCATTTTTGTTTTTTTTTTAAATTTAATGAAAGAAAATTTGCAGTACACCATGTTTTAAAGGATTTAAGGTCATTAATAATATTTGCATAAAGAATATTGACGTATTTATTATTTATTTATTTATTTATTTAATTATGCCACAAGATAGTAAATTTAAATCGTGAATATTGATTTCTATATCTAGATTCTAGATAATTATTTTTAACAAATTATTAAAATAATTTTAAAGTAATGTTTTTATTTTTTTTTATTTATATATTTGATTAGATAATTTATGCGACAAGCTTGTTAGCTCAGTTCACAGAGCGCTCAATTTTATTAATTTTGCATGTTTCGACCATATCGCGGCGCAATGGAAGCAACGTCTTTTTTTTTAATATGAAAATTGAAAAAATACGTGTTTTGTTATTTATTTTAAATAGGTACTTTTCAATAATCTTATGGCCGATCTTTTCTTTTCGCTATTTATTTTGTACCATTTTGATTATTGTTTTGCAAAAAATTTGAAGTAGAATTATAAGAAAGTTCTTGTTCACGATTGTTCATCTTATTATATATTGTATTAAAAAAAAATGAACTAATATTTTTTTATACCTAATGTTATTTCACCGTTATTATCCTATGAGAGTGTTTATAAATGAAATTAAGTTTTTAATTACGACAAAACACAAGAGGTAAAACGCTATATAACTTATTTATTAAAGCATATAAAAAAACCAGACACATTTTGATTGAACTTTATAGCCAGATTTCCTGATTTTTTTTATAAGATGAATTTGTAGTCGTAGGAAAAATATTGTAAATCACTTGTGTAAAAGTGATTTTATACACTTGTGTCCCACTCGAGTAAAAAATTTCAATTTTCATACTCGTAATGTAATACACCATATCAGTTTAAGTAATACAAAAACAACATAGTTGGCTCGGTAGCGTAGTTGTCTAAGGCGTTTATATTTACTTGTAGGCAATTTTATAATTGAGAAACAAACGGCTTCGAATTCTACGGCAAATCAGGTGAATTTGTAAATAATTTGTATGGTTCGTTATAGAATTTGGTGTGTGCCGTATTTGCAGTAATTTAATTTTTATTAATATGACATCCATATTACAAATTCGCCATGCTTTACCGCCTCGATGATAATGCTTGAGGTTTTTCGGGTTTTCTTCACCTTTAGGTCAAATAGCCCTATAAATCATCTCTAAGTCAAATAAAAATAATAGCCGTCGGCTTCAGGAAATTTACTCGTGAGATTGAATTAGGGAAAGTATTATTATAACAAATACTTGTCAGTTCTAAGATAAATAAAAAAAAAATAGATATTAAAAAATGATCACTAGTTTTCTCTGTACATAATATTGCAAAACATAAAAATAATTTTATTTTAATTTATTTTAATTTATTTTAATTTATTTTAATTTATTTTAATTTATTTTAATTTATTTTAATTTATTTTAATTTATTTTAATTTATTTTAATTTATTTTAATTTATTTTAATTTATTTTAATTTATTTTAATTTATTTTAATTTATTTTAATTTATTTTAATTTATTTTAATTTATTTTAATTTATTTTAATTTATTTTAATTTATTTTAATTTATTTTAATTTATTTTAATTTATTTTAATTTATTTTAATTTATTTTAATTTATTTTAATTTATTTTAATTTATTTTAATTTATTTTAATTTATTTTAATTTATTTTAATTTATTTTAATTTATTTTAATTTATTTTAATTTATTTTAATTTATTTTAATTTATTTTAATTTATTTTAATTTATTTTAATTTATTTTAATTTATTTTAATTTATTTTAATTTATTTTAATTTATTTTAATTTATTTTAATTTATTTTAATTTATTTTAATTTATTTTAATTTATTTTAATTTATTTTAATTTATTTTAATTTATTTTAATTTATTTTAATTTATTTTAATTTATTTTAATTTATTTTAATTTATTTTAATTTATTTTAATTTATTTTAATTTATTTTAATTTATTTTAATTTATTTTAATTTATTTTAATTTATTTTAATTTATTTTAATTTATTTTAATTTATTTTAATTTATTTTAATTTATTTTAATTTATTTTAATTTATTTTAATTTATTTTAATTTAATTTATTTTAATTTATTTTAATTTAATTTATTTTAATTTATTTATATTATTTTACTTTAGCACTGGAAAGGTACATTTATATTGTCAAATTTGGAATTGAATCATACATTATAATACATAATACATTATAATATTCTTTCGTTCGTCGACATATATTTTAGCCGGTATTTTCACCAAAGGACCTAAGGTGCTCTTACGTTCACTTACGAAAACAAACTGGGGTGCCACGAAGTAAGAAAATATATACAAAGTGAGGTGCCCCAAAGTAAGGAAGCATTTTTACTCGCGAGGTGCCACTACGTCGTAAACGTCTGAGCGTTGTGAGCGACCGGCCTGACCTCTGGGGAGTATACGGTTCAACTAAAATCGTGTTTTTATAGAAAAATGGTCGAAAAGGCACCTTTCTGAAATTTGGTAGGGGGGTTAGTAAGGTGTTAAAAAGGCCAAATATGCAATAAAACGTTCTAGCACCTTGCAATGGTGCAACAACGTAAATATAGGTGCCACTTCGTCCATATAAATGCGTTTTTGGCGCCTCAACGTACGATTACCTATATATATATATATATATATATATATATATATATATATATATATATATATATATATATATATATATATATATATATATATTTAAAAGGAGATAGTTTTTTCGACCGGAAAATATTTATTTTTAAGTGAAGATAATATCAGGTTAGCAGTCCTAAGAAATAAAACTCTTTTCCTTACTTGCTTAATATTTCGCCATTGTTTAATAGCTTCATCAGGAGCGAACTACAAGATTTTTAAATGAAACAATACACTAATAAAATCATTTAAAATTACTACTTACAGGATTTGAGTCAATCGAATAAAATTTTAAATAAAAACAACATTACACTTAAACAAACTTTCGGACAGTGGACACTTTAAAAATTTAACAGGTTGATAAAATTAAAAATAAAAAGTGTAGACTAGAAATAATTATAGTGAGATAAAACTAAATGATTTTTAATATTGTACAGAGTGATACTTAAATTTTATTTAGAATATTACAATAAATGTTGCTTAGTTGGTTTATGTCAGATTTATAATTAATAGTGTTTTTAGTTTTATTAATGTAGTACATTTCCAGAAATAACCTATTCTTGTATTTGTTTTCTTTTCCTAAAAATTTTATCTCCGTGTAGTCAAACTCATGTCCCGTATTTATATGGTGTTCCACCGCCGCACATGTATTTTTTTTGGTACGGCAATCGCTTTTGTGTTGAGTCACTCTTTGTCTCAACCATTGTCCCGTTTGTCCTATATAACATCCATTGCACCCTGAACAAGGTAAACTGTAAACAACATTGCTGTTGAATAACGTTGGTGTTTTGTCCTTTACTTTTGAGAATACGTTCTTGATCGTTAGCGGATTGTAAGGAGCAATTTTTAAATTAGAAGCATTATTTTTGAACATTTGAACAGGGGTGTAATACGATGAGTTAACGAGTGTATTAGAGGAATTCTTTTATAAATGTAGGTAGTTGGTTTATTTATCTTCATCTGTGGGACCATCGTACAAGTTAGTGTTGTATATTAACTTCTTTAAGATGTTCTTTGGATACCCGTTGTTTACAAAACTGTCAAAAAGCTTCTTGAAATTGTCTTGAATAAAGTTATCATCGCTGATGTGTGAGATTCTATTTTTCATAGCAATTACAGTATTGAATTTTTGATTTTTTGGATGGTTAGAATAAAAGTTTAAAAATCTATCAGATGCTGTTGGTTTTTGGTACCAATTTAAACTTATTTTTTGTGTTTCGGTACGTATTACTTTGGTATCTAAGAAGGGCACAAAACATTCATTCTCGGTTTCTATTGTGAACTGTAATCTATCATTGAAGGAATTAAATATATTCAATGTTGTTTGTATTTTGTTGGCTGGAACAGCGCTGATCATATCATCTACGTATTTATACAAGAAACGTAAATTAAACGGTAACATTGGAATTACACTATCGAGTAACTCATCTAACACTATTGTAGCTAAAACAGGACTTATAGGAGAACCCATCTAAAAACAGTTAAAAAAAATCACAAATACAAAATCCGCCCAAAACAAAAACATGTAAATAAACAAACATCCTACTTATAAGTGACAAATGACAGGCGCGCGAAAATTAATTTGAATCGCCAATAGTGAGCTGTCGATATTTGGCTGGGCGGACATGCCCTACCTATGTCGAAGCTACACCCGTATATCGGGCCGAGTCCGGCATCCGGCAAGCCTCCTTCGGTCCAGTTACGGTGTCGATTAACTGTGTTTATTTGGTAGTTGGCAGGTCGAACGTCACTGACGTTCATTTTCTATAAAAGTTATTTTTTAAAAAATGGGTGAAAAGAATCAAAATAATATGAAAATAAGCACCTGAGTACAAGTAACATGAGTGACAAAAAACATTAAAGCAAAATTTACTTCGTTCCACATTGTAAGACAGGATACAACATACAAATCACATGTAAAACTATATATGTTTAAATATATTTATTGTAAACTAGTCACAACACGTATCACGCAGTGTAGTTTATTTTATTACAAGTTTTTATAAAATAATATTTTATAGTCATAGATCCTGACTTACAAACAATAATTATACATTAAATTTAATTTACTAGAGAAGAAAAGTTGTTTTTTTATAGAGTTTTAATGATAGATAAAGAGTTGCTACTGTCAAACGAAGATAGGCGTCTCGATAGAATACATATCGAAAGATGAGAATCCCACTACATATTTTATTTAATTTTGACCTCTATGTCCTGTTACTTATATAATCTATACGCTACTCCAATGCATGCTTTATAGCATAGATATAAAAAACCATCTTTATACTCATACTTTTTAATTAGTTTATCAAACGGTTTTGTTCAAGAGAATCAAATGCCTTTTGAAGAAATGCAATTAATTTTTAATAGTACATATGGCAGTTAAAATGTAAACTTTAGAGTTTAAAATGTGAAACTGGTTGTATAATCATCGGTTATTTTTAAACATAGTTTTAAAAATTTGAATATAACTAGTTAAAAATAAAACTCCTGTTAGCTAAACTGAGTTTACAACATTCTTTTTACAACCCGTCCATTATGTATTTTGTAATAACTATAAATGTATACCCAGCAAACCATTCTGTTACATGTTCCCTCCTGTTACATAACTAAGAAGGATAAAATATACTTAGACTGTCTTGTATGCACTTTTATGTGTTATTTATGGAACCGAACACCTAAGTTCAAACTTAGCACCATAGTTATATACCATGTATATAATTAAAATATATGTTACAAAATTACATATTCGTTATATAAATTTCCTCACATAAATATTATATCAATTTATATATCTATGTGTAATCTACATTAAAGTAACAATTTGTACTAAATTATTTCGTACAAAATGTTACATAGCGTATATATACATAAATGCTGTTGACCAAAAGGTTCTTGAAATACGCATGTTTTTTAGGTAGGTAAGTAGGTATATCTGGTGTATTATTTTTAGTACCGTTTCAATGTTCAATGGCGGCTATAGGCGTTTTATGGAGGTACCTGTGGCATTTTTGGATTTTTGTGAACAATAGCAGGTATGTTGTGTTTTTATAATATAATTGAGTTATTATATATGTATGTGCTGTATTTTGATGATACATTTGAGGTGTAAATATTAATTTTTGTTCTCTTTTCAGGTCATGCTTTATGGGGCCCTGAATTTTGAGGCCGTGGGTCGTCGTTAATAGAAGATATTTTGTGATTTTTATGATGAATTTGGGTTATTATATTTGTGTGCAATATTTTTATAATACATTTTTGGTTTCGGTTATGAATTTGTGCAATAAAATTATTAATATACCTAACAAATACGTTTAAATTACTTTTCTTTATCCTCCAAATATTTTCGACGTTTTTTTTTTTGTATTTGTCATACAGTGTGTCTACTTAAGTTGGAACCAAATGGAAAACTTTTTTATTATTGGTTTTGTGAAAAAATGTATTCCTGATAAAAAGTTCTGCATGGTCCAAAACTTAGAATGCAACTATCAGATATCAATTTTTTTATGCTGTATATAAGGTTTGCCAAAAAATATGAATTTTACTCAAGAGTAAAGTACCTTTATGTTTTACAATACAGAAGAATGTTATAAAGTTAGTTTGAATTAAAAGTTATATTCAAATATGCACTTTCAGCCATTTAGCATTAAAATTCAGGTTTTGTGATTAATTTATAACTACAAATAATGTAAAACGTAAATAACTGTAATTGTATATTTGAATATCACTTTTAATTCAAAATAACTATACTTTATAATGTTCTTCTGTATTGTAAAAAATAAAGGTACTTTACTTTTGAGTAAAATTCACATTTTTAGACAAACCTCGTATACAGCTTAAATAAATTAATATCTGATGATTGCATTTTAAGTTTTAGACCATGCAGAACTTTTTATCAAGAACACATTTTTTCACAAAACCAATAACAAAAATGTTTTCCATATGGTTCCAACTTAAGTAGATACACTGTTTAATACCTAGATTTTGAAACGACACATTTACATACCTTCATTTATATAACATTTATAATACTAATGTTATATGAAAAAAATAATGTATATGTGCTGTAATAATGAAGCATATTAAATGTTACAATGGTAATATAAATGTTACATGTGTTCGGATATATAACATTGTTCCTTACATGTACTTAACACATTACATCACATATAAAGAACCTGCTATATAACAAAATTAGGTCATTTTTCACAGTAATCACGTGAGTTATTATGTAACATGTAAGTTACTTTGTTATGTAACACGGAACTAGTACACGTAAATGATACATATATGTTACATGTTTGTGTTTGCTGGGTATTGGTATTATTTTTATTTTTTAGTAATAGTTCCCCTGTAACTTCTGAACTATATTTTATTAAATTTTTAGTTGTAAACAAGAATCTGATAAGTAGGTACCTATATTGTACATAATCAAATATACAAAGGGTCCTGTAAATATACCGCCAAACTTTTAGGGGTGGTAGAGGGGACATCAAAATAAACTCATTAAACAAAAAATGTTTATTTTGATGTCACCTACCACCTTTAAAAGTGGAACAACGATGACGAAAGGGGATCAGGTTAAAACAACAGGTATTTTATAAAAAAGAAGCTCCTTTTTGTGGAAAGGTAAAAAAAGTCCTCCGCTTATATTTTTATAAACCATCAGGTCCTTTTTCTAAGGAGCTTCTCAAAAAAGGTAAAAATTGTCAAAAAAAATTATATATAACTTTGGATTTAAAAAGCGTAGCATTTAGGTAAACGCGAGACATTTTCGTACTTTGGCATAACGCGTGCCAGCAAGTTAAAAAGCGGTACAATTACGCCTAAAGCGGGACATCTGGCAACGCTAGGAGTACCTAGAATGGACGCATTTAAGGTTTCTGTATATTTAAATCCAATTTATGTTTAAGATAGCCAAGATTTATTGATGAATACGGCAAAAGGTTAGATAAAATTTCAGACGCCAAAGCAGCTACAACACCAATTTTTTCTTCATCCATGATCAGTACACAAAACAAACATTTGTTTTTTATCCTTACAAATTCGAAACCAAATCCTAACTACAATAGATCTTTTCCTTTGCATCGAAAGAGTAGCACTGATTGTGAGTTAACAAAACGTCTTTTAGTTTCTGTGCATTAAGCCAAGTGGGCTTTGAAATTATTGTCAAAAGAATAATTTGACAATTCCGCATTGTTTAAATAAAAAAACTATAATTACGTTTTATGTTTCCAAGTTTTTAAATTTATAGTTTTGACTGATTAAAAATGAATTTTGAAACGAATGAATTGACTGACGTGGTTTTAGCGCTAGTGATGAAAATTGCTTGTTGGTAACTATAATTTATATGCACAAATATCCTGATTGTATACAACCCCCGTACAGAGACTTTTGAAAACTTGTTAGAAAGATTTAAACGTCCAGGTAATGTAGTCTATGAAAAAAAAAAGAATTTAACTGAACAAAATGAATCCGGTATTTAATGTCAAACCACGTCGGATGACTTCGAGAATTTCGCAGTAATGTTTACCTGCCAGTGTCGTTTATAGAATAAGTACTTTTAAATTGTTACCAGCGGAACTGGACAATCGTATGTATTTATGGACTATAAGTAATTATTAAACATGTATTATAATATCCAAATCATAATTCTACAAAATTTCAACAGCTATTCACAATTTACGTAACTATTTACTCGAAATTATTATTAACATCTAAACAATAATTTTGTACGCCAATGTATCGCGTCCACTTCGGTTAGATCCGCCGCAAACCTGCCAATTTATGTGTATAAAGTGGGAGAACTAGCAGAAGCCTTTCTAACTTCTGCCCCTGCTATACTTAGTGTTACCGAAAATTGTAACGGGGGACGTAATATAAAAACACTGCACGTATTAAGAGATTTAACTTTAATGTGTGAAATAAGAAATAATAGGAACAGAAATATAAATAATTTTGTATTGTCGATTAGTATTTATCGCAGTCAACCTGACTCTCTCGTATTGTCTATTAGTCGCTAGGCAGCAGCACTACGCAGGCATGTGTTCACAGGTGCTGCGCAAAAAACAGGGCCGGTACCAGGGGTCTTGTTACAAAGTCTCCCCCGTTGCATCAGACGTGCAATGAGAAGTTTGAGGGTAGATACTAGGAAAGAGTGGATTGTTAGTGCAACAAGCACAAGGGAGTTTTGGGGTCCGTCTTCTGACAGGGCGCTCCGTCTCAATCGTAGGGGCAGGCGTCTCTTCTGGGGTAACACAACTTTCATAAGTGTGTTCGTTATTGAGGGGTGACAACTCCGGCTCAGATTCGGGGACAAAGGCTTGTCCATGGCTGTAAGGTAGTCTACCTCTCCTTCGTAATGATCTGGAAGGAATACATGGTATTTGCATAGGGTAACTTCCGGATCGGTTACAGCTACTACTTCAGAAGTTGTCGGAGTGTTTACTTTGGTAATCAGATATGGTCCATCCCTCTTAGGTGCGAATTTTGAATTAAATGCATCCTTACTACTACTGAGTACATGGATATTTATCATCACTTTATCTCCTTGTTGGGGCGCATCAGCACGTTGATGTCTATCGGCAGTGGCTTTCGCACGGTTTTGAGCGGCTCCTCTGCGTTCATCGGCCTTTTACAATTAGCTATATTAAGCAGATAAGGGGTTATCTGAGGTATGAAGGAGTCATTGGTAACTATGACGGACATGTCGCGTTGAATATCATCGGATGTCCTAAATACTTGTCCACAAGTAACATATGCAGGGGTAAATCCCGTGGTGGACCAAGAAGCAGTTATTCATCGAAAATCTAATAGCGGGCAACTTATCCTTCCACGTGGTGTAATCTTCATTGGTTAGAATTGCTAGTTGGGTTTTCAAGTTTTGGTTCTGTCGTTCCACTGGATTAGATGCCGGATGATACAGGGGTGTCAAAGATTACGTGAATCCAAGACAATGGGCAACGTGTTGCATTACAGCACTGACAACTTGAGTACCATTTTCACTCACTACTCTTCTAAGTGTACTAAACCGCAAGTCGATTTCTTCAACTAAACATCTAGCTCAAGCTTCGGCGGTAGTTAAAACAAATAACAAAACCCAACGGCTAGTGTAATATTGGATAATAAAAATGTCTATCTCCGTTGGTTGCAGCGGGAAGTGGTCCAAAAAGATCAATAGAGCCTTTCAAATATTTGAGCCATCACAGCCGTCTAGTATATACCTGCGGGTTTTAGGTTAGAATCCATATACCTTCAGCAGTCTATACATTTTATCACATAATCTGTTATATTTCGCCACATTCCAGGCCAGTAGTATCTAGCTGCGATTCTGTGGATAGTACGTTCCACTCCGCAGTGACCAGCAATGTGTGAATCATGATACTCTTTCAATAGATCAAGTATCTGCGATTTAGGTACTACTTGTTGAGGTATCTCTTCGTCTGTTTCAGGGGAATATCTATAGAGAATACCATTGGTCATCACGTTATAACTGTTTGGATTCTCAAAAGTACAGCACACCAAATCCTTTGGATATCTACTGAACATCCCAATATTCCACTGAATGTCCAATCCATGGTGGATATCTATTTTATATCTATGAAATGTAATTTATAGACATGCAAATGTCCATAAATAATAGTAATTATATAGCAATTATTAAAAAATTACGCCATTGTGGCTAATAGTACCGTTCAGATATTTAAAATTAATTTTTTTAAGGTGTATTCAATATCCCATGGACATCCACTATAAATATAAATATATCAAAGTCTAAGCGCGGACGCAAACCATCGTGGATATCTACTAGATGTAATTTTTGATTTTGCTTCCTAAATATAGATGGCGATACCACTTTCGTATCTACTCATGCTCAACCCGCCGTAAATGAGTTCGATTGAATTTTTTTTTTTCACAATCAGACTCTATTAGAGACTGGAGTCCAGAATTTCCATTTATTGCTGTAGAGTCCTAATAAGGATGACTTTCTCCTTAGTGCCCTTTTAGTGGGCAAAATCAAAGGCAGATTGTTGGAAATATTTTTTATCTCTATTTTCTTTCGACGTTATTCAATAATCATTGGTTACTTATGAACCTCTACTAAAGATACCTATAAAATATTTTGCTGAATATCTGAATTCTATATCCATATTGGATATCCACAAAATATATTCTGTGGATATCTCTGGGATTTCTTGTATTGTCCGGAAGATACTCATTTGATATTTTGCTGAATATCCATAGGATATCTTCTATATTCTGGATATAGACGGACATTTGGATATCCATATTAGATCCACGGAATATTTCTGATATCCTGTGGATATATTGGATATCCACAAAAGATATTCTGTGGATATCTCTGGGATTTGGTGTGTTGTCTGGGGGGTAGCTCTTAGAATAGGATAGGAGCTCAGAAATTGTTTGAGTTTTAAGAAAGGAGAGGATTGAACCTACTACGATTTTCATATAAAATTGTTTTAAACTTCTAAAATACCCCGTATAACCTCATATATGCTGGTATTTTCTAGAAAATAAAAGTCAGGAGAATTCAAATTTGGAATCTAAAAAAATATATATTTGGATAATTCTGAAGTTATGGATCGCTCTGTATATATTCGAAAATAATTTTAAAATGTACAGATAATATATGATCTACAACTTTTGTAAATAACATTTTTTTTATATTTTCTACAATAACGAATATATCGAACTTCCACACACTATTGAGATTAACGGGCAGAGCAACTTTTTTGTTCCTGATTTAAGGGCACTGCAAACACTTAGGCACCGTTCTTTTTATCGAATACAATATTTTTAAAGATTTAAGAAGATCGTTTTAGAGACCTCGTGGTAAAAGAACGCAATCTTATTAATAAAATATTAACCCGTTAGTGTCCCTCAAATTCGGGTATAAGTTTGAATACACCACATTATTGGATATTTTCAAATATACAAAATATTGCTGAATTTGATTCGCTTCTGAATAAGGTATACAACCGCTGCTGTAACTTATAAAGGATACTCAAAATAAAAAATGATTATAAAAACTAATATTCTTTTTAATGTCCACTTTTTTCACAAACTAAAATATACATATTATGTCATAGATAATAAGGTTAATGCGACACATTTTTGAAAACTAATCACAGTGCTATACAAAAAAGTGAAATATGTGATAAAAAACAAATACCCTAAATCTATAAGTATGCTTTTAATAACTTTTAACCTACTACAAAGTTTATCCATAAAAATAAATAAATTCATAACAAATAATAAAACAATAAGTAACTATGTTACCAAAAAATATAGTACACTGTTTAGATTCTTTCCTATTCACAAACTGTACAAAATATTTTTCAATTTTAATATTTTTTATATAGGTACAAGAACTTCATATAATATAAATATATATAATAAAAAACTATTCATTAAGTATATTTTCATGAAACCTATTGCCAAATAAAACGACTACGTACATATACACAAAAGGTGTTCAATTTGAAAAGAGCTTCCAATAAAAACGGAATTTTGCACTGTCAAAAAATAACATAAAAATTTAAATACATTTAAGCTACCAGACTAACGTGGTGCATGTTAGTGGCGACGCTTGAGACTAAAAACAATTTTCCGATAAAAAATTTAACTGATAAAATAAATTAGCGAAAATATTTCAATTATAAAAAAAATATCTTTATTGTTCACTATATCTTATAAAAACTTTTATATCAGTTATTTACTCTATTCAAAATCAACACCTATCCGATACTAACAACTCGAAATAATCAACATAACTGGTATATATATATATAAAAAAAAAAATATATTCACAAGAAACATTTTAAGAAAGCCAGCACAGCCCAATATATATTTGATAGAATATAACATATTATAACTGTAAGGCAATATGTTTTTTTTTGTTATTTTTTGGGA
This sequence comes from Psylliodes chrysocephalus, assembly GCA_927349885.1. Taxonomy (NCBI): domain Eukaryota; kingdom Metazoa; phylum Arthropoda; class Insecta; order Coleoptera; family Chrysomelidae; genus Psylliodes; species Psylliodes chrysocephalus. The sequence goes on from OV651816.1 coordinate 12,301,215, forward strand.
TACAAAATATATCCACAAGAAAAATCTCTTTATCGCAGTTTTTATTCATGTACAATAAAAGAGATTCGAATTGATTACTACTTAGTATTTCCTGTTAAAAGTTTTCCTCCTTATAAAACAGCTAAATATCATCTTGACACTTAACCAAGATAGTATTTTAACACCCGTATTTTGACAATGCGCAGATTCTATAGATAAATTATTAATATATGGATATTTATAATGTATGTTTGCATCAATCAAATTATTGTGAAATATATTAAAAGAACACAAACTTTTTATGTTAAAGAATTCTGGTGTGAAAAGCTTTTACACATCTTGCCTAGTAAATCACAAAAAGGTTAATACAACAAATTATTGAAACCAGTCTATAAATAATTGTGGTATTATATCAAAGAGAAGTACCCTGTGGAGCGGGCGGAGAGAATAGCTCCACCCGGGCATTTATCATCGGGGTGGAGATGCCCACCAATAAATGAAGGCGACGTTATTAACCTGCAAGTCTTTGACCTGAGAGACAATCAGTAGGTTTCTGACGAGTTGCTAACCTTCAGGACTTTGATGAGCTGGGAAGCTGGCTATTTCTAGATACCTCTCAGCGACCAGTAAGTTTCTGACAAGTTCAGAGGCAGGTCCTGTATGTCCCTAGAAGATGCACAATGTGCTAAGTAATGTGGAGCAACCCACCCCCTTAACCTTAGACACAGAGAAAAGAGAAACCCAAAGACATATTTTACAGCTAAAGCGTGAATTCTAGTATACATTCACTAAACAATGTATGGATGTACAGTGCATGTTAGTCAAAGTATAAACTAGTGAACATGATTACCTAAAATATCCAAATTCTAATATAAATCGATCTAAAAAATAACTAATTTTTACTATCACCTTTAGGCAATAGACCCATCTCCTTATTGATGGTCTCTATTACTCATGCGCAAATCCTACTTCCTACTAAAATCACAAAAATTTGTTGTTTTTTTACCCTGAGTGTCAATTATACATCCGCAAATGCCGATTTGTTTTGTTTTACAGACATTTTAAATAAAAATAGTTTTTACTAAGAAAACAATCTCAAAACCGTCAAATTAGACGGGATAGATATATAATGGAAAAATTAAGTTAAATATCTAGGCCTAACCCTGGACAACAAACTTCTCTGGAACATAAATGAGTAGGTAGTAGTAAATAAGGCAACAAAAGCCCTAATGGTATGTAGAAACATTGCGGGTAAAAGATGGGGATATAACCCAAACACACTGCGATGGATGTATACTGCAATATGAGACCAATGATTACTTACGGGACTATAGCCTGGAGCACAGAAGAGAAAACAATACAGAAAAGAAACATAGGGCTAGATTCACCACAGAGATACTCTAAGAAAACGTAACTATTCACAGTACACCACAGTACAAAAAGAAAACTGAGAGTCAATATTTCAGAAGATGCCATACGAGGTGCAATATCTGATGTAGTTGATAATGGAATATCTGTTAGACAGGCTTCTTCAGTACACAATATTAAAAAGTCGACAATCCACGATCGTTTAAATATATTTTGTAAAAAAACAAAATAGTGATTCTGGAAATGATAGTGGAGAGGAAGATCAAGATTAAAGATCTAGTAAATATGCAGCAAGAAGTGTGTTCAACTCTCAAGAAGAAAGTAAAGTAAAAGATTATTTAATTCAGACTTCCAATCGGCATATTGGGTTAACATACAAGAACGCTCATATTTTAGCATACGAATGCGCAGTCAAACTTAAAAAGAAATATCCATCATCCTAGGATAACAACAAAATGGCCGGTAAAGATTGGATGGGTGGTTTTATGCAAACGAAAATCGGAAAATACCGGCAAGAGCTAGCGCTTTTAATCCAACTAACGTTAAACCATTTTTTGACAATTATAGAAAAGTAATGGAAAAATACAAGTATACGCCAGACCGAATCCTGAACTGTGATGAAACTGGAATAACAACTGTTTTACAAGCCCCAAAAGTAATTGAACAAAGTGAAAAGAAACAGGTTGAACAGGTCTCTTCTGGAGAAAGTGGCACCCTAGTAACATTCTTGGGAATTATAGCACCATTGCAAATTTCGTTGCATGCTGTTTATACCTTTCCACGGGTACGAATGAAGGATGAGTCCGTGTGTTTTAGATCAAAGATTGGGTGGACTGCAGAGGTTTATGTAAATGTGTTGGAACATATTAAGAAGCATAAAGAGTGTAGTATTGATAACCCAATATTACCGATAGTAGATAATTATGAGACTTATGGTTAGCCTTGCAGTTATTTTGTATTGTAGAGAAAATGGCATTAAACAACTTTCGTTCCCCCCTCATTGTACTCACCAGATGCAACTCTTGGATGTAGGAATATATGGGTATTTTAAATCAAGGTGCAAGTCATCATTTAACGACTTTTTGAGCTCCAAACCTGGGACAACGATTAAAGTAAACCATATTCCTCAACTTTCTTACGAACCAGACTTGTTATCATTCACTCCAATAAATATTGTAAAATCATTTTCCAAAACAGGAATTTGGTCAGTGAATTTTCTAGTTTTTCTGAAAATGATTACCTTCCACCTTCCAGCAACAATTAAAAAAAAAGTCGGCACCATATGGGAAACTTTTTTCATCGTCGAAAAATATAAATTTTTATTAAGAGTAAAGTACCTTTATTTTTGACAAACCTTGTATACGACTGATAAAATTTGATATATTTGTATTTTAGACCATGCACATCTTTTTATAAAAAATAACTTTTTCCTAAAATTATTAATAAAAATTCTTCGTGACCTAAAACCCAAAATTCAACCATCTGATACCAAATTTTATCAGTCGTGTATGAGGTTTGTCAAAAATAAAGGTACTTTACTCTCAAGCAAAATTTATATTATTTAACGCACCTCGTATACGGCATAAAAAATTATACGGCTTAAAAAATTTAATATCTGATGATTGCATTTTAAGATTAATTTTTGTTTGTAAATAATAAAAAATTTCCCATATGATGCCGACTTAATTGGACACACTTTAAACATGCCTTAATTATATTTTGATTATAAAATGTTAATAACATTAGTTAGAAATTTTAACTAAATAATTTTGTCCATCTGGCTTGTATTGTTTGAAACACTGTGCGTCCAGCTGATATGTTTTGAAAAAAAAAAGTAACTAAATACCTCTTTTGTAATTTATCTGCACACTAACGAAACCTTAAGGACTCTAATCTAACCAGTTATTAAAAAATACTCGAATCTAGTCACTATCAAAAAACAGGCGGAAACACTGCACGTTATCTCTAAACGCACTCTTCTTATGCAAAGGGAATACCGTCAAATTATCTAATTTTTTTATGTGTTGCAGTACTTCATTTTCTGATTAAAAGTCTCCATAGACTATGGCTAGATTTTGACATACAAGGACGTTGAAGTTAAAAACCTAGAATTCTTTAAAAATGACGCCAAAAAGTTTATCTTCAATATTTTTTCTTAACTAATCTAATATGTAGCCCATACACATACCTAATAATCAAAATTAAAATATTGTTACTTATAAGGTGATTCATGCTTTCGACTGTTTTGGTTAAAGATACACATATATAACATAATATCAAAAATTAAAAATGACAGTCAGAGTTTCTCTCAATATTGGATAGTGCCCATTAGTGTGTGGAAGTTCAATATCTCGGTTGTTATTGAAAATTCGAAAAAATGTCAAATATAAAAGTTTTACAGCTTGTCAAAGTGTGAAAAGGCCAATTTTCGAATGTCAAAAGCAAAAACAATTGAATTTAGACATACGGTGTTTTAGACAAAAATGCTTAGTTTTATTAGAATTTAAAAGAAAAATTAAATTTAAAGGGTTTCTAATTGAAAAAAATAATTTTTATATTGCCTTGTTTTTTCGGAGCACCCTGTATATTGGAAAGACTCTGCGAACCGTAAAACTTTTGTATTCAACATTTTCTCGTGTTTTTAAAAACAACCGAGATATTGAACTTCCACGCACTAATGGGTCACCATGTTGTATATATCTGGATGTCGTCGTTCTTATTGTTAAAATTGGATTACAAATGTGGTTAATTTTCGTAATACTATACGTTTAATCTGTAAAATATAAATTTTTAGTAAAAAATATTCACAGACAAAGCGACATACCGTAAAGTAAATATTTTTAGAAACTGTTGAATTATATTGTCACTTGGAGGCAATCGAGGGGTAAATCCGAGGATTAAACACAAACCGCTGGCAGAGAATGGCTCCGGGGTTTTAGGAACAGACACACAGATCTGCCACTGAGAAAACCAGAGCCATGCAGCCTTGCACGTGCAACAGCGTTAACCGCTTTTTTGACAACTTATATGCCGTTATAAATCAGAATTCGGCATTTGGTGATGGCACAAGAATTTTTAACTTGGATGAAACCGCAATCACAAAGGTGCAAAAAGCTCAAAAAATATTGGCACCAAAAGGGAAAAAATGTTTGGGTAAAGTCACCAGCGGTGAGAAAGGGACGCTAGTAACAACATGCTGTTTTATATGTGCTGGTGGAACCATTTTTTCACGGAAAAATTACAAAGATTTCATGTTTGGCGGCCCCGCTGGGTCTCTAGGCCTTGCTACTCCAACAGGATGGATGAATTCCGAACTATTTGTTGACGTAATGAGCCATTTCATTAAACATAGCAGAAGCTCTCCTGAGAATCCATCAATTTTATTATTCAATAACCATGAGTCTCATTTATCCATCGAAGCCTTAGATTTGGCAAAATTCGTGGGGTTAATATTGTCACTTTGCATCCACACACATCGGCTAAGTTGCAGCCACTTGACGTTGGTATATATGCGCCATTTAAGGCCTATTAAAATACTGCCATAGAGTCGTGGCTTTTAAGAAATCCAGGTAGGCCAATAACTATTTACGACCTAGCTGAATGCATTGGAATAGCATATAGCCGTTCCATGACTCCTACAAATACAGCACATGCTTTTAAAAAATGCGGTATATATCCCTTTGACTGGGATATCTTTACATACGACGATTTTTTGTCAAGTGAGGTAACCAACAGACCATGCCCAAATGAAGAAAGTTCTAATATTACAAAGAGTAGGATTCCCCACTCGACCATTGGGTTCTAATTAACAGTGCTGTTCCCAAAGTGGCGCTGGGAAACAGTAACAAAGCCTACACAGAACACGAGGCGAAATAACCTTAGCAGTTGAAGCCGATGACACAAAAAAAATATTACAAGAGACCTTCAATCAGGTGATAATAACGAAGAAATCACAATTCAAAATGAAAATGATAGTTCTGCAGCTAATGAAAGTCCACTAGAAAACACTGAACATAAAGAAAGTCGAGCAGGACCATCACTTATACCACCACAACAATTTATGCCTCCACTGAAAGCCCAACCACGTCAAAATAATAGAAAGAACAGAAAAGGTACAAATGTACTATTGCCACTGATACACCCGAAAACAACCTTATTGAACAAGAAAGACTGGAAGCTAAAAGAAAGAAAACGAATGAAAATACACAAACTAAGAAGAGTGTAATTTTTTAATGACGATAAAGAAGATTCAGACGATGATGAAGTAGATATTTCCCTTGAGAGTGACAGTGATAGTGAACAAGATCTTCCTATTTTAAATCCAAATTTGTTTTGTACCCAAAGTACTAACCCTAATGTAAAAGATTATGTCCTGCAAAATCAACGGTATATTTTGTGGGAAAAATAATAAAGGTAGAACAAGATGGGGAATACTGCATAACATTTTTAAGGATTAAATCTAAAGACAGTGAGCAGTTTGTTATTCCCAATGTTCCTGATACAGCTTCTGTCAACAAGAAATATGTGAAGTATATTTTGCCGAAACCAAAACTACGTGGAAACACAAAACGACAACAAGGATATTTTGCGTTTTTTGCATTCTTTGTTAAATATGAGATAAGAAGTATAATAATAATAATTATTGTTCGTTGTACCATTCTTTATATGGTTTTTGCTTTTAAACAATAAAAATTTGAAATTATACTGTAGTTTCTTTAAACCAAGTAAAAGTAGATACATTATTAAATAGTCTCTCGGTTCATTGTGTACACAAAACTAGTTCATTGTGTACCACCCTTGGGACACAATGAACCAAATACCCTTTTTTTAAATTTATAACTAAAAAACTTTTATCTTCACTCTAAACCAATGTGTAATAGATTACAAATATGTGTGGCTGATAATGGTACAGTTTCCGATTTCTTGGTTAAAATTTGACTGGTCTATGCGATTTTAAATTTTGAGTGATTCATTGTTGAACACGTGACCCTATAGTGATATATATTTTTTCTACACCCACATGGATATTAGCTTATCTACGCACAGATTACAAAACTAAAAAGTATGCTATTACCTTCAACTGAACGAATATATTTCATATCCATTCTAGGTAGTGAGAACACTGCAAAAAAATGAAATCCACCAATCACCGTTCATATTTTGATCAACAGACTGCTATTATTTTTAAAATTTTAAATAAGTGACAATTCTGTCAAACAAGATTAAACATACATTAAAATGGATTATTCTTGTGTGGAATCGATAAATAATAGCATTTCTGTTTTTATTTCGTCTATAATTATAAATAATTTAAATAAAACTGTAAGAAGTCAATTTAATTACGAGTAATAAAGCAATGAAAATAAAAGAATATATGGTCCTGGGGTTAGCGTTCTTTCCTTTCAACGGGGAAAAATTAAATGAACTTTTTTTCGTTTATTTATGCTATTAGATAAACTTTCGAGTTCGCTGATGTTATTGTTTAGAGATGTATTGTGAGCTATAAGGGCAGTGTTGTCAGCAAACTGAAGTGTGTATTTGGACAAAATATGGTCAAAGGGGAAGATTATGAGATATATCGTGGCAGAAAAAGTTATATAAAAATAGTGACAATGACAGTGGAACTCCCTGCTACATTGAGAAATATCATGAGATATTATTGTGTTTAACACATAAATGATGATTTGTTAAGAATTGGTTCATAATGTTAATTAGGTAGATTGGGCAATTCACTGAAAATAGTTTGTGTGCAACACACTATCAAACGCTTTATTTATGTCCATAAAAATTGCAGCCGATGATTTTCTTTTTAGATAGAATGTTTGTGCATTTGATGTTAAAATTATAAGAGAATGAATAGGTGAACACTGGCTTTTGAAACCAAATTGATGTTTTGAAATATATTCTCCGGATTTTGGTATAGTAATGATTACACCCTTTTTCCATTCATGAGGACAGAATTGGTTTTGTATGCAATAATTATATATTTTAAGAATGTGTGATATAATAATTAAAAGAAAACAAGAAATTCGCCAAGCCATGTCACACAGTAATATGAGCGGACCGTTTCCCATCGGAAAACAACTACTCCTTTGGCTAATACTGCAACAGGCATTGAATTATATCCAAAGGAAAGACAGAAGAGAGGAAATAATTTCCAACACTTTAACTTTAATTTTGCTTACTAAGGAGAAAGTCATTCTTGTTTTTATTTACTTTACCTCTTCGTCGCATTAGAGTTTAGGATTATTTTCTTTTTTAGTACAATAAATTGTTAATAATGACCAAAATAATATTATATAAATCCCATGGGAAGTCCGTTCTAACTTGTGTCTTAGAACAGATCGAATTATCGTTTAAGTTGTTATCAAAAAAGGTTTGGACATATCAAAAACAGCATTAAATCGTAGGGAATGTTTGTAAAATTGTTTATCTCGGCACTATTATTTTTTGCAGTTTTTTTATATACTTATTAATTTCCTTTGTCGTTAGATTGCCTACACACGTACACACATAATTGCATCTTTAATCTCAGGAATGGAGGAAAAATTCAGCAGCACAGATACAGGCCAAACTCACCTAACATCTACTAAACCATAATAGGAAAAATACTAGAGTACTGGTAGGCCTATTCTGTTAGGAATAGAAGAAATCTGCAGTACCCGTACTGTGCTACTGCGAAGGTCTATCAAGACTGAGATTCCTCACACTTGGAGAAGAAAAATTAAAAGCAACCAGCTACGCCGGAGAACTACTTCCTAGTATACTACAAAAGACCGAACTAGTCAAAGTCAAAGAAGTCTAAATAACGATTAAAGGATATCCACAGTAGATCAGAAAAAGTTAAGGTAGTGGAGGCCACATGGCCCACAGTCCTAATTAAATCTGATCTATTTATATTCACTCACGTAATTCCAAAACTAGTCATGAAAATACTACGGGATTTATAAAGCACCGGCATTCCTACTCATAAGACTATCAGTTTTTAACCAGTTGCCATAACCGCTCAAACATGTTTTTTTTTATTTTTCCCTTTGTTTTATTTTTGCCACAGGTGACGTTCTCTCAGGACTCAATGACCCTGGGGCTGGTGACAGTGCTGCCCTACCACTAAAAGTTTATTGGTGATAGCGATTTAAATTAGTTAAAGACTAGTTAGAAAGCTTACCATTTGTTACACTGGTGACAAATGTGGAATTTAATTAATTAGACACTAACTAGTTTAGATCTTTTTCATTGTTTTACTGACAAAAACAGAGATACGAGTCATGTCCATAATAACTACGCACGACTCTGAATTAAATCCAAACTTTTATATGATTGACATGTTTAAGACCTACTTTCAGAACATATTTTGTGAATCACTTCATATTTTGATTGTTAAGTATGTATTTTGGCTGCATATATTAAAAAGTAACTTTCACAAATACAAAAATATTGATGGATAGGTTTGTGCTGCCTATTTTAAAGACTTCGGGATTTTTAACTTTACCGATCTGTATGTCCAAATCTAGCCATAGGACGGTTTCTCGTTTGCATAAAAAAAATACAGCGTCCTTTGTTCAATATACAACCAACTTCACCGGGTAGGTATAACTTAATACTCATTAACGTCTCATTGTACTATTCAATGGTTGCATAATACCGTTAATATAAGTCCTGTACATTGGTGGCTGGGCCCGTTGCAACGCTGTCGGATCCTGGTACTGCGTCTGCGCCATATTCATCATTTGCATCGGTATCTGATTATTTATGAAACCTGCGTTGCTAATGTAACTCGTTACGGCACCAGGGGTTTGCTGTGCGGACATGGGATAACTATTCATATTGTAAGTCTGCATGTGTTGCATGGCGGCAACGTTCGAAGAATTCCTTCCGGTCCTGCCTAAATTCTGCCCAATCGGAGGGGTAACCGTACCGCTCAGCTGATTAACATTCATGTTAGTCTGATAATATTTGTGATATCCCAACACTTGTTGCTGTAAGTTAGGAGGTATGGACGAGGGCGGAGTCAAATTGCGCACAGTTTGATTTTGTACCATTTGATGAGTAGGGGGTGGAGTCGCGTGCAAATGCGTTGGAGGCGGGGTTAAAGTCATCGTAGCAGGAGGCGGAGTCATAATTTGACACGATGGGGCTGGCGTCATGTCTAAACCGTTCGTTAGTTGCTGAAGCTTAGCTATACTGGAACTGGCGTTGGCTGCTGCCGGTTGTACTGTATTTCCACCTCTTTGGGATGGAGAAGGCGTCGAAGAGTGTGAATGAGGATTTGTTTGGATATAAAAGTTGGTACCTAAAACAATATGACAATATTTTATTAAAGAACATTAACAATTGGTTTATTTAAAATAAAAGCATGTCAATTTCACATTTTTTATTACCTGTCGTAACAGCACAGCTAGGACTAGAAGCTAACTTCTGATTGGCTCCACCGACGGAATTCAAGGGGCTTGCAGCATTTTGCTGAGAGCTAATACCATGCTGGATGACAGTTGTCATGGGGGGGATGTTAACGCAGGTACTAGTAGCCGAAGGAAATGCTTGAGTCGTTACAGCCAAAGGAATGTAATTCGCTTGACTAATGACTGCATGCGGATGAACATGATGTTGATGGACCGCGGATGGTCCTAAATGATACTGGTAGCTTTGTTGGACCACTTGGTGATGTAAATGAGGCTGCAACTAAAAGAATATTATTAATTACCATTGCATAAAATTACCAGTCGCAACACCCCATAAAAATTCTTTAAAAAATGCATGGGCCTTGTAGAAGAATCTACGAGTTTTCAATTAAATAACTGGTTCGAGAGCTAAAAGATTTTTATTTTAACAAACAGCTACACAAAGCACAGCCAATCTAACTGGCGTGAAAACTAAAGTTTGAATGCATAAAAAATAATAAAGAAAAAGGATAGTTTTGACTCGACTTCTGGCAAGGCCCTGATGTCGGGTTGAAGACATATTTCTAAGAAGTCAAATGGTCAGGGGCGTTTACAGAATAGTTTCTTGAACAGGCATTATTGTTATAATTCAAATAATATGTTCTATCTATATGACTTAGGGTGTGGTTCAAGTCCATTTGTACTGGTTATTGTACCATTCTTGGGTGTCTTTGAAAGTTCCCATCCAAATCCATTTGTATACCGCCGCCATAACTTTTTTTTTTCCACCACCAGATGTAATGAAGAAAGATAATTGCTACAGTGGTGTACTTCCAAATGCCCCTGTTATTAGACAGGCAATTCTCTGTAACCTTATTAATTTTTTTGCTAGCTGTTATGCTTTTATCCGTGTGGCACCATACGACTGATGAGTAGGTTACAATGAGTACCACAACCTTAGTACAAAACCAATAGAAATCATGAACAAACTCTCAGAATACCAGGCGAAGAAGATACACGAAGAGGTAGGCGCAAACCAAGGTCTATCAGGCAATTTGGAAATCAACAGTCCAGATGATCTAACAGGTGATCAGAAAGGCAACTTGCCCTGGATGGATCTGGGGAGCGGTGATATTTATAGACATCAATAACGCGTTCAACACCGTCAAATGGAACAGGATCCTTAAGGCGCTCACTAAGATAGGTCTAAATGACTATCTATTGAACATAATCGGGGAAATACTCCAGGGAACGATCAACTTTTAGTTGGAAAGGAACCGATCAGCATGGAATGAGTTCCACAGGGATCAGTGTTGGGTCCTTACTATGGAACATGCCCTACAACGGTGTCCTTGAGTAAAACCTGCCTGAAGGAGGACATAATTGAAAAAGCATAGGAGGCTATTACAGATATATCATTGGATACATACACAGAGACTAGATATTGCGTTGAAGAAGACGAACGCGATAACCCTGAAAGGGTCAAGGAAGAAAACGTATAATTTTCAAACATCGGAGATACGGCGGCGACCCCAGCAAACACATTAAATCTCTGGACGTATGGTTCAATGACAAGCTCGTATTTAATGGACGTGAGAAAAAAGTGAGATAAAAACCAGAAGACAAACAGCGACCCTATTTAGACTGTGCATACACGACCCTGGCTGGAGAAGCCATAGTATTCATTCTAGCGGGTCGCCCCTATGGATATCGAAGTAGAACGAGGAAAGCTTTACAGAGCCGGCATGGGGCCAGAAGCAGATGTAGAAAGAGATAAGGAAATGACAGAAACGTGGAGGCAAAGATGGACAGAGCCGAAAAGAGTAGCACTGTGGACAAAGACCCATATACCCGACCTGATGGCATGACTAGACTGCAGTTTACAACAGAACGATTATTATTAACTCAAATTTCTCAGCCGACTTCAACAGCGGTAAGTTTCCTAAGAATCCGTTCCTCGTTTCCACCAAACTGCTGTGCTGTGGATTCCAAACCTCCTTTTTACACTGAAACCTCAGCCACTTGTTCTATGACCTCACTTCTTATATGGCCCCACTTTCTTGTGGCACTTGTTCTATGGCCACACGTTCTTGTGGTTCTATGACTATGGACCGATTCTCCTTTCCCCCTCAGTGGGAGTTTTTCCCACCTGGGCAGTTTCAGGAGAAATTCCAATTTATTTTATTAAGATAATAGAGAAATTCAGAAATATTCTGATTCTCCTTTATCATGTCCAACTTCCTTCGAGAAACTATCTGCTTATTCTAGCCTTTCGAGCCTCATTGGTCTGCTGTTATAAGATTATTAGAATAGTTATTATTATTATAGTTTATTGGTACCATAGCCACACCCATATATTATACCTTCTCGCTGGACACAGCTTTTTTATATGTTTTTTGGTTTGCTGTCCCTAAGGCACTTTAACTCTCATCGCCGTAGAGACAGAAGTGGATGTTTGCCCTCTTTCTCCTGGTTCAGCATTCACTGGTCTAGCGGGCCGCCCTGTGTGAAGGATGCGTCAGCCTGACCCTCCCACTCAGAGGTCCCGCTAGTGCCTGCATGGTCACCCCTGATTTATAGAAATTCATAATGACCAATATCTTTATTATAAAATATTCAAATTTTTAGGATGAATAATTCAACGTAACTATAAATTGTATTGTTTAAACTTTAAAAATCAACATTTCAGAGCAGATTAACAAATGGTGTTGATTAATTTTAACAAAAATTGTTTAAGAAAATTTAGTCTTATGCCATTATACTGTGTCGAATATTCAAAGCTTTCCAATACACTTTGCTAATATCAAAGTGAAAACTACAGAGAATTAGCATTATTTCGAGCAGGAAACGAATAATATCAATGTTGTTGTTGTGTGCTGGGCCGTTTAAACTAGCAACCTTAATATTATTCTTATTGGAAAGCGTTCAATAGCCAACACTGTATAGATAATAACACATATACTAAGAACTGAAAATTTTATGATAAGAAGTGATCAATGTATGAGAATAATAAGCAATATTTTTTACAATTTTTTTGATTTTCTGATTTGCGTCATTATATTGTTTTAACAGTTTCACTTACCTGCTGAGAGTTATGATGTTGATGTTGCATAGCAGTATGTTGAGCAGTAGGACTAACTTGCATCTGCTGCAACTGTTGAGTGTTACAAGGGGGTGTTGCCCTCTGCCTAGACTGTTGCGACTGTTGAGAGCCACTAGGAGGTGTTGATCTACTCATACTATGTTGTTTAGTAGACGAAGAGGAAGGAGTATTGGTTCGGTTACGCTGTTGTTGAACCTGACGTTTGCTTGTAGAGTTTTGGTGTAATTGCGGAGCTGCAGCTTGTGGAGCTAATTGTATATTGCCTTGGTTGATTGTCGGGCTGCAAATGGTTAGGTATGTTACATTTTGATTCATTAAAATCATGAATCTACTGCATTATTTATAAGAGGATTATAAAATGATTATTTATGTACCAAGGAGTGTAAATGTAACTGTTTCGGTTGACAAGCATTCTAAAGCAAAAATAATTGGACTTGCCGATGTGTTATTAGCAACAGTCACGTATTTATCATACTTAATTGGTACTAACTTATTTCTAGATGATTACTGTTTTAAATAGCTTTCAAGACAAGTTCGAAAAGCATCAGAAAGGTCAAGAGCAAAACAGTGTGATTAACATGGTCAAAAGGAAAAAGCTTTACCCAAATCAGAATTTGTGTCAACTTGCATATTTTTAAAAAAATTAGAAAGAATGTTTTGTTGATAGACTATCAGATTGGTAACTGTAGATCAACACGCAGTAAAACCATGTTGTTGACTAATAATGATACGAAAACAAAGGACTGATCAAAAGTTTTCCAAGGTTTGGTCGATAACATACTGATAGATATGTAATTCTATATATCTCACCTATCGCCGGTTTAAAATACAGGAACAACTAAACTTAACCTCCATAATGTGAGAAAGTATTTTAATTCTAACGACTGTTGGAATAAAATATGTATGTGGCGATTTAGTGTAGCTATGCATCGTTTCAGAAACTAAAACAGGATGCCATCAGGACTGTGTCCGAGAAGAACAACCAAAGAAAAGCGACAACGCCGTTCCCGCAAAAGAAAATGGAGTGTGGGGTAACCCGGCCAATTGTCATCTCAATTTCAACGCGCTTGCCACATAGCTTGCCAGTTTAACTAGTTTAGTCGTGATTCTTGCTATTATTCGATTCGTTTTGTTTGAGTTACAAATATATTTTATTTTTATAAAAATGTGTTTTATTTGCTATTTAAAAAACTACGAATTCACCTTTCCCGTTATTAGACAATTTCACATTACTCATGTGCGGGACTTTTGAATCTAGTAATTTTCCATGCAACTTATTTTTCATCTCTTTTATTCGTGCCTTACAACTGTTGGCTTGGCTACGACAATTACCCCCTGTCATCGTTACTTTAAACTGTCATCTAATCTATATAGTAGGGAAGCCAGTGACCCTTTTTTGGAGCACATTTGCACAAGGCATTATCTAAACAGGTTTTTTTAAGACGTCGTCGTCGAAGACTTCATCACTGTAGAGACTAGCAAAGTATTTCCATATTCTACAAGGTAAGAATGAAGGAAATATTTATAAATTTGCTTTGCGCAAATAACACACCTAAACGTGCCACTGGCTCTGCTACCAAGTTAAAAATGATATTTGCGGAGCTGTAATTGGAACTCAAAGTAGGAAACATAACAATAACAAATTTTTAATTAAGTACGATTTCCAAATGCGTAATAATGGTAATTAGTATATTTTTTATTTTTATTATTGGAAAAATAAATTAAAAGTTTTAACATGGAAACTAGGAAACTACTGTATTATACCGGCCATCCGTCTCATAAGTCAAATTCAAGGTCACAAAATTTTACTCTCCGAACTTCAAAGAACCGGCAGTTATTGTCGCTTCTCTGTGGTTGTTATTCTCGGGCCGTGTCTTTATCATTTAAACTTAGAATTTCATTAAAGATCTCTGGAGCGCGTTCCGATGACTTTACACGGGAGTAGACTAATTTTCTTAGATCGTTTGCCCAGGGTACTCTGGAGTAATTCTCATTGGTTCAAAATTTCTGAACGGCAACGAAAGTAAATGTCAACGAATTTGAAAATTAAAGTTATTTACAGTTATTTATTTACAGACATTTTGTAGGTGTGTTCTGGTTCTTCAGAAATATGTGTGCGAATACTAGCTGACCAGTGGAAAGTTTAAAAGTTTTACGCGACGAATAATTTGCTATTCAACTGTTCCACAGGATTTAGGACGATTTGCAGCACATTTTGCAGAAACCAGAACAAGCCATTACATATGGCTACATTTCTAGTATTGTTATCAATCAAAGAGATGCCAAACAACTTCATCACTGTAACTTTTAGAAAAATCGTCAGCAAATAAGTCAGTAATTTAAATAATGAAAAGTATTGAAAATATATGACAAAAGAAACACCATAGAAAATGTGTATCTCATAAAACAAATACTAGGTAGATCAAATTGAAAGAAAATCAAGTATTTAAACTTTAAAAATATTTTGTTGCTACTTTGATATGTAAGGTTGTTTCTTAGGGATTTAATCAGTTTCCTTCAAGTATTGAACTCGGAAAATAGCTTTGTCTATATAATTAAAAAGCCGTTTATACCAAATGTCCGCACGAAAACTTTTGGGCCGATTCTAGAATTTTTGATGTATGAATCAGTGCATAGAGGGACATATAATTCCAAATACTTTTCATCCCTGGGTAGCTTGATTTTTCTTATATAATAATAAATAAACTAACTAAAATATCTCAAACAGTAATCTCTATGTAACTTGTACTTTTTTACTATGAATGTCCTCAAAAAGTAAGGTCTTGTCATAATCAGTCATAAAATATACAGGGTGTAATTGAAAATTTTGTCGTAAGGGTAGCTTGGGGCGAAGAGGGAAGATATTGTGGAATGAAAAGTATATGGAACTATGTTCCCCTAACCACTGCCTTATATCCTAAAAATTCAAGATTCCACCTTAAATTTTACCAGAAATAAATCCATGCGAAGTTTTCGCGCAGACCTTCGGTATATTATTGTATAGCCCATAATTAGAATTGAACACTTACAGCCGTATGCATAGTCGATCGCCAGCGACTCGCCAGAGATTCATTTCGGCGTATCACCAGCGATTCGTTGGCGATCCGCCGGCGAAAGCCCAAAAAGCTGGCAAGTTTTTATTTTCTTTTATAGGGATTATCACCGGTATCTCTCGCATTTTATTCATGATTCATTTCTTAAAACTCAAAAAATAATGAACGAATATCAAATTTTTCCCTATAAAAGAACTTGCGTGAAATGATATTCCGGTGACAATCTCCGGCGAGTCGCCAGCTTTTTGGGCTTTCGCCGGCAGATCGCCAGCGAATCGCTGGCGATACGCCGAAATGAATCTCTGGCGAGTCGCTGGCGATCGACTATACATACGGCTGTTATAATTATCAAAAAATAAAAACAAAACACAAATCAAAACAGGCTTTTAAGTAAGACCCTTTTCACATTATTACTATTTAGTAGTTATCGGAGACAAGGCACATAAAGATAGGAAACGCTCATAAGAAGCACATGCTTAACAACGACCAGCTTGAACGTAGTTAACATCTGACCCACTATGTGGTGCTTTCATCGATATCAAACAAATAAGGCAGCGGGAAATTTAAAAACCTGATAATAAAGGTTGTATAAATATCCATTGCACTTTGATGTTCTGGTAAATAAATTAAATGGTAAACAATATTAATTACGGTTAATTATTTATTAAAAAGAATAGTACACTATTATCGATTAATTATTTTAAATCTATTCATGACAAATATTTTTTTTAATTTTTGATTATTTGTAACTTTAACATAACAATTTTGTTCTTATTAACAAGTGGCCATTGGTATTTAATTTTTAAAAAAATTTACTGCAAACTAATACAGAAAATTTGTCAACCTACAGTTTGGTGTTTTCACTGTTTTCTGATGAGGATCAGCATCAGCCAATAATTATAAGGTTATGTTCAACAGTCTAATCTGACAGTTTTGTGACAGACAGAGACCCAACGGTCAACGGAGCGTTCAGCCAATTTCCATCTGCTGCCGGATGTTAATGCCCAGCCGTTTAGCGCTTAAAGTTAACTGCTGACGTCAGGTGAACGCACCCATTGAAATAACACCGTTTTAATCACTGGCAGCTTTGACACATATCAAACTAGAAACGTAAGGTTTTAAAGTTTAAAAACCAGTACAAAATTATTTTTTTGAAATTGGGTATTAATTAAAAAAAATGGAACCTAATTTATATGTAAATATCCATCAGTTCCTGAAATAAAAAAGAGAAGAATTTTCGATTCCTTCCACTCCTCATATACAAGTAGTATTTAGTTATTTATTTAAAAAATTATGTACTTACCTAGTAGCGGCAATAGCAGTATTTTGCAAATTCTGCTGGAGCGTATGTTGAACGGAACAATCATAATTAGGTTGAGGCGCAGCATTTTGGACAACAGGCGGAGGAGGTCGCACGATTTCCACGGAATTCTGAGAATTAACGTCACTAGTAATCGAAGCAGGCGATTCTAAATTTAATTGAGTTACGTCCATTTCACAATGCCCATAATGTAAACTATGTACAGAGTTTGTGGTAGAATCAGGGGTGTAGACTCCCATAGACGGCACCTCGGCCCCTGAAGGAACAGACTGTGCCTGTTTCATGGGTTGTTGCAAAGGCTGCTGTGTTGTAGTTTCTTCTAATTTTTGATCTTTTCGTTCTTTACTCTTTTCACTTCTCTCAGATACATTAGGCACTGAAACACTGTGCTTAGGGATACTCTGGCCGTATGAGCAACTAGAAGCCTTGATATGATCTTCCAAACCACCTTTGGAAGAAGCAGAACACAACTCCTGTTCATGTTTCGACTTTTTATCTTCTTTTTTAGGAGAAGAATGTTTTTCTCTTTCACTTCTGCTGGTTTCCTTCATTTTACTGCTAGAACTACTGCTGCTTTGGCTTGAAGAGTATCTATGGGATTTTGAAACGGGTTTCTCTTTTTCACAAGTGGGTTGTTTTGGTAACATTTCCAGTGGTGGAAATTGGTGGAGCATAGGATGCGGATACCCTTGAAAATCTCTCTTGTTATCATAATATCTATTTCCCCAAAGTCTTTCCCACTGCCAGTGATATTGAGCTTGAGTCATGTAGTTTTCTGTGGCCATTGTATTTGCAAGAAAGCTTTCATCCATGTGCATCTTTGGTTGGGCGTCGTACATTGCTTTTTCTTCGTGTAATTTTTGATGGTATCTCTTTTCATCATATTTGTCCTTGGATCTACTTTCTGATTTAGATGATTCTTGTTTCGGAGGAGATATTTTGGGTTCAACTTTCGGTTTACTTTCTTGGTGGTCGTAAATTTTTGGTTCTGGATGGGAGCAAATTTTAGTATCTTTAACAGAATATTTATCAACAGGTAAAGGTTGAACAACTGAATGTTTGTATTCCAAAGAGGTTCTTTCCGTCGGCAAATTGTATTTATCGATATGCGATTTTTGATTTTTCTGTGATTCGTGTTCAACATTTGTTTTTCTTTCGGATGTCTGGCGTACCTAAAAAAAATATAGAATAGGATTTAAAAAAAAAACATTAACCTAATAATAACCAAAGATGGGAAAGTAGACGTGGAATTGGACAAGAACATAAGAGTAAACACAAGAATATACATTGTCAACTAAGAGGCAAACACTGGATGTACCAACATTAACATTTAGATCTGAATTATGAACGATGAATAACAAACCAGTGATTAGAGTCTGGACTTGTGACTTCAAGGGTCTGCTGTTTGAATCCTACCTTTGCGTTGGCCAGGATTTTTTAAATTATTTACTTATTATTAATTCTGATGCCCAGGTAGGATACCCCACTCCGACCATTCACTGTTGGGTTCTAATTAACAGTGCTGTTCCTAAAGTAGCGCTGTGAACCAGTGACAGGGCCTGTAGGCATGTACGAGTGTAAGAGTAGTAGGCACTTCTACACAATAGAGTATTAAGGGGATTAAGAGAATAATTTAAAATATAACTCACCTGTTTCTGAATGACAGATTCACTGTTTTTTCTCGGATTCATTTCTTCAGAACTGGCACAAATGTGTGATGAAATCTGAGCAGGTCTTTGTACTGGCATTTCTATGGTTTTTTGAGCAAACACTTCTGGAGGCCTATCCACAGGGATATCAACAATTTTTGATAAAGGAATTTCCATGTTATTTGGAACTGGGGTTTCTATAAATTTTTGTAGAGGAGTTTCTGTAAATTTTTGTACAGGAGTTTCTGTAAATTTTTGTACAGGCGTTTCTGTAAATTTTTGTACAGGAGTTTCTGTAATTTTTTGTAAAGGGACATCAGTAAATTTTTGTACAGGGACTTCAGTACATTTTTGTACAAGGACTTCAGAAAGTTTCTGTACAGGTGGTTCTGTAAATTTCTGTACAGGAGGTGCTGTATATTTCTGTACAGGCGCATCTGTAAAGTTTTGAATAGGAGTCTCTATAAATTTTTGAACGGGTTCCTCTGCGAATTTTTGGATAGGCGGTTCAGTGTATTTTTGGAAAGATGGTTCTGTAAATTTTTGAAGAGGCGGTTCTGTAAATTTTTGAAGAGGCGGTTCTGTAAATGTTTGAAGAGGCAGTTCAGTGGGTTTTTGAATAGATACATCTGTAAATGTTTGAACAATTTCCTCGATTGGCTTTTGAAGCGGTATATCTGAAATATTCTGAACAGGGGTATTGGAAATCTTTTGAATAGGCATATCTGCAATTATTGTTTCATAAGGCATTTCTAAAGGTTTCTGTAGTTCCCTAGGTTCATGTATAGGCATTTCGATGGACTTTTGTTGCAATTGATCTACTTTTTTGGTAACGTTTCCTATTTCGTTAGGATTTTCTTGAATCATCAGACCCTTTTGTCCATTTTCTTCAATTATTTGTTCCAATTTCTCCACAGACACTAAATTGTCGGGAATTGATTTGCAAAAATTAGGAATATTTTGTATTACAGATTTTTCTATAGATTCGTTCTGAATTCCTTCAAAATTATCATCCACAGGTTTAATGAGTTGTTCTACTACTGGCGGTATTAAGCTCGTATCAATGGGGTTTTCCACTGTAGTTTCACAAGAGTTGGAATGTTGAATCGCTTCAACGGAATTGTCAATAGAGTCTTCCATACTGTCAATAACTGCAGTTTCGTTACGAACTATGATATTAAAAGGATTTGGTTTTTCAAATTTTTCAATTTCCATATCAGTTGATTTCCTTCCGGATTCCCCGGGAGTATCTATAACATCTGCAGAGTTTGAGTTGTCTTCCTTCAAGACCTCGGCTACCGGTGTTACTTCTTCTTTCTGTTCTTTAGGCAAAGGTGGTATGATAGAAGGATCAATTTGCTTAATGTGAGATGTAAGTATGCCTGTTTTAAAAACTTCCCTGTGAGATATAGTTTTTATTTTCTGTCCATCAATTTCCATTTCAGATTCTGAAGTTGTAGTGTAAGATGGTGAGTGATTAAAGTTTGATTTATCTGTATTATCTCCTTTTTCGTCAACTTTAGTTTTACCATCTTTATGGCCAGATTCTTTTGTCGGCGTCGTCTTTGTGTATTTGAATTTACTTCCAGGAGAAATTTCTTTTTGGACGGGTAATTCGTCATTTTCCATCTCATCATCTGCTTCCGCGCTAGAATCTTCTTCAGTAGATATCCTTGAGGTTCTTTTGATTTTTTCTTCCTTTCGGATTTTAGGTTTTTCCTTTTCTGGAGTAACTGGAGCAGGTTGTGATTTCTTGGTGGCTTCTTCATCTGATTTTTCAGATATTAATGATTCGCTCTCACTGTCCTTTTGAAGGTTTTGTTTGATTATTTCTGGTAGAGTCAGTTGTTTGGCCACAGGTGTGTTTCTTGGTTTACCTTTAGGAGCGCCACGCTTCTTCCTTCTTCTAGGTGTTGATTTACTACTCTGAGGAGTTAATAATGATGGGGTTAAAGCATCGACATTTTCAACAACTGTGTTTTCCACAACTTCTGGATCTTTGGTGGCTTTAGGCGTTTCTTTAATTAAAGCAGGTTCATCTTCTGTTGCTGTTGTTGTAGTTGTGGTAGTAGTTTCTTGAACTTTGGAACTGTTGTTTTCTTTTACTTTCTCTTTTTCTTTAAGTTCTTGTTGTTTCTTCACTCTTCTTTGAGACCACCGCTCGCCCAAAACTCTTTCTTTGGTAACTGAACCTCTCTTTGGCTTCGAAGTTGGATTATTCTTAGGTGTTTGTGGTTCATCAATCTGAAAAAAGTAGGCCAATTCAAAAAGTAATAATAAAAATTTGGTTTACACCTAGTCAATAACAAAATAAGTACCTTTTCAAATTTTTCTTTTTCGGTTGGCTTTGGTGTATTTGCAGCAGATCTTCCTCCTCTTACAGGTTTAGATTCTGGTATTTGCGGAGTTTTAACTGCATCTTCAACAGGAGGGGGAGCAGGGTCTTCTGATTTTTCGGAACTGGATTCAACTTTGGCTTTCTTTTTAGGACTGCTTTTGTCCAATTGTTTTCTTTTATTACAAGGAGTTTCGACGATTTTTGGTTTAGCTTCGAAAGTTGTTTCATTAAATTTACTTGGTCTGGTTCTTTTTCTACCAGATGAAGTTATTTCAACTTCCTCATTAGTCATTTCAATGGACGTATTTAATATAGTTTTACAGTCAACTTTTGTGGCTTTCTGTGATCTCGGTGGTGTAGTAGAAATTTTCCTTTTCTTGCCTCTCTTTAGTTTCACACCAGCCGGAGTTTCAATTATTATTTTTTCGGGCATAGGTACTACTATATTTGCGGTTTCTTTGGGTGAAGCATCCTCATCAGATCTTGGTTCAATTAGCTGGGCGACTGACTGCGTAACCAACGGCGTCCAGCGCAAGCATTCATGGTCAATTGGGATTCTAGTAATTGATTTGTTTACTTTTGCCATGTGATTATCGACTTTCTCCCAATCTACACAAATAATTGGTTTGTTTCCTTCATCTATCTGCACCAATTTTATGAATCCAAGCAACTGAAACGCCAGCGAGATATCTTGACAATACATTCCAGTTTCTTTGCTGATTTGTGTCAGTTTAATTTTTTCTGTACGATGAGAATGTAGATACTCCAGAATAACAGATTTCCAATAAGCGTAGTACGAGACCCGACCAAGGTCAGAAAGGGGTTTTTCTGGGGTGCCTGGTTGACCTTCTTCTTTGGAAAGCAAAAAACCTTAAAAATAATTTAAAATATAGTCTTAATCCATGGTTCATATAAATAGTGGAAATTCATTAGGTTCATGTCTAGTAATTCAGTTCCTATGAATCAATTTCTGGCAAACTTATTGTAATGTCTTCAACACTATATAATAAAATGTTTATATTTTGATTTTTTAATTTTTAAAAATGTTTAATGATTAATTATGATTTTTTTTATATAGGTTTTTATTTTCGATTTTAATTTTGAGATTTTATTTTTAAAATGAAACTGTATAGACTCTACTGTATAGGCTTCAGTCGGCCTCATTTAGTAATTTGAGGGGTCATCTCTGAATAAGGTCCCAGAAAAAGGATCTAGGTCCCAATGGCTGGTCGTTGATCAATCAAATAATGTATGATTTAAATTGTACGGAGAACATATTTTAAATAAGAAAATTAAAACTAATATTTTAGACAAATTGCTAATATCAAATATGCAGACATTAAGAGTAAATAGTAAAATTAAAATACCTAAACATGTTAAACCACTAAATAAGGTTTCTGAGAAATACCAATAGCGAGTTCAAAGTTTGCGGACCAAAGAATATTTTAGTATTTTGGACGTAGCCAGAAAAGAAGTAGAGAAGTGTTTTATTGCAAAAAACGATCTGAGGAAGAGTTTAAACCTATTTCCCAAACGTAAAAAATAGTTTAATGTCATAAAACAATTACCGCCTAATTTAAAAAACTATTTTAAACGTACATGTAAAGCCGTTCTCCAACCGAGTCCGTTTTATTACCCGTTTCAAAGGGTTTGCGGTCGATAAATGCGAACACTTGAACACTCTCCACATTTACACGTGACGACCATGTCCAGGTTTGCCAGTTCTACGGTTGAAACAGTATATCTATTGCTTTTGTCACTTTTCTTGTTGTACTGTTTTGAGTTGAAAATCTACTCTTTTCATTGAATATAATTAAAAATTATTATATTTACCCGATTATTTTTATGAACTAATTTTTACGCTTTTCAATTACAGTTTTCCCAAGGTAATCTAACCAGTTAGTTAAAACTATTTACTACTTAATCTTATTTTTTTACATTTTTACAAATTAACGTTGCACTTAAAATTTAATTATTTTACATGAAATAATAAATGTTGAATGTTTACATGAGAAAAACTATGGGTTTACAAATACATTAGTCGCTTTCTATTTACCATTAATCTGAGCTAACTTATATCGACTAAGCTTAGTTGTAAGTTCTTTTTGTGATTGTAAGTCAGAATCTTTCTTCCCCCCTTACCGATGCTAAGGTACAGGAACCTTGACGTCAACCATAAACCATAACAGAAAGTGAATGTTCTTGTGCATCATAGGAACAAATATATCCTATGAATTTATTATTTTAGAGGGAGTGAAATACTGATAACAGGGGTAAGATCGTGATGTTGGAATGTTAAATTATAAAATTTGATAAAAATGTTAATTGTTTGTCAACTAAAATTCGCGTTGTTTTTACAACTTAGCTTAGATCAGAGTCTAACTTTTAGTTAGTTAAGTATACCTGTAAGACGAAAACGACTATTATAATCATGCACTTTTGCTTTTGCGGTTGCGGTTGATGACGTATCCATCAGTATGACAAAAAAAAACACCAGGGTCTGAAAGTGGGGAACTCGGCTATCCTCTACTAGTATACAGGGTGATTCATTAGTAAGAAAAAGTTCAATATCTCCGCAATTATTAGAAACAAAAAAATTATATTCACAGAACGGTAACCAACGTTAAATTACATTTTTAAATTTTTTTTTAATATACAGGGTGTTTATTAACTTTCCACTGGGACCAACTTATGTTATTTTTAATGGATGTGAATGTAATTTATTTTATATTTGAATTAACCTCGCTTTTCTCATTGCAAAAATATAAATTAGTATAGGGTTATACAGGGTATTTCGCAGGATATAACCAGTTTTATATGAAAAGCGTATCGGTATATCATGGAAAAGAAACAAATGAAGACACAAATGGATAAAGATTATTTTAAGAAAAACAAGTTTAAAGCTTTACAATTACATTATAATATATGGCTCATGACACCTTCCTATATGAAGAATAGCCGTTATTTATCAAAATTGGAAATCAGAACTATCACAAACAAAAAATATAGTATATTTTAAGTATATTAGGCCATAAAAATAATTTTTTGAAAAAATGTGACGATTTGTATTCAATTGAAAACCAATTTTTCAATGATAGTCAAATTTTATGCCAAAATACTACTTATTTCAATACGCAACAATCTATACAGGTTGAGTCAAAACTCAAAAACATTTTTTTGACAATTTTTTAAATGCACCACCTTGTAATTTATATCTTTTTTTAAAAGTAGCGTACTTATGAGGTATTTTTTGCGGCATAAACCAACATGCATATCTGATTGGTCTAAATAACATAATCTATCATAAACGTTCATGTTGGTTTATGCAGCGAAAAATACCTTTTTAATTTAATTTGACTTAATCATTCCCTATGCCTAAAGTTAACAGATTTGGGAGATTTTTAAATTTTAGTGGTAAAAATGATAATTCAGAAAATTTATAGAAAATACAATATGTTCATCATTAGTAATTATTAGAATTTGATCTGCAGTAATTTATTATCAACTGAATAAGTTTCTAACAATATCTAATACCACTTGTACATTTAGTAGAAAAAAAATATTGCAACCACAAACTACACATGAAACCTATTTTTTTTTTATTAAATGTTTTTTTTTTAAGTTAACTTTGAAAACTCCCAATACTGACAGTTTGTTATAATTAATGTCATTAGTGTTGCATTATTTGTAGTCTACAAAGTCTCGCCAGTTAATATCAATTTTAGTCATGAAGAATTATTGGATATGGTGAGGATTTTGGAAGAAATCAATAAAAACTTTTTGTTAGCAACTAGAGTGTACAAAGAACGATTCCCTGAACGTAGAATACCAAATAAAACATCGTTCAGAAAACTGATCGATTTAACCGAACATAGTCAGTTTCATATAAGAAAAATGATAAAACAAAAACTGTTACTAAAGAAGAAAATGAATTAAATATTTTGTTAGTAGTTACCGAAAATCTGGATACAAGTATCAGAAATATTTCAAGAGAACAGAAAATAAAGTTATACTTCAGTACAAAGAATACTTTCTAAAAATAAAATACATGCAACTTTTGGTATAGGGAATTCTTGAGTCAAATGAAAGTATAATTAGGATACTTTTGAACGATGATATAAAATAAAGGGTGGTCCATTAAAAAAAAAAAACTAGAAAATTATGTATTTGAGTTTTGACTCACCCTGTACAGATTTGTTGCGGATTGAAAATAGTAGTTTCAGGATAAAATTTGACCATCATCGAAGAATTGTGGCAGAAAACACAGGTTTTCAATTGTTTCTTTTCCATGATATAGATAATTGAATTCAATACGATTTTCATATAAAACTGATTACATCCTGTGAAATACCCTGTATAACCCCAAACTAATTGATATTTTTACAATGAAAAAAGCGAGGGTAATTCAAATATAAAATAAAATACAGGGTGATCCATAAAAAAAACATAAGTTTGTTCCAGAGGGAAGTTATCAAACACCCTGTATATTCAAACATAATTTTAGAATATGTAATTTAACGCTGTCTACCATTCTGTTGATATATTTTTTTTATATCTCTAATAATGGCGGAGATATTGCACTTTTTCAAACTAAGTTGAAAGTTGGTGTATCTGTTTAGTGACTTAAGTTGGCGAACTCTTTGCAATGAATTGTGAAGTCTAACATGGACTGCAATGAATTGTGAAGTGTAACATGGACAGCAATTGAAATTTACTTGCAGCAAGGATAATTACGAATTGTAAAGTGGCTCTAAGGAATGGAAAACTCAAAGCCTAGTTTCAGTCAAATGACCAAAGTATATTTTGTACGGGGTGATAAATAATGTACACAATAATAATTTAGAATTACTAATGACTACTAATGGCTCAATCAAAAACGGCCACAAGTCAAAAAAGAAAGAAAATTACATTTTTGGTTCAATGGATGCAAAATATCATTGTTTTAATTTAAATACCACCACAAACAAATATATCCTTAAAGATGCCCGAAAATCGTTTAAAATCTAGCCATAAACTCAATAAACTGTGTTTAAAACTGCCTCAATTCGAGTTATTTTCTGCAAAAACGCCCAAATTTTTTACAAACTATGCAATAACTCTTTTATAATCGTAATCGTTAATTTTAACAGCAAAATATCTAAGCTTTTAAATAAAATATAAAGATTTTATGTCAAAAACAAAATAATGATAATAGAGACTTACAAAATTTCAAAATGAAATTTCTCGAAACAATAGTATTTCAGTAGTGGCAGTATTTGATTGAGCCATCGAATATCAAAAACAATAAATTTAGGTCAAATGAAATTGTAAGTATAAGGGGCGTTGGTGAAGTTGTAATGGACAATTAAAATGAGTCTAATATAATAATTTTATTTATAACGCCAAAATTAGTCATTCATTTTCCATCAACGTAACATCAAAACCATAACAACACACTAATAACTAAATACCAGCTCCTACAGTAAGTAAGTAAGTAAGTAAGTAAGTAAGTAAGTAAGTAAGTAAGTAAGTAAGTAAGTAAGTAAGTAAGTAAGTAAGTAAGTAAGTAAGTAAGTAAGTAAGTAACTAAGTAAGTAAGTAAGTAAGTAAGTAAGTAAGTAAGTAAGTAAGTAAGTAAGTAAGTAAGTAAGTAAGTAAGTAAGTAAGTAAGTAAGTAAGTAAGTAAGTAAGTAAGTAAGTAAGTAAGTAAGTAAGTAAGTAAGTAAGTAAGTAAGTAAGTAAGTAAGTAAGTAAGTAAATAAGTAAGTATACAATTGCAAAAATTGATATAAAATATTAAGTGATGTGTAAACAATGACAAAACTGTGAAGTATTAGGTAATAAATACATTAGCATGATATTGCTAATATCTAATGTATTACCTTAGTTGCTATATATTTCATTATATCTTAAGTTCATCTAATACTTCACAGTTTTGTCACTTAATATTTTATATCCACTTTGTTATTGTAAATTTACTCATAACTTTTAATTTCCTTTGGTCTTGATTTATTGTTCTTTAATATGTCATTTATAATTCCAAATTATTATCGATACATTATTTCTCTCCTCATTTAAATTATATATTTCTTTGGCAAAACTGATTAAATTAAAAATTTGAGATATGGATAACCTTCTCACTCAATTTAGTAATAGGTTAGGCAACAAAATGTAAAAGTCTCAATCAATTATATTCATATGAACCGGATTTCAAGATTTTTCAGATTCCGTGCCAAACAACGATCCATTAAAAAAAAAGACTTCGCTTATGGAAATTGTGTTGTCATTAAAGTTAAATAAAAAAATAAAATACTTACTAAAATCTATTAAAAATCTGCCGAACCCTTGTCTCTGGTACTGTGGCATCGTCATAATACAAGATACATTGTACTTTTGTACACAATGTTTCTCTTTCGAAAAATAGCCAACTAAATGATTTCCTTTCTTATCATTCTTAGTCAAAACATAAAACAGAAAAGGTTCCACGTCATAATACAAAGTTTTGTGGTCCAGAAACAGTTTAGCTAACAGACACAAATTTTGGCAATATATTTTATTCACATTGCCATCCACTTCGAACACTGAGATATCTTTGCATCTGTAGATTTCTGTGGCTGGTGGATGTCTCCAAGTACACTTGTCTTGATGTCTCTCTAGTACTGCCTTGCTCTTTGTATACTTTAAACAAAACTCACACAAGAACAATTTTGGTAATCGTGCATACTCTTGTGGAAAGGGGCTGGAATACCAGGTCTGAATCTCGTATTTTCCAAATTCTATAGCTGAAGGGCATCTTACTTCTGGTAGTGGCAGGCCAGTTGGGGCTGGTACTGCAGTTACTTCCTGTATAGGTGGCGCCGGAATCGGTAAAAGAGCAGCAGTAGTTGCAGCTGCCTTTTCTCTCGTATCTCTAAATAGTTCAACATCTTTATGCGTGACGCCTGGTGCTAAATGTATAGTCTTGATATCAACTGAAAAGAAACAATGATTTAAGTCCCACAGTGACGAATTAAAATTATTCATTTTGTAATTAAATATTTACAAATAATGTTGATATTTTAAGTTAAATTATTACTTATACTTTTAATATAAATATTAAAATGAAGATGATATATTAGTTTGTTTAAATCAAAAAAAATATATATATTTAATCAAAATGAAAATAACAGAGATCTGATCGCATTAGTACTGTAGTTATTCTGACATAATTATTGTTTTTGACCAAGATATATTTTTGGTGGTTTCATTTTAGATAAAATTTGTGTATAATAAAGAAATTGAACACATGTGGTTAAAACATGATAACTTTAAGTCAGTAAGCAGTATAAATGTTAAAAATAAACAGGTTTAAAAAATGGATTAAAAATACGTTTTAAAAGTAAGTAAATTGATTTTAATAAATTATACTTAATATTCGTTCAATATTTTGTATCACATCTAAAAATTTGTAAAATTTTCAACAATAATATACGCAACACTTTTTGTCATGCAAAAAGTAATATAATTTCTTTGAATAATTCATGAGCGACATATAGAAAACGGCTGTAAGATATTTATTCAATAACGGAAGACATTAAATATGTAAAATCAATATTTCTTAGTATATCTCAATGAATTTAAATATAGACGTTACTTGTTTAATTATTATACAATGTCCGCCAAAAAATATTCACATATGATTTTTCAAAACTAATTATTCTGGATAAAAGTTGGTGCATGGATTAAAACCAAAAAATCAAATCATCAAAAAGTCTAATTCATACCCGGGGTGTCTCAGAAAACAATAATAATACTCTCCCTAATTCATCCCCTTACGAGTGAATTTTTACCCCCAAAGCTGAGCTTATCCGGATAAGAGACAGCTATTATTATTTGCCGTGGCGCTCTGGGGCGACTTAAAGATGATTGATGGTGTCATTTGACTTACAGGTGAGGAAAGCCCGGAAAACCCCACCCACCATCATCGAAACAGAAATTAAATTTCTGCTAATACGGCATTCATCAAATCCTATAGAGTACCATGCAAATGAATTCACATGGTCTTATGTACGATTCGAAGCCAGCATGTCTCTTACTACAAAATTGCTCGCAAATGAATGCGAGCGCGTTAGACACCTACGAGACCGATCCGATGCAGTCATAGCCATCTATCTTAAAAAATAAGTATTAACCAGTAGGTTTTCTTCTTAATATGGCAAGGAATTGTTACAGCAAGATTTTTAATTTGAGTTTTACTCGCAACCTTTTGGCACGTTTTTAATACAATCCGTGACTTTTTGAGTCGTTTTCTTAACGTTGATAAAAAAAACATTTTCAATTTTTCTGAAAAAAAAAAAAAAATGTTGAATGCTGAAATAGACATGAGAAAAAATGGGTCGTCCGGCATTATTTAAAAACTTTCTAATGCCACTGTGGGCTTAAAGGAAAAAAGTAAAAAAATCCAAATATAGAGAATAAAAAAGTCTGTGATGCACTTAATTCTGAACGATTGCATGCAATTTTATGAACATATAACCGGCACGGACATCAACGACAATGTGGATAGATTCAGCGGAGCGCCTGATTTTGAACTGGAACCTATGATGGTAGAATAAATTAAGAAGACAATATGTATTTTTTACTTACTTCCTTTAACAATAAGGCATCTTTAACCAAACAATGCTAAAATTTATTTTACAGAAAAAGAAGCTGACCCACAAAAACCAAAAATCCAAGCGAATTATCTTCTTTTTTAAATTTGTAAGGATAGCTTAGGAATTAATATTGTATACGCATATTTAAAGCCAATGAATTTTTTATAATTTTCAAAATTTTGACTTTTAATTACTCAACTTTTTTTTTGGTATAAATTGAGTGTGACTGCAGCGGTAAGTCGTGCTTCCAAAATGAGTGGGGTCAGTGAACAAATAATATTATTATCAAGAAAGAGGAGGAAGAAAACAATGGCGAATTGAAATCTGCAAGAAAAAAGCAGATAAGGCAGTCAAATTCTCGCTAATATACATATGATGACGGTTTTAATAGCTTATTGAGAGGAATTGTGCACAATGATTTTTTTAAAAACAATCCGCCATTTTTGAATGTAATTTATAACATTATTCGAGGATGAGAATTCGCCATCGTTCTCTTTAAGAACCCTATATAGATCGATGGAAGATATTGGTTTTGAATATGTGAAGCGTGGTCATAAAAGTATAATGTTAGAACAAAACGACATCATTCATTGGCGGCACAAGTATTTAAGAGCCATCAAACAATGGGTCCTATGATTGAACGTTTATGTTATCCATAACGTACATGTTAGGTCGAATTTTAACAGTAACGAAGCAAATTTGTATGATGGAAAACTGCTAAATTAGAACATAACAGGCGGAAAATAACAGTAATGTGTTGGAAACCGTTTTTCATCATACGAACTTGCCTAATTACTGTTAAAACTGAGCCTAACATGTACGTTACGGATAACGTAAACGTTCAATCATAGGACCCAATATCGCCAACAAAATTGTAACGTTATCTATTTAGATGAGACTTGGGTCAAACGGTTAACTATGCATGGTGTGCTTTTATAAAGAGTTTAACCACAGGCCTCAAAAAAACCTACACAAGGAGGTCCACTATTCGTTATTGTTCATGAAGGATGTGAATATGTATTTTTACCTGGCGCTGAGCGTGTTTTCTTGACAAAGGCAAAGATGGCGATTATCATGACGAAATAAATGCCAACTATATTAAACAATGGTTTGAGGAGTCGCTGAGAGTCGCCGACTCCGAACTTACCCAAAAATGGACAAAAGAACGTTGTTGTTATGGATAATGCTTCGTATCATTCCCGTAAATTTAGTTTTCCAACTACCTCATGGAACAAACCCGAAATAAAAAATTGGCTGTTTGAAAACATTTTCTTTGACGACTCCTATTTAAAATCTGAATTACTTGAAGTTGCCAACGCATACAGAGAGCAATACGGCCACATACTTTGATTTTCTTTTACTATACGGAGAATGGTCGCACTGCGCAGCTTTCTGAGTGCCTTTTAAAAGGAGATAGAATACTCCGCCATTTTGAACCCTTATTACGTTTTGCCTACATCTTGGCGCAATATTTTTAATAGGTGCGTTTTAATCATCCGCTTCTGCTTCGGAATTGTCGGTTTTCTTGTTTTAATCTGACATGTTAAAACGACTAAACCGAAAATTCCGGAAGCAGAAGCGGATGATTAAAACGCCCATGATATTTTGCTTGCTGCTGTCAGTGAATATTATTTTTGAAGTCACAGTTTATTGCTAAAGAATCAGTTAGCTCACTCGGACCAGTTGAAAGTTCCAAAATAACATCCACTCCAGGGATACAAATTCAGGATACGCAGAAGACTGCTGTTTTATTATAGGCGGTTGTCATATATTGTATTATCCGAGTTGCACAGTGTATAAACTGAAACATTGAGATCAAACGTGCCGACGCAGAGTGAGCGATCTGATTCTTTAGCTGTAAACTGTGTCACAGGGTTCAAAATGGCCGCGCCCTATGTTGGGCGTGTCGGGCCTCTCTGTTGCCTCGTATAGTAATCAAAGCATGTGAATACGGCCGATATAAAATTGAGGAAATAGTTGTAAAATACGGGGTAACTGTTTTATGCTTACCACCGTATCACTACGAGCTTAACCCTAACGCGATGGTACGGAATCAGGTAAAGCGCTATATTGCTATGAACAACTTTGATTTTCAAGACACAGGATGTTCGTTCATTGATAGATGAAGCATTTGAACATGTCACTGAACAAAATTGGCGTAATTGCGTTGCACATGTCGGAGAAAAAACTGAAAAAGAAATGTGGGTCTCTGATAATCTGCAAGACAACTTTGATGAACTCAATACAAGAGTAAATGGCGACAGTTCTGAGAGTGAGATTTCAGACCTGGACGATGACTTATCTATTGCGTAAAATTTGTTTATTTGTTAACTTATATATTATAATTTTATAATTTTTTAATTCATTGTTTATTATTAATTATTGAAAATAGAAATTTTGAGATAAAAGTTAAACCCGTGTCGAAATTTGTCGGAGACTGGACCTGTTTTTTTTTTGCCGATCCCAACATAGCGACGGCTGGCAAGGGCGCGCTTCATAAGACTTCACACTTCAGTTTCAGTATGTTCCGAAATATAGGATAAAATATATGTTAAACACTAAAGTTTCTTGATATAAAAAAAATGATACACGAGGAAAATTTTATTTTTATTTATAAACTACCAAATTAAAAAATTTAAACCGATATTTTTATCAACTTTTTTAACATAAAGGGTAGATATGATGACTTATAATTTTAGAACGAGAGATGATTATTTTATTGGAAAGTATAACACTATAGTTTATTTGAAAATGAATGATAGCAAAATTTTAACACCCAGGAGATAAACCCCAATAAAACATCATAAATCAGTGACGGAGAATTTCTTAAATAAAATGTTTAGCATTATTTGTTACAAAATAAAATCTCTGGTTTTCTTTCTAAAATTTTTAAAAATACCAATTTATTTCAATTCTTGTCTTAAATTTTCTAGTAATTTTAATCAACAAAAATAAGGTAAGTATGTAATCTTTACAGGTAGAAAATATTTACAATTCAAGATCAATTTAAGTAGCCCTTAACTTTCTTAGAAAGGATTAAAATTTTTAATCGGCAAAAAGTGTTATGCAGATTGTAAATTATTTTAGTTAAGATTTACATTTCTGTTTGTATAGTGCTGTGATTGTAACACGCAGAATTGTTAGTTCTGTAATAATAGGCGATAAAAAGTGATATTAATCAAATGAATTTGTGCAATAAAAATGGCACAAACGTCTAATTATATTCCTGTGAAATGAAAGTGCAATTTAACCGTGCATATAAAAACTTTAGCGTTAAAAGTACATGACACTCTTGTACATGAACATTTTAATAGTACTGTTCGGAGTATAGTTTCTAAGTGTTCAAATATGACTGGAGTTGGAGAAGCACCCATTTATAGACTTTTGATGCAACGAAAGGATGAAAGTAAAACAATCGCACCTAAAACGTCAACTGGGAGAAAACCTATTTAAATAGACGGTACCTTGAAACAACTGATCTGAAGAAAAGTGCATTCGTTTTATTTACAAAAAAAAAGATGCCTACTTTCGATAAACTTTTAGTAGACATTAATGGAGACGAAACTTTGCCAAACGTTAAAAGATACAAATTGTGGAAAACTTTATATGAATTAGACTTCGTTTGGGAGAAGAACGATAGAAAATATGCCCTCATAGAGAAAGATTAAATTATTTGTTGGAGGAGGCATAATTTAAGGAAAATTAGAGAATTAAAAAAAAAGACAAAAATATTTTTTAATTGGATGAAACATGGGTAAATGAAGGACATTTTGTAAAAAAAAGTTTAGCAAGATAAACAGGTTACACATGCTCGTCAGGCATTTATAGAAGGTTTGTCTACTGCCTTAAAATTTTCAAATGGTAAAGGTCGCCGTTTAATTATCACTCATATTGGAGGAGATAAAGGATTATTTGATAGAGGCTTGTTAGAATTTGTTTAAAATTCTACGAAAGACTACCATGAAGAAATGACAGCTGATATTTTTGAGGAATATTTCACTCAAATTATAGATTTATTACCGACGAATTCTGTAATAGTTACGGACAATGCCAGTTACCATTCAAGATTAAAGGAACCGTTACCTGACACTAAATGAAAAATCTAGAACTCTCCGATTGGTTAATAACCAAAGAAATAGTGGTAGAATAGGGATTACTCAAAAAATAACTATTGCAGCTATGTAAACAACATTCACAAAAATTTATGAAGTATAGTATAGATGAAATAGCAAAAGAACATAGAGTTAAAGTGTTGCGGTTACAACCTTATCACTGTGAACTTAACCCCATTCAACTAATTTGGGCTCAAATGAAGGGACATATCGCGAGGAACAATACAACATTTAAACTTCAAGATGTTCGTCAACTATTATGTGACTCCATATCAAAAATTTCACTGGACAATTGGCAAAACGCTATAAGACATGTCATAGCAGAGAAAGAGAAATTCTGGAAACTTTATACATTAATAGGGGAAACAATAGAACCAATTATTATTTCTGTGGGAAGTGAGTAAAGTGATGATGATGATGACTCCTTATCGGGAGAAAATGACTTACCTATAGGTATCTCTACATTTATATTATTTGTAATAAGTTTATATGACGCTAGTACCCGAAATACAAACAAACAAATTTATATGGAATCACCCCGTATTTCTACAAACGAAATATGAGTGTTTTATGAGAAAAGATATTTTTGGCAAAGAATTTTTTTTAGTATATCATATAAATTTGGTTGTATGTCCTAACCTAATATCTAGAATACTATTTTTATAAAAATAAATGTGAGTACAGTAAGCGCCACATCTAAAGAACCAGCGCAAATGCTGAAATTCGTTTACTTAAAAATCACCACGCCCATTCACAATTTGAACCTTGTCCTTGCTTACGGTCAGTAGCGTAACGACTAGATCATTGTTTGTTTCTTGTTTCTGTGTTTTGGTTAAAGTGACTGGTTTTATTTTTGATACTGTCTTCTATTGTGGGTGAAAAAAGCGCAGATCTGTTTTTAACGGACAAAGTCGTGAAGTAATATACAATGTTTTTAAATATTTTGACGCAACAAAAAAGGAAGGAGTTACTTTAGATGATATCAAACTGCACAAGCAACAGGTAAACATACTCTGTAGTTTATTTGCAATTAAACTTGCGTAGTTTTCCATATTTTTTTTGTATTTTACACACATATCTATGCATTTTATTTTTGATTATTATTTTATATTTAAATTTTTAAAAGTTATCTTATGTTTCTAAAAAATTTTTGTTTCCTAATAAATGTAAAAAAAATACTAAATTTCACATTAATATAATATTACGTTTTTACAGGTGTTTCTTATACTACCGTTAAAAGAATGTTAATTTTAAGGTAAACAGTCAATGGAAACAACTGGAATAATTAAATTTTCCACACCTAGGAAAAACTTCGTCAAAAAATCAACCGCTACGAATCTCCCTGAATATCAATTGAGGGACATTCGAAGAATAATTTACGATTTTTATATAACAGAAAAGTCTCGTGTTACTGGTAAAAGGTTAAATAATAAAATTAAGGAAGATTTAGATATCCACATATCAGAAACTTCATTAAGAAGAGTCCTTAAAAAATTACAATTTAAATGGAGAAAAACACAAAATAATCGTAAAGTTTTGGTGGAAAAAATGAAAATAAGAACTTTAAGAGTAAAATATTTGAGACAGATAAAATATTTTAGAAGTCAAAATAGACCAATCGTTTATTTAGATGAAACATATATACACAGCGGACATACTTCTTCCAAGAATTGGACAGACGATTCAACAAAAGGTTTGTTTTCTGTTATTTCTAAATGCCAAAGGCTTATTATAGTTCACGGTGGGGGAGAAATGGGTTTTATCAAAAATAGTTGGTTGATATTCAAATCAGGGACCAAGTCTGGAGATTATCATTCCGAAATGAATTCGGAAAATTTACTGTTTACGTTGTTTGTATTTATATAAGTGGTAAGTATTTAATACCATTTCATTTTAATTTCTTGATGGTTTCGGCCTTTACTTGATGAAAATCCATATTATTAAAATGAGAAAAACCAAACATGGTAGATTTTCACACTTTTATTTAAAGAAATAAAAATTAAAAATTGCACAATTGTTTCTAAGTACAACTTCTTCTTTAAATGTGACTCATTTACATTTCTAATATATATACAAAATAAACTAATTAGTTAAAGTAGGTACTTAAGAGAAATATATTAATAAAATTCCAATAATATATCATTACCGGGATTATCTCACAGAAAACTAAGAACAGGTAAAGAGATTTAATTAAGCTCAGTTATTAATATCTATTTATTTCAAGTGTTTCTAAATGGTTTAATTTAATGCCTTTATTCTCAAAATGTGAAATAATTTTTGCATAAACGATTGATTTTCAGATAAAAATATGTTTTGTAGAATTATTTTTGTTTTTAGTATAACTATTGTAATGTTTTAAATAGCTTTTTTTTTAAGTACGGCCCGTTTGACCAATATACAATTTTACCACAATTTAATTTATTTGAATAATGATAATTTCCTGACCGTAACAGAATTTTACATAAATACCGAGCGGAAAGCGGTAGAACAGCCTTAACCTAAAGTCGGCTTACTTAAAAATAATGATTTTTTAATTGACTATAGAATTATGTACTAATAATAACACTAAGCAATATGTATGAACAAGTATCATTCACTATTTTCCATTTATTTTATGTCTTAAAATATACGCGCCCCTGGTTTACAACTTTCTAGGTAAGCTACCAATTCTATTCATCGGTAGACGTGTTCGTAGCATTATAAATGCGCGTCCTTGGTTCTTTAGATTTGACGTTTACTGTACTTAATATTGACAGTTTACTATTTTTTTTTATCAAAGTAATTTCGTGTTTCCCGTCACTGAGGTATATAATTATTGGTTAATTCCTTATTTACATTTTATGATGTATTGTATTCGATATTTTTCATGGTCATACTAAAATCTAGTGAAAATCCAGATAAGGTATCAGTATTTACTTTTTTCTGCTTTGAACAATCCTGTATATAGTATAGACCTTTCCATAAAAACTGCGCTATCATGCATTTTCAAATAAACTATAGTATATTGCAACATCTACTTGTTGAAGATCTAAGGTTATACAATCTTCCCTTAATTGTAAAAGCTGCACCAAACGTAAAAACTTTCAAAAAAAGGTTAAGAAAACTTTACTTTGTAATATAGTTTAATTACTTTTTTTGTCAATATACACATAAACCTTATTTATAGACCGGGAGGTGATGACGATTTTCTCTTATAACATTACATATTAGAAATATTCTCCTAAGGACTTGGTACTAAAATGTCTCATGCCAAAAAGGCAATATAGATTTTCTTAGCAATTTAAAAAACGGGGGCACTTTTTAAATATACAAAAAATTCCATATGACCTTTTGTAAAAAAATCACTTCAAAATTTCATTGTTCTAAAACTTTTATTTCCGAATTTCTTGACCCATGACCGCGCGTCTTTAATCGCGTCTCAGTCATACAGTATTCACTTTAAAAATACATCCTTTGGACTAAATTTCTAATTGATTGTTCGGGAAGCATTTTTTTCTAATTGGTATTCAAGGGAAATTATTATAAGCGTAACAAAATAAAGGTACTGTTAATGAAATTTACAAACATCCGCCAGTTTGGAGCGTTCGTCATTCCCTTAATTGATAAGCTATCGCTCGAACAAAAATTATTGTAAAGTGTATTTATTTAGGTATAATGCGGTTTTTGAAAAATTCCAGTACGACCGTCCGTTCAGTCCATAGCGCTCGTAAAATGAAAGCATGGGAGCGGAGCCTTCAACGAAAATACATGCCTCTCTTCAGGACGCTCTAGAGGATAAACTATAAATACTAAGATAATACTTTCACCAAGAATTTTACATTTGAGAATAGCCGTTTGTGCAGCCTTCTGAAAAAAATCGATTTTTTTTTCTTTTTTACAAAACATCCCTAAAAAAAATCAAACCAGATAGTTCAGGAGCAATTGAAAGGGAATTATCAGGACACCGAATTGAAGCAACACACAAATGTTTAGCTTTTTAGTGGTACGCGCCAGTGTTACGCCCATAGATGGTAAACAGTGTGCGACAAGGGCACAATTAGGTCAGCGTCTGGGGCTTAGTGCATTCGGACCGGCGAGTTATGTTTTTTAGATACTTGCCTTGTGGCCATCTTGTAAACTACTGCACAATTTTACATATTGTTTGTACCTATTGTTTTCACATTTTAAATAAAACGTTTGTGTTATATCATTGAGAATCTAATTATTCCTGAATCCTGCCGACTGAGCAAAAAACCTAAAAGAAATTGTAGAAAGGTTAAAACTACACTCACACCTTGACATTTTTTTTAAACTTTCTTAGGAATGGTAATACGGTTCTCAAATATTTTTAGCGAGAAGACTGAATAATTATCTTCATTTCGTTATTTTTATAAAAAAAAAAAACAGATATTCCTAGTACAAGTTTAATAAAATTGTAATACAAAACTTAGTTGGCAGTGGAAACAAAATTAACACAAGTCGTTATTTTAACAAGATACAAATTCAGAATCATTAAAGTTTGTTGTTGACTGTAAATGTTCCAATAATTTCTTTAATTTTTGTTATTATCGCGAGTATCGTTACTTATTATTTAATTATTGCTGTTATTTTAACTGTTATTAAATACGGATTTCTCTTTTAATGAGCAGACCGACATGATCTTAGTTCTTGGATTCTGTCAAAGTAACTATCGCATATCAAGAGAGGTATCCGAACCGGAGAACTCAGAGTCATAAAACTTTTGCCCGAATCAAGAGACGTCTTCGAGATACAGGAATGTTGAAACCAGTCAGAATCAACGCTGGTAGATCCCGAGTCCGAAGACCTAATGCAGAAAAGGATGTTTTTTGAAATAATCGAGATTAGTACCAGACAAACAGGAATTCCAAAAAACACTGTGAATCGGATCTGCAGAGAACAATTAATTCATCCATTTCACATACAGCTAGTACAAGAGTTATTACAACTTGACCACAGATCACGTTTAAATTTTTCACAAATTATTCGGGAGCACAGAATACTTGACAACGGATTTCACACTTGTTTACTGATGAGTCTTGTTTTACACGTCCTGGCATGACTAGCCTGCACAATGAGCATGTTTATGCTGATAAAAACCCACATGATATTAAAGCTAGACACTAAAATTTAAAATTAATTTTTGGATTGGATTAATCGGAAATTTTTTGGTTGGGCCGATACGATTGCCAGATCGTCTTAATGGTGCTAGTTACCTTCGCTTCCTTCAAGAAATTTTGCCAGATTTATTAGACGACTTGTCCCTTAATTTTCATCGAAACATGTTCTTCATGCACGTGCAGTGAGAGAATATCTAAACGAACAATTTCCTGGTACATGGATTAGTAGGGGACAAGAAGCACCTATTAAATGGCCTCCACTGTCTCCAGATTTAAATATGTGCAACTTCTTTATCTAACGAGCGTTAAAAGAAAAATGTACGAGATTCAAATTAATACTAACAGCTGTGGAACAGAATCCAAAATGCCGTAAACGCACTACGAGAAAACAACGATGTCCTAAGGACATTTTTTAAGTCGACTTGACCTTTGTATTGATGATGGTGGCCGTCATATTGAACATTTATTATAAAAAAACGTTTTGCCTTTGTTTGTATTACAATTTTATTAAACTTGTACTAGGAATATCTGTTAACATTATTCAAGAAAACATTTTTTCCTTCGAAACTATGCGGATTACTTACAAGAGTAACAAAATTAAGATAATCATTCAGTCTTCTTGCTAAAAAAATTTGAGAACCGTATTACCACTCCTAAGAAAGTTCTAAAAAAATTTCAGGGTGGTTTTAACCCTTCTACAATTTGTTTTGTTTTTTTTTTAATTACTGAAAGGAGAGTAATCCTCTAAATTGTACTTTTCTCCAATTTCATTTAATTTGTTTCACTCTTTTCTGAACAGCGTACAAAAATGTTTCTTTTTTTATGTAAACTTTGAACTCTTCTCACAGGCAAACGGTACATTTTGGTATATAAATAAATTGGATACAATCGACTTATTTTGACCTCTACTACACGTGGTAGCTCCTGTGTCCCAGCAATTTTGGGACATCCTGTAGAAAGTCGTTTTCGTATTTTTGTCTTACTGCAGATTTGTGTTTTAGGAAGTTTAAACATTGGGTGAATATTTTTAGATTTTTTTTTTTTTTTAATTTTGTAACGAACAATGCAAACAGGTTGTTTTAAACAAACAACCATAGTATAATCGTAAAAACGGAAAATTTACCCATTTTTAAATTTTCCAATTCTAAAATTGGTGCCATTCGCTGTTTGACATCATAAACTCTTGTCACTTTTAATTATGTACAGCAAATTTACTATTTTGATTAAAAATAATAAATTATTTTATTGAATATAGCTTATTGTCCAAAAAAAGGATGTCCTAACTGAACTGTTAAATTAATTAGACTTACTTATAGGATTGTTCTGAAATGGTGGTACAGCCGGTGAATTAATCATTGAATGATTCCTCTTCTTTACACTTTTTTGTTCGCCTTCTGTTTTAGACAGTGACATGCTCGGCGTTTCAGGTGTTCCAGGCACTTGCCCTTCTGATTTGATCAACTTCCTTTTCTCATGATGCTTGGAATTAACAGCAGTTTTCACTAAATTAGACGGCGTCATCGAAGTAGGACTTTCCACTTTTGGTTCATTTTTAATCTCAGATTTAGGTTCCGTCTTAGGTTCCAGTTTAGGTTCCGGTTTAAGTTCCGGTTTAGGTTCCGGTTTAGGTTCCGGTTTAGGTCCCGGTTTAGAAACAGTCTTGGGAGAATCTTGAACCTTGACAATAGTATCTTGAGCCTTGAAAGATCCTTGGCTCTTGGCAACAGTACCTTTGGCCTTTGGATGTCCTTGCGTCGTTGGAGAACCTTGAATCTTTTGAGTTTCTTGAACCTTGGAAGATCCTGGAGCCTTGGTAGAATCTTCAACTTTGGGTGGACCTTGTACCTTGGGAGAACCTTGAACCTTGGGAGAATCTTGAACCTTGGGAGAACCTTGAACTTTGGGAGAACCTTGAACTTTGGGAGAACCTTGAGCCTTGGGAGAACCTTGAGCTTTGGGTGACCCTTGAGCCTTGGGAGATCCTTGAACCTTAGGGGATGCTTGGTTCTTGGAAGTGGTCTGTGCTTTAGGAGCTTGAACCTTAGTAACAACTTCAAGTGGCTTTAAAACTTTCTTATCTTCAATTTCCTTCTTATCTTCTTTTTCTATTGTTGAATCAGGCTTTGTTTCTTCACTTTGACCATCCTCTTCTTTACTATCTTTCGGTTTTCTCCTATTAGGGTTGTAATTAGGTGTAGACCTACTTGCTCTACATTCGGATGGGGCAGCAAAAAGGTGCGATAATCCATCATAAAGACCCTTTAACTGACCGAAACCGGGAGTCTTTAGAGATTTATCGGAAACAGATGAATCGTCACTTTTTGCAGGAGAAGCAACTGTATTTGTAGTATTTTCATTAAGTAATCCTTCCTCTTTTAGAACGGTGATAAAGAGATTTTCATTGCTTTTAGTTTGGGGTGAAGATTCTGTTGGTTTAGTTTCTTTCTGCTTGGCCTCAGCTGCTGCGGCTGCAAAACCCCAGGGTTTATCCTCATCTGAAGCCATACCACCAAAAGTATTTGGTTTTTCTTGTTTTGTGTTAAACATTTGCGGGATTTTTATATTTCTCATACTGGTTTTTGTGTCTGAGTTATCCACTGATGAATCCGAGTCCGAATCGGAACATGAAGCACAAGTTGAACTGTCATCTGAAGACATTTCCTCACTATCTTCGTCATCTTCTGATTCTGCAGGTTTTGGTGAAGGTTCTTTTTTAACAGGCTTAGTGTCTGCAGAAACAGCTTTTTTGGTTTTATCGTTATTAGCTTTGGTGTTTTTCTTATTCTTGGTTTCTACCATTTTTGGTTTGGATTTTTCATTATTAGAGACTCCATCTTTTTCTACTTTAACCCTTTTATCAGATTTATTTTTAACGTCTTTTTTCTTGTCAGAATTAAAAGCCGAACTTCTAAAGAACTTTTGTTTTTCTTTAGACATTTTATCACTGGTTTCGTCAGATTCCTGAGATTCAGGTTCATCTTTGATTTTTCTAGGAGTAGCATTAGATGTACTTTCGCTGTCACTTTTATCACTTTCATTGATGGGAGGAACTCTACTTTTGCGATTTGAAGCCTTGTTGTTGGCTGTAGAGGACACTGCTGCTGTTGCAGGGGTTGTAGAAGGTTGAACTTCTTTAGATCTGTAACAAGTATTAACGTTTAGTTTTGTTATTTTTTTTATAGAATAGTCAAAATCGTCTACCTTTGATTTTTCTCTTTTATTTTCTCACGGACTTTATCAATTTTTTTACGGACTCCAGTTCCTGGTTTGTTAGTTTTCTTTGAAGTCACATTACCATGATGACTTAAACAATGCTTACATCTCCATGGACACTTTGGTTTCTTTTCTGCGGGAGGATCTAAACATCCCATATGGTATATTCTTTCACAACTACAGCAACATAATAGACACATGGATACTCCAGTATTTCCTACAAATTAAAAAAAAATAGTTTTGCACTTTTTTGATCATTCAATAATATTTTTGTTATAATCCATGTCCAAAGCAAAATTAACCTATGGTTTAAATGTACTCCAGTCCAATCCTATAGAAGAATATTTAATTTTGCAGTTGTTAGTTTATTAGTTATAATTTAAGATTTGTCATGCAATTTTACAATTTACCAAATTATCCCAAAATGTAGTGGTTTAAGAATAAACAATATAAAAATTATGTTTCTTACCACATCCATCGCAGGTCTTGCATTCTTCACAAAACCATTTGCCCCCTTTTATTAGTAGAGCTAATAATTCAGGTTCACTGGCAGTACATGATATATGTACCATAGAACCGCATTCAGAACAAGCACTCAGCTTTTCAAAAACGCCTTTTCGATTTTTGGCCTCTGTTCCAAGACATTCTGCACATATAGGTAATGGTGTAGGAATCTACAATAAATTATATATTTAAAATGTAAAAAATAAATAAAACAATTTGATTAATCATAATTTCAAAAATAAATTCGCTTAAAAACTCAAATAATATAGCCTAAATGTATTTTAAATTTTGTTTAGTATCTACAATAATCATTTTGCTAATGCATTTGCACCGAAGACATTGTAAAAATAGTTGCAAATTAATTTACGAGTGGCAACAAAACTTTACAAGTAAATGTAACAATAGTGGACGAAATAAAAATAACAAACAAGAGCAGTGATTAAATAACTGGAATAAAATTATATATACTTAAGGAAAATAAATTATAGTAAAATAATTATCAGTAGTTATAATGGCCCTAAACAATATAAGACGGGGTGTTGAGGGACAAGGCGGAAGAAATTAGACTGAGCCTAAAAAATATGTATTGTGCAATTACTAAAAATGTATTTACAGGTTTCCACTCATCATTTTTTCTCTGCTGTAGTACTGCGCCAATTGTAAAATCAGAAGCATCAACCATAAGTGACAATTTAGAAGAGCTATCAGGCTGATGTAGTAAAGCAGCTTCAGCTAGAGCTTTTTTTAGTTGCTTAAAAGATTCAATTTGTCTATCTGTCCGAAACACCTTTTTATTTTTCTCAGGATTATCTTACTGGAAATCATTAAGTGAACCCTGGATTTCTGCTACTTTTGGGATAGCTAATCTATAAAAAATTACCATTCCAAGAAAGCGCCTTAAAGAGTTTAGGTCTGTTGGCATATCATAATTTAATATAGCTTCAACTTTTTGGGCAGACGATTTAACACTTTTACATGAGACCATAATATAATCAAGGAATAATATTTCTTTCTTACCGAATTCACTTTTCTCTGGATTGATGACAATCCCATTTTCTTGCAGTGTAGAGAATAATTCCTTTAAATGATGTTGATGTTTTCTCATGTTGTGAAAAAAATTAAAAAATAATATAAGGAAAGCAGAAATGAAAATCATGTGTAATTTGGTTCACAAAGCTTTAGCATGTTTGAGCTGCATTTTTTTTAACCGAATGACATTTTAAAATATTCGTATAGGCCAAATTGAGTGATAACTGCTGTTTTTCTATATCTTGT
Source organism: Psylliodes chrysocephalus (assembly GCA_927349885.1). NCBI lineage: Eukaryota > Metazoa > Arthropoda > Insecta > Coleoptera > Chrysomelidae > Psylliodes > Psylliodes chrysocephalus. The sequence continues at coordinate 12,345,240 of OV651816.1, forward strand.
GGATCGACAAAAATTTGGTGGAAGGCCCTAACCAAATTAATTTTTAAAAATATTTTAATTCTAGCAAAATAGTGCTTGAAATCCTTTATATTAGGTAATGGGTATCTATCAGAAACAGTTCCAGCATTTAATTATCTGTAATCGCCACAAGGTCTCCAGCTACCATTTGACTTGTGTAACGGACTTGCCCATGTACTTTTAGATGGCCGTATGATCCCATTTTCTAGTAAAAATTCAAACTCTTATTTTGCTGCCATCAGTTTTTCAGGGTACAGCCTTCGTACTTTGGAGTAAACGGGATGTCCTTTTGTTATGATTCGATGGGTTATATTAGATAAGTTTCTTTGAACTCTTAATGATGTATGAGTCAGATCAGGAAACTATTGTGTCAATCGTTCTTTTTTCCAGCGGTGAGTTCACCAATGAGCCAACGCATCCATCGGCTTTAAAAGCGGATGGATATCTGATGGATGAATGGTGGAGATAGTTAATTAATTTGTTTGAACGTGTAAACACAAGTATTTAGATAAAAATGAACCTACATTATAAGAGTTTAAATATAAAACGGCTGCAGAAGAAATAAATTACTGTTAATATAAATTAAAATGGGTTTAATTTTTAAAGCGATGTCGAACGTCAAACTTTTCATTTGAGAAATGTCGTTCGTTCTTATTTTCAGCGCAAATACCTTCCAGCAGAAATTAATCAGTGACGTCATGACATCAATCACTGATGGAACAATTATTGTTGAATAAAAGAACAGACCTATTATCTGAAAGCATCACTTATTTGACGTATGACATATAGGAAACCTTAAAATAAATTTTTATTAGTTGAATAATACATAATTTACTGTGTTTATTAGAGATAAATGAAATCATTATTGTGCTCGGGCTAATTTCTTCACTATGTCCCTCCCTCAACACAAAGGTCTTATATGGTTTATGGCCACTATATTATAAAAAATACTTTAGAAGCATCCTTAGTAAATATGGATAGCATCAAGTAAACATAAATACCAAAATAACGTTTCTAAATTATATTTATCAATTCATTAATATAAAAAATAATTAAATTTGTCCTTTAAATATCTATTTAAAATTATTTCTATGTAAGACGATTAAACAAATTATGCTTAAATATTACTCGTCTCCGAAATACAGGGTGTTAAAGTTGAAAATTCAAAAATTAATAATGTCTATAATTTTTTATTTCTCAGTATAATTTTACTAAATACGGCAAACATTTTTGGTTTCATAAGACACACCTATCAGCAAAAAATCCGTTAAATAAACTTTTCCAGTGGCATACGAATTAAAACCTTCGTCCCCTCTAAATTTTACGCCACTGTACAAAAACTTATTTAGACTATAATTTTAAATTTTTTATATGCTTTAAATAAATCATGTACTCTTGTTGGGAACTCATGTGATTGGTTCTCGAGATATGCACACCCAAAGGAGAATATTCTTCATTTTAATTTGTAATTTTTTTATTTTTTTATAAATTCCCAACAAGAATGCATGATTTATTTAAGAAACATCAAAATTATAGTCCAAATAAGTTTTTGGAGAGTTGCATAAAGTTAGAAGGGATGAAGGTATTACATACCTATACCGTACGCCACTGGCGAAGTTTATTTATCTGTTTTTTTGCTGATACGTGTATCTTAAGACACCAAAAATGTTTACCGAATTTAGTAAAATTAAACGCAGAAAAAAATAATATCCCATTATTAATTTTTGAATTTTCAACTTTAACACTTTGTATTTCGGAAACCAGTAATATTTTATCTTAGATAAAATATTACTTGTATATGCTTCAGTAATATGGTCCCTAATTATAACGCGCATATCGTAACTTTAGAAAAGGTTCAGCGAAGTTTCATTAAGAGTATTCAGTATTATTTTCATGGAATCTACCCGGAGGGGGGATACCCACAAGACCATCTTTTGAAAATGTTTGGAATGCAGAGCTTATTTCAAGGTAGAATTATATATTCAATAATTTTCATTTACAAAATAGTACACCATTTAATTAAATGCCCTGCTTGTGTGCTCAGCTTAACTTTTTTGTCCCTTTAGAACAAATTTATTATGTCAGTATCTATTGCATCGTATGCTGTCCACGGCTTAATGACAAGTGGAGATATTGATTTATTTTGTAGTAGCATTTCAAATATTAAAAATTTCTATTCTTGATCCATTATATCACATTTAAAAATTCATTTATATATGTATATTTTGGTTGTTAGTAATGTTCTTTTTTTTCATATATTTTATATTATAGCTTTGTTTCTAATGCGATATGTGTGATTAATCTTTTTTCTTCACTAAGTTTTTTTTCAGATTACTCTCACAATCTCATTATTTATAGTTTAAATAATTTGTTTTTTCCTATTTGTTGTGTTATATACCCATGTTTATTAATGTAAATTGCGCATTCTGTAATGGGCATTAGCCGTTGGATTTATGATTAAATAAATAACAAGTATTAGAAATAAAAAATAAAAAAAACGACTTCAAAAACGTGCAGATGCCATCACCACATCTTAACTAAATTTATATGAGACCACCCCTGAGGTACCCCCTTACTTACAAAAAAAGAATCATATAAATCGGACAAGGTGGTAAAGCATTATCGCTAAACATACATAAAAAATGAAGTTTGAGGATTTTCTCATGGGCCCAATTATTAGATTTTGACCAAATTTATATGGGACCACCCCTGAAGTACCCCCTTTCTAACAAAAAAAGAATCATTGAAATCGGACACCGTGTTAAATAATTATCGCTGAACATACATAAAAAAAATATTGTGACGAATTGTGAACCTCCTCCTTTTTTGAAGTCGGTTAAAAAATAAAATAAATAAATAAAAAATAAATTCAATAAAATAATAGTAATTTGACAATTTAAAAACCCTCATTTATTGATATGATATAAAACACAATTTTTATTTTTAGGTTACTCTTGAAGCCTCTAAAAAAGAGCGTTGGTTGGCTCTACTATATCTGATCTCAGCTTGCACCCTGTCATGAACCATACCGAAAATAATCTTTAACAACCCAAAAAAGGTACCTATCAAAAAAGGGTGTAATTTTTTACTTTTTTGTTTGTATACAGATAAGGAAAGTATATGAATCATGATTTTTAAATTATCTATACAACCAATATCTCAAAATAATCGATTTATGAATAAAACGTTTAGAGAGGGGGGTGAAGTGACTTGTCTTTTGGGTGGTGAAATTTCTTCTCAAAGTCCAATTCGTCGTACCCAAAGTTCATTTTCCTAATTCTAGGGGTTCTATATATTGACCTCCAATGGGGGTAAAGTATGGGGGAAGTTTGGCAGTTTGAAGTCGTTTTAGGCGGGGATACGGCCTCGCTGTTAGATTTTTTATCCCTTACCTTACCATTTAGGCCTGGCAGAGGAAGAGGGAGGCGAAGGTGGAGGAGTGGGGGAAAGTAATTATTTTTTTCGTTGTTCGCGAACCTATAGCCGACTATGTAATATTTCCCATGTCGATGTCTGTTCGAAATTAAAGCGTGCTCATGTTCGGTACATACTAAATTTTATTAGTCAATCATAATTCATAATTATTGTGGATCAATGGATTAAATATATCGAAGGTTGGAAAAACCGGTAAAGTGCGCATGAAGGGTTCCGCGACAGTGAACAAGATTCAATAATATGTAGATACTTTTTAAATAAATAAGAGCTACCAAAAAAAGCAAAAAAAAAACACGTTTCTAGTAGTCCCCTTTAACTTTTAATTTATTTTTATTTATATTGTTACAGTGGCAACAAAAATACATATTCTGTGAAATTTTCAACTATCTACCTATTATGGATCATAAGTTACAGCCCGCTGACAGACAAACGGACGGACAGCGGAGGCTTAAGTAATAGAGTCCCGTTAATTACCCTTCGGGTACGGAACCCTAAAAATACTAGCTATTTACACAGGGCTGGTATATCTAAGGGGGTCGCGACATAGGAGTCCATTTTGGACGCCATTTTTTTCGAAATAGTAGTCGCCATTGATCTGGCAACGTGGCAACTTTTAGTCGCCAGGTTTACCAATATAAGAAAAAAAATCAATGTCATTTCTTAAATGACATTTCTTAAATGACATTTCCATTATAAAATGCCCATATTTTTTAGGATAAAATATTTCAATTTAATAAATTATTAATCTCAGATGTACATAAAATACGTCGGGAAAAGTAGATCACTTTCAATTTTGTGCTGTTTTAGTTTTGTTTATTTTAAAAGGTAATTGAAGAGATGAAGACAATTTTCTTATAGATGATGCATAACAAATTATTGCTCCCTTTTTTAGAGCTCCAGTCCCTTAAGTCTATTTATTTTAGGTCTTTTTAAATTGTTGGTAGGTATTATTCACTTCATTTGTATGTTTTTAGTTAATTTACATAATTTTGTGTAATATCTTGTGATTTGTTTTCTATACATTTTAGCATGTATTTGTTGTCTACATCTTACAAAGGATGGATTTGAAATACTTTTACAACAGAAGTACTTTCCTAAAACTGGCCGAAATTTGAAACTGAATACAGTTCTTAGAGGAAATCTCCAGTAAAAAATGTCTGCATGCAGAATAACAGTAGCATAGATTAACAAAGCTGACAAAAGAGTTGGACAAGCATTTGTCTAGCTTTTTTTAATATTTCAGGACAATAGTGTTAACAGCAGACTACAACAAAAACACACAAAGTTTAGTAATCAAGCAAAATATTCTGGTATCTATATTTTTATTCAAAACTTTTGTGCTTCTACTCCAATACTAACCATATAGAAGCATATGCATTTTATAGTATTTGCAAGATTCGGATCAAATGTACCCACAATTTATAAAGATTATTAAACTAAAATAAAACATTTCAAATAACACCTGCTTTTATGTTAAATATGTTTTTATTAAATACATAAATTAGTCTCAACCACACATTTTGTTTTGTTTTTACTTCTAGTGTAAAAGTGACTACTAATTCAGTCTTTCAAGTTTATTATTTATAGAGACCAGCTACTACAAAATATCTTATTGATAATAACTAATTTCTCTTTAATAATGGTTTTGCATTTATTAACATTTTACAGCACTTTGTTTATATGAAACCTCTATTTAACTCTTAATTAAATCACATTTAAATCAAGTAATTACATTTTCATATTCAACTTATGTATTCTTATTAGAACTTGGTCACTTTTTTTTACTTTGAATCTTTTGACTGTGGTAACAGTCCATTCACCAAACCACAAAGTCACTTAAAAATGTTGAAAGAGAATGTCATAAAGGTAAAATTCCTTCTTCTATCATGTTTTCCATGCAATTTTAGGTTGTAAACGTTTTGTCCAACACCTTTTTTAAATTTATCCCAAGCAACACTATGAAAGATTTAAATCCTGGATTTACAGCATTCAGTTTTGAGATGAGTGCAATCACAATGTAGGTAGTTTAAGAGATAATTTTCACATGAACACTTATTTACCACAGCACAAACGCATGTACCTATTCATGTAACATTAAAATAAAGTGGAAACAAGAAACAAATTGCATAATTTGGTATATAAAAAAGTACAAAATGTTTTTAGTTTTAATTCGACATTGGACTACGAGTCACGAGGAAAACAGTGGTTCGTGGTTCATTCCACTTGTACCATATTGACATTATTATGCACGATGCTCGTTCAAACGAACGTCAGAAAAGTGTTGCCAACTTAAGCTGACTACTATTTCCCCCCTAGCCTCAGTCACCCCCTCATCCATTTACTGGGTCTATGTCGCGACCCCCTTAGATATACCAGCCCTGCTATTTACAAATGTTTTTATTGATAACACTAAAGGTCGTCAATAGCTACTAATCAAAACTAATAAAAAGATAATCGGTGGTTCACAAACAGAAGAGAAAATTGTACTGAACTATTTTGTCTTTGCCTATTTATAGATAGATAGATAATGGACTTAGGCATTTTGAACCTTTAGAAATGGATTTAAGACATTTCCTCATTCGATGCATTAAAAAACTACGATTCGTAAAAATATTTTAATTTAAAAGTAACATTATTCAATATCTTCGTAAGCGCTCGAGTTATTTCAATGATATTTAATATTCAGCGACCGTTAATAATGATGCATATTTTTCAATACAAAAATAATATTCAGGTTTAACAGTGGCGTGCATATAGGAACTAGCGTCAATATGTTGGTTTTTTCCCAAATAAAAATAATTTTTAAATTTCCCGTTCAATTTTAAGGATTTTTCTACGTTGCTCCGTTTTTGAGTAAAAAAATAAAAACTGTTTTATTGTTCGAGAAAATGAAATTATTGAAGAATTAAAGAAAAAACATTTTTTACATATGGACCATAGTTAATAAAGCAAACTATCACTAATTTTTCATGAAAATTTAAATAATCGCATATAATAATAATAAATATTCGCATATCATTAAGGAACACCCTGTATATAAACAGGCAAAGACGAAATAGTTCAGTACCATTTTCTCTTCTGTTTGTGAACCCATTTTCTTTTTTTAATTTTTTAGTAGTTATTGACGAGCTTTAGTATTATCAGTAAACAAATTGAAAATAGTATTTTTTTAGCACCAAACTTCGATATATAAAATTCACTGATCCACAATTATGAATTATAATTTATTAATTAAATTAGCCTATAGTGAACATGAGCATCCTTTCATTTCGAACCAACATGGACAATATTACATGGACGGATAGAGGATCGTGAAAAACAAAAAAAAATGACTTATCCATCCACGCCTCCAACTCCCCCCCCCCCGCTCTTCTTTTGCCATCATTAAATGGTAAGGGATAGAAAAAAACTAATAGCGGGGCCGTAGGACCCGCCTGAAACGACTTCAAACTGCCAAACTTCCCCTCATGCTTCTCCCCCCACCCCACATATAGAACTGCTAGAATGCAAGTCATTGTCAAAATAATTTCGAAACGGCTGAAAATCTGGCTAATAAGTACCTTTACAAAAGTGTTCTCCAATGAACCACTCCAGGATCAATTACCAGATATCTTATCCATAAGAATCCCTTCTTCCTTAGACCAGCTCAACTTTATTCGTGAAATTGTCAAACGTCACCTTCTGAAATTAAAAAACAACTCTTCTCCGGGTCTATATCAAATATCTCCTCTATTTAAAAAAAATGCTTTAATTCTATAGCAGTCCCTTCATCTATTATAATGTCTTTGTCTTTTAATACACACTCACTACCCCCTATCTGGAAAATAGCTTTCTATATGGTAGAAAATGCTTAATCCGTACCGATCATGCAGCCCTTAAGTGGTTGAAGCAGTTCAAAAACCCGGAAGGTCAAATCGCCAGATGGATTAAACGACTTCAAGAGTACGACTTTAAGATCGAACATAGAGCCGGAATAAACCACAGAAATGCCCATTCTCGTTCTAGAAGACCGTGCCCAGCAGAGTGCTCTCACTGCAACAAAGCAAAATCCAAAGAGACTGAACTACTAAGAACAATTGTAGTCAACGACGAGTGGGCTCCTGCCAAACTTAGGGAAGAACATGAGAACGATCCCGATTAAAGAAGATGCGTCAATGGAAAGAGAAAATTCGTATACCTTCCTGGCAAGAAGTATCAAAACTCTCTCCAGTAGTCAAGTCATATTGGGTTCAGTGGGACTCTTTTTATTCTAGAAGAAGGCTTATTAAAGCGAGTACCTACTAGAGAATTATGATGGTTCCGAAAACAGAAGCTAGTTAGTCATTACAAAGACTAGAGTAGCCGAAGTACTTCGTCAGTTGCACGACATTCCATCAGGAGGACATCTCGGAGTTAAGAAACCCCTTCAGAAGAGTTCTTGAAAGGTTTTATTGTATGAACAGTCCCGATGATATAAAGGACTGGTGTAAGAAATGTACCATCTGTGCTATGAGTAACGGACCTCAACGAAAATGGAAGGCCCCATGAAACAGTACAACGTCGGTAGCCCATTTGAGAGGATTGCCTTAGATATTGCTGGACCATTCCCCATGACCGAGAATGGTAATAAATACATGATGGTGGTTCACGAAGTGGGTGAAAGTCTACGCCATTCCAAATCAAGAGGACGCAACTGTTGCAGACGTGTTATTAAAAAAATTAATCAGAGATTTGGAATGCCTTTGGAGATTCACAATGACCAAGGCATAAATTTTGAATGCCAGCTTTTCCAAGGAATCTGTGACAGACTGAACATGAAGAGAACCAGAACTTCGGCATTGCACCCACAGTCGGATGGAATGGTAGAGCGAATAAATAAGGCAATTGGCAAATACCTGTCAAAAGTGGTTTCCAACCATCAGCGAGATTGGGATCAGTATCTTTCGCTTTTCGCAATGGCATATAGATCCGCTGTCAATTAATCTACAGGCCAAACACCAGCAAAGGTGCTGTTCGAGCGTGCGATGAGACTACCATGTGACCTCGAGTTTGGATGCCGACCTGGAGAAGGCATAGCCGGTGAAGATTATCTGATCCAACTATGACGAAAACTAGACGACATGCATGAGTTAGTTCGCTCGCATCTTCAAATCGCCAGCGACAGAATGAAGAAGCGATACGATACCAAAGCCACAGAAGGATGTTTTAAGGAAGGCGACAAAAGTCCGGCTCCATAACCCAAATGGACAAAAGGGTTATTTTCCGAAGCTTCAAAGGTCTTGGAAAGGTCCGTACCTCATGAAGAAAAAAAATAAATGTCATTTACCGTAATAAGTAAGATCACGAACGGTAAACCGAAGGTAATTCACCAAAACCGACTGGCGCCATTTGAGGGTAACCATGATGAGGAAAAAGAAGTGAACCAGCTCCAAGAATCACCTGACCTTGTCTTTGAAGAATTTATGGGTGCATATGGAGGTACCGGAAAAGCAAGATTTGGTGTTACAACCGAGCAACAACAAGATCTGCTCACGGTTCCTAGACTACTCGCAGGTCCGTAGCACTTCCGCGAACATCAACAACGCTCGAGGTCTGGCATCTGTGTTCCGGAAGAAGTTTGGTCGATTGCTAGAACTTCAAAGTCAGTTACCAGCCCCTGGAAGAGCCTTAAAACTCCAAGATGGGTCGCGTTACCTTTTCTATTTGGTAATAAAGAACACTTTCCGAGATCGATCAACTTATCACGATGTATGGGAGGCATTACTTAGTCTGAGGGAGCACGTACTGGAATCCAATGTACAGAAACTAGCCATATCCAAGATAGAGAGAAACCAGCTGAATTGGAGGATCATAAGAAGCATTGTGGAAGTAGTCTTCCAAGATACCCAGGTTGAAATACTGGTCTGCAGCTTAGTGTCCGGGTTTCAGCAAAAACCATCCCTTGTTATTTCCATACGAATAGAAATTGTAAAAGTGGGTCCAGTTGCAGATACAATAATTCAGTTTTAAATCCAGGAGGAACTATTTCTTAAGGAGGGGGAAATGTGATGCAAAGCCGACTGTGCCATGCCCGCGGTAGGTCTAGCGCTGGCCATATCGAGGCCCATCTCGAAACTCGAGAAACCGATTCGAATGTTTTCCATCGCAGTCTTACGTGTGTAGGATAATTTCTAGAACTTTCAGACTGAGCTTCTAGTCAGAGTTGGTTCTTTCGAGAGCGTTACATTTTTATATAAATAGCCGCGATTTTGGCGATAGAAAAAAAAGTGTTGGACAGTAAAGACAAATTGTAATAAATAAATTAGAATTGTGAGTTATAATAGTGTCTAAGTATTATATAAATTAATTAGTATTGTTATGTGAGCCATTTCAATATTCAGTCATGCTCTAACCCTCCAAGTCCCTCTCTGTCTTATTTGGCCTTTGAGGCTCAACTTGTCCTATTATTATACATAATTAAACCCCTTAAGACCAAACATATGGGATGACTATGGCGGAGGTGCTTTCGATGACTATTCGAGAAAGGACGGGATAATGATTCTAGTCCATTGGTGAGAATATGTGAACTTTCTAGAACATTCGCCAATTTTTTAAATTTGTATATAAATATTGGTGGAGGACCCAGCAGAGTTAGTTATTATATGGACAGTGAAGATAAATAGTCAACAGTTTTAAGACATTAGAAATATATATAAATTAGAATAATAGTGTTATAAAATAAATAAGTGTTTAAATAAATTATTAATAAATAAACTGTTGTTTAAAATAAACAAACATCACATTGGTGTCGAGAAGTGGAAACGTGTAAATAAATAGTGGACAATCATGGCTAAAAAACTATGTGATTTAAAAGTGGCTGAATTGCGTCGAGAATTAGAAGATCGTGATCTGGAAACGACAGGTAAGAAAGCAGAGCTGGCAGAACGTCTTAAGGAAGCACTGGAAAGTGAAGGTTTGGATCCGGAAACGTATCTATTTTCCGATGATGCGTCTTCTATAATTTCTTCTTTGGAAAGTAAAATGTCCTCTATGAAAACCGATATTTCCTCCGACATTTCTTCTTTAGATAATAAAGTTTCTTCCATGGAAAATAAAGTTTCTTCGGACATTTCCTCCTTAGAAACTAAAGTTTCTTCTGACATTACTTCCTTAGAAAATAAAGTTTCGTCTAATATTTCTTCCTTAGAAGAAAAGGTGTCTTATGATATGTCTTCCGTGAAAAACGATATCTCTTCTTTAGAAACTAAAGTTTCTTCTGATATCTCTTCTTTAAAAGACGAAATTTTTTCCGACTTGGAAAACAAAATATCTTCTATAAGAAATGAAATTTCTTCCGTTGAGAATAAAATAATGTCTTCCGTTGAAGACAAAATAAAACAGATGGAAAAGAAGATAGAAGAAATGGAACACGTAGACCAAACCAAGAACGGTGAAATAAAGTGCCATGAGGTGGACTCGAAGTTGAAATTGGAAGGAGTTGTAAACTCTCCTCGTGTTAAAGCCCCAACTTTTGACGGGAAGATGTCATGGACGAACTACCTTAAGCAGTTCGAAACAGCTGCTAGAGCAAACGAGTGGTCTGAACGAGAGAAGGCAATAAATTTGACCATCGTCCTTCGAGGAGACGCTTTGGATGTCCTTCAGACTATAACCGTGGAAGAGACAGATGATTTGGAACAACTCAAAAAGAGACTAAATATGCGATATGGCCACGAACACTTGGAGTATTTATACCAGTCACAATTAAAGAATTGTAAACATAAACGAGACGAGACTCTTCAAGACTATGAAGTAGATATTGCCAAGTTGGTGCGATTTGCCTACCCATCAGCTCCAGAAAACATGATGGAATATTTGGCAGTCCAAACATTTGTTGATGGACTTCGTGACCACGAGATGCAAAAAAAAACACATCGTCTAGCCCGTCACAAAACATTGGTCGATGTCTGCCCTTGAATATGAGGCAGCTACACAGGCCTCTGGTGGATACAATAAAGTGAGGATCTTAAAAGAGGAAGGTAAACTCGATCAACTGGTGAATATGATGAAGAGCCTTACTGACAGAAAGATAAAGACGAAGACTATCAGGTGCTGGAATTGCGGGGAACTGGGACATGTACGCAGTTCGTGCAAACGCCCTAGGGTCCCAACAAATCAAGACAACACGCCGCAGGAAAACTAGAGCGGGTCGGCCTAGAGGGGGCAGCTTCGACCCGAAACCATTCCAAAGACCCTCTCATACTGATAGCCTCTTTGAAATGTCGCGATGATAGTGTATACGTAGACGGCGAAGTAAATGGTAAAAAGTATACACTGTTGGTGGACACTGGAGCAACTAGGACCATTATACGACCAACAACCATAAATAACCGTAAGAGATTCCTACCAACAAGATTGCGACTGCGGACTGCCACAGGTGAAAGCGCCAACATCCATGGGGAAATCCAGGTTCAATTGGGAATCGGTACAGAAAAGTTTACTCATACTGTTATTGTCGCTGATATCGAAGATGCTGTTATACTTGGAATGGATGTAATGAACTTACATGGTTTCCAGTTAGACTTTAAGAACAGAGTGATCAAAGTTGGTACCGAAGAGGTATTCCTACACCCATATGGGGACAGTACCGTGCCAGTTGCTGTACAGGAGGATACAGTGGTACCTGGCAGAAGTCGACTGGTAGAACTTCAATATCAGTTACCAGTCCCTGGAAAAGCCTTGAAACTTCAAGACGGGTCGCGTTATCTTTTCTATTTAATAACGAAGAACACCTTCCGAGATCAATCCACCTATCAGGATGTATGGGAAGCATTACTTAGTCTAAGGGAGCACGTACGGGAGTCCAATGTACAGAAACTAGCGATGCCGAAGATAGAAGGAAATCAGCTGGATTGGAGGATCATTAGGAACATGGTGGAAGTAATCTTTCAAGATACCGGAGTCCAAATACTGGTCTGCAGCCATTCGCCCAGTGCCCACGTTACATCGAAGACAGTCCCTTGTTACTTCCATGCAACTGGAAATTGTAAAAGAGATACAGATACAACCATTCCAGTTTAGTTTCGTAAGAGTTCCAGGAGGAACTATGTTATGTGAGCCATTTCAATATTCAGTCATGCTCTAACCCTCCAAGTCCCTCTCTGTCTTATTTGGCCTTTGAGGCTCAACTTGTCCGATTATTATACATAATTAAACCCCTTAAGACCAAACCTATGGGACGACTATGGCGGAGGTGCTTTCGATGACTATTCGAGAAAGGACGGGATAATAATTCTAGTCTATTGGTTAGAATATGTGAACTTCCTAGAACATTCGCCAATGTTTTAAATTTGTATATAAATATTGGTGGAGGACCCAGCAGAGTTAGTTATTATATGGACAGTGAAGATAAATAGTCAACAGTTTTAAGACATTCGAAATATTATATAAATTAGAATAATAGTGTTATAAAATAAATAAGTGTTTAAATAAATTATTAATAAATAAACTGTTGTTTAAAATAAACAAACATCACAGTATGTTATAAATAAATTGAAAATAAAGTATTTTAAATAAATAAACTATAAATAAATTAAACAAACGTATGTTTATTGTGGACAGTGAAAGTCGACTACGTGGTTATAAATGGAAGCTGAAAACAGAATCATTTTTTACTAAAATATTTTTTTATAATTTGGGTATTTTGAGATATTGGTTGTATAGATAATTAAAAAATAAAATAAAAATAACAAAAAGAATAAAAAAATAAAAAAAAATAAAAAAAAATAAAAAATAGGAAAAATAAGAAAAATAAGAAAAAATAAGAAAATATAAGAAAAATAAGAAAAATAAGAAAAATAAGAAAAATAAGAAAAATAAGAAAAATAAGAAAAATAAGAAAAATAAGAAAAATAAGAAAAATAAGAAAAATAAGAAAAATAAGAAAAATAAGAAAAATAAGAAAAATAAGAAAAATAAGAAAAATAAGAAAAATAAGAAAAATAAGAAAAATAAGAAAAATAAGAAAAATAAGAAAAATAAGAAAAATAAGAAAAATAAGAAAAATAAGAAAAATAAGAAAAATAAGAAAAATAAGAAAAATAAGAAAAATAAGAAAAATAAGAAAAATAAGAAAAATAAGAAAAATAAGAAAAATAAGAAAAATAAGAAAAATAAGAAAAATAAGAAAAATAAGAAAAATAAGAAAAATAAGAAAAATAAGAAAAATAAGAAAAATAAGAAAAATAAGAAAAATAAGAAAAATAAGAAAAATAAGAAAAATAAGAAAAATAAGAAAAATAAGAAAAATAAGAAAAATAAGAAAAATAAGAAAAATAAGAAAAATAAGAAAAATAAGAAAAATAAGAAAAATAAGAAAAATAAGAAAAATAAGAAAAATAAGAAAAATAAGAAAAATAAGAAAAATAAGAAAAATAAGAAAAATAAGAAAAATAAGAAAAATAAGAAAAATAAGAAAAATAAGAAAAATAAGAAAAATAAGAAAAATAAGAAAAATAAGAATAAGAATAAGAAAAATAAGAAAAATAAAAAAAAGAAAAATAAAATAAAAATTTGGAGAGTAGGCCGATCTCCTTCCCCCTCCTTTTTTTATAACTTTTCTGGATGTTACTGATTATTTTCGATGTTTCATGAAAAGGTGCAAACTTAGGTTAGATATAGCAGAGCGATGGGGGTTACCCATACCCCACACCCAATCCTTTCTTTTTTATTTTTAGGGATCTCAAGAGTAACCTCAAAATGAAAATTCGAAATTTTTATTTTGGGGAGGGATTTATGCGAACCACACTTTATAAAAATGTACATGTATTGCTGAATTCATATGATTTCTAGTTACTGCGGTGGTTTCCACATGACTGCGATAGATTTCTCATGACTGGGCTGATTTCCGTATTGATTGCGGCGATTTCCGTATGGATTGCCAGTATTTTTGCAAAGAATGTCTACGACATCATACAAGAAAAAGAAAACTAAATTTTGTATAAGACGTGAAGAAAACGTTATGAAAATTGGTTTATTAAATTAACTTTATTTTTAATATACTGACAATTTGTCAAACTAATTGTCAGTATATTTTTTAGTTATTGAGATTAAAAATACATTAAAATGGGGTATTCTTGTCTAGAATCGATAAATAATAGCATTTCTATTATTATTTCGCCTATATTTACAAATAAACCATAAATTTTAATAAAAGTATAAGAAATATACGAATATTAAAATTAAAATATTATATGTGTGGATGGCTTTCATGCAGAGGTCCCGAGTTCAATTCTAGTATTGGAGACTAATTAAATTAAATCAAAATTATTTTATTACATAAATTAATAAAAGTCATAAATTATTTTCAAATTAGTTATTTTAGCTCAATAATCTAAAATAATTTTTAAAATTTTTAGCCTTTCGCTGGTGGGTCATAGAAAAAAATATGCCCTACAACTCTTTATTTAAACATACCTACCTAATTTAAATAAACTCATACTAACACTGCATCTGCCAACTATTATTCTAAAGCTAAAAGGATTAATCAGGGTGTGTTTTTCATCCCTATAGTTTTTTATGTAATATTTTTTCTAAAAATAATTTCTTCCACTTGTCTACATACAAATCTGATGTGTCCAACACAAGACTTCCCTATCTAGTTGTAAATGTTTAGAGGATGAACTAAATACATACATTTTCCAGACATATCTTACTCGAAACATTTTTTTACATATGAAAAATTAAAATTTTCATTTTTTGACAAATTTTTCCATTACGGTTCATTTTATAGATATCATGTATGTATAGAACAAAAATTATAGAGAATAATATCACAAACAATTTATATTTAAAGAATGTTCTTCTCCAATCGTAAATAATAGAGATATTGCTTAAAGTAAAAAAAAACCTCACCCTATAAAGTACCTCCCCAGATGCTTTGACTTTGCCCAATTAGCTCACCGCAGAACTTATTAAAGCTCGAGTGTTAAAATTTGGTATTTTTCTCTTTATCTGTTATTGAATTATCTACAAATTCGAAATTTTTTGCACATTTCCTCAAATGTCTCGAATACGGTCCATTTTAGGGAAATCATGTATAGAACAAAAATTATATAGAATGACATCACAAGCACCTTTTATTTGAACAATTTTCTTAAAAAATCGAATATATACTTACCATTTTAGAAAAATTATGTGTATCATAAAAATTATAGAGGATAACATCATAAGCAACTTTTATTTGAAGAATTTTCTTCTCCAAGCGTAAATAACAGATATATTCCATGAAGTAGAAAAACGATCCCATATTTGTCGAAAAACTCGAGGTCTAAAAAATCATGATTCCCATTCTTTCCTTATTTGTATACAGACAGGAAAGTAAAAAATGTAATCTGTCAATAAATTCAATCCTTTTTAAATAAAAGAACCGGGGGACCGAGCGTCTTGAGATTTCAAAAGTCACACAAGGCCCGTAGCGGCGCGTGTATCATTTGAATAGTAAATTTTTGCAAATTAAAAGTTTAAAAAGTTTGAAAAAATGTATATGTCATTAAATTTATCATAATTTTCATTTAAATAGCGTTCTGCAAATTCTTCTTGGCCGGGTTCATCTATATGGGGCTGTGGATCTGTTTCAATACTATATTACGAGTCCACAGAGCCTTTATAGGTGACCACTTCTTTTTCAAGCTGACCTTCAGGATTTAAGATGGATTCATAGGATGCTTGGTCCAGGTGTTCCGGAAGTTGATTCATCAAGAAATTCATAGTTGATTGCTTATTGATTGAAAAGTGTGTTGATAAACAAGGGTAATTTGACAGACAGACAGAGATTGGCAATTCAATACAGGTTGTCCCAATGAAAAGTAGCACATTTCCAGAGCTTATAACTTTTAAACAAATCGCAGAAACGTGCGGTTTTTGCTGATATGTGTTATTTTGCTATAAGTTTTGCTTCAGTGACACAGAAATTATGTATTACCTATACAGGGTGTTTTTTAAAAATCTCCTCTTTTAAATTCACCCTAACCAAATTTTATCAAATGGGAACGGGCTACTTTTCATTGGGACACCCTGTATAGTAGGCCGTAATTTGCAATCTTTGACATCTAGGCGATTTCGTTCATTTAAATTTTCGACGAGGAACCACAAAAGTAGATACCATGATTTTGGTGTCATTTTGCTTCTCTAAGTGTCCCTAGCTTATATCTGAGTCCGATAAGGTTTTGGTTTTCTCTATCCCGAGATCGCGGCATGGACAGACAGACATTGACACTTTAATATAGTAGGATATAAAACCCTCTGTAGAATACCAATAATTTTATTATGCATTAAAAAAAATCTATGTGAAAAGGATACAATTCTGGAACACCTTGTAAATATGTTCTATACAAGTAGATCAGAAAAATTATACTATTTCAAAAATGGCATTTTAAAATTAATAATCGATGGCAATGAGATTTGTGAAACGACACTTTAGATAAACATATGCTGCAATTTGTTTAATTTTACACAAAATGACTTATAATCGAATTAAATTACGGGTTTTGAGCTTACATTAAATTGTAATTAGATGAAACAAAATGGATTCTATGTATTTTGAGGTGATCTTTTCGAAAAAAGGCAAAACAAAATGTAGCAGTTTTTCGAAAGTGCCGAAATTTTGGATTTTGTCAATTTTTCAATTTGCGCAGGCGCATGTCGGAAATAAATCAATATTTTTAAAACGCAGTTTACGACATTTGAAAGCTTAGGAAAAATGCAAATTTTTATGTCTCTTGAGAAATTTTGATCCGATGCACCGTTCTCGCGGTATGGACGATTGAAATTTGTTTAGTATTTTGATGCGACGAAGGTCGAAAAATTGAATTTGTTAAATGTTCAAACACTAAATTCTTTATAACATTGGTAAAAATTAAGATATTTGAAAAACAAAAAGAAATCCCAAAATTGGGCATATGGCGGAAGGGCAAAATGCACCGCGGTCCTAATTTCATTGTTTGCCTATAACGGCCAAACTATTTAAATTTTTTTAATGCCACTTACAAAGCTTACTCTTAAATGTGAAATCTTATGTGTGTGTGAATTTCACCGACATCGGACCATAATTGGCTAAGATATCAAACAATTAAATAATTTTTTTTCAAAAAAAAAAAAAAAAAAATTTCGAAAGTTTGAAGTGGCACAAAAATGCCAAAAATGCACCCAATGGCTCAAAACTTTTTTTTTTTGAGTACTCTATTGTGTCTAGAATACGATTACATTACGGAAAATTCTGCAAATATATTTTATCTATTTTTTTGACCACTGTTCATTGAGTGACGACCAAAAAACACGGTTTTTGAGAAAAGTTGCCTAAAATTGACAATTTTTAGTTTTTTTGTCTGAAAATTAAACAAACCCAAATTTCATGTCTTCTAAATGTGTATACAAAGTTTAAAGTGTGTATGTTTCTTCTAAGTTGTAGAATTCTCCCGACACAAGTCCCATTACACGCGCTCCGCGGGATCCAAAACTCGTGTATACATTACATTACTGTAATTTGATTTTTTTGCGATTTCCAGTTTTAAATTTCTTGCATATCTAAATTTATTAGGCTTAAAATTTATTAAATTGTATTTTACTGACTTTTTATAAGACGTTTCTTGAGTTTTGTGCAAAATATAGAATTACCAGATATTAGCGAACAAAAAGCAAGCTTATCACCAAGTTGGAACTTACACTCAGGCTTAGGATTAATTTCCTAACATTTTTAAAGTATACCTTTTTGTGTATTTTTTGTGCTCTTTTCGATGGCGAAGTTAGTTTTTTCAAATATATTTATTTTGTTAGATGTTTTCGGAAAACCCGGAAAAAATCACATGGGAAAAAAATTAAAAAAAAATCTACGCCTCTGGTTTCCTGCGAATTCCCGAAAAATTATGTCAGATTTCGCCGCGGGACTTATTTTATTTGAGAGCCAACAAAAAAATACGCAACTTCTCTCATGGGCACATATGTCTAACATTTATAATTTCGCCACAAATTCATCGCAAATTTCATGTCCATGGTTCTGATCAAAAAAACGAAAAAACGACTTTTTGGTAAAAGCACTTCTGGCGGCGAGAAATTCGCCATTAAAACTACCTGTGCAATGAATTTCCGAACTATTTTTGCCTCCTCTTTCGAATGGTGCATTTATTTTCACTATCGGAATGATACTTGCCCAGATAATTTGCATTTTTACAATGGAAAATTCCGGAAAACCCGGTTTTTCCTAATTTAAAAAAAATTGAAAAACTGCTACATCTTTTTTATCCTTTTTTTCGGAAAGATCACATCAAAATACACAAGGTCCTTTTTGTTTCATCCAATTACAAATTAATGTAAGCTCGAAGGGGCTTTTTTTCGTTATTTAATTGGACTATTATTAGGCATTCCAAACAAATGAATTACCAGTGGGCAGGTTTGGTATATCTAAGGGTGGCGACATATGGTGTATTCTATCTACTTTACGTAAAATCATGAATAATGGATTACATTTAAATATTTTATGTCAAACACAATAAAAATAATATTTAAAAAACCCACCTATACATTTCTTCATAAATTGGCAGGCTTGGCGAGTACTACATATATCTATGAGTACTACTTCGAATAAAAATAGCGTCCAAGTTGCAAGACTATGTCGCTACCCCCTTAAATATACAAGAATTTCCCACTGGCACCATGGTATGACTGGCACCTATTGTTTGACAGGTCGTTGGAATGCCTAATTAGATGGCTTAGTCAAAGCACCTACAACGACAATGTCAACTGACTTCGCGATTTTTAACGATTGCTAGTGATTGCTCAGCGACTGTGGGAGAATTCAGAGACTGCGAGGGAATTCGGAACAGCTGCGACAATTTCTTAGCGGTTGTCACTAATTTTGATGGGACTGCGGCGATTTTCATGGGATAGTATACATTTTGTACATGTATTGCGGGAGGGATTCGCGCCTCGACATATGCATGTTTTTCTCAAATTTTCAATAATGTTTATGGTCGAATTTCGACCACTGGGCGAACACTAGTTTTAATAAAACTATATGAAATCAATTTAATTACGAGTATTAAAACTAAAATATTGTGTATGGCGATGGAGCAGTGACTAACTCATTTGTCTTTCATGCAGAGGTCTCGGGTTCAATTTTAGGATTAAAGACTAATTAAATTATTTTTTTTTCAATTTTATTTTATATAAATTAATTTTTAAAATTGCTTCGGTATTTTTATTATTTTATAGCAAGTTTAACAAAACGCACTACTGGTTGATTGTTGACAGTTGACATTTTATTAAGTTCCATGTTGTCACTTGTTATTATGTCAAGAATTGCCCAATGTAATACCATCCAGGGTACCCCAGCAAGAGAAAATTTCTGAAAAAATACACAAGTTGCCATGGCAACAAGAAATGCTTGTATTTTATTGGCTAAATATTGATGGCTTTGAAAATAGCTATCAATTGAGCTGTCAATTGTTTACTATTTATACCATTTAACCAACTTTATACACTGTTTTTTAGAAATTTGAGTATTGAGTATTTAGATATTTATATTTTTAAATAATTTATTTTGATGTAAATGTGCTATATCTGGGTTTTCTTGTTTTTGTAATCAATTTTTATGCAGGAAAGGGCGATAAAGTCCAGATTATAAATACGATTAGCAGGCGTAAAGTGTCCCTTTATTGCCCAAGAACTACTTTACCGCCAGCGAACTCTTTTACTGCCCGCCGGGCGGTAAAGTAAATTTCTTTTATAATAACCTGCTCACAAAAGGCAAAAAAGAGAAAATAATAGTTATTTATTATTAAACAATCATTAAAACGGTGGAACATAAAATTTTATATATTTGTTAATAAATTATCATTGAAAGGGTCGTGTATAAAGAGTTGTATGTATTTTGGGCGTAAAGGGTGTTTATGGACCTTACGTGTTAATAGCCCTCCCCTAGCGGCTTGGGCACTTACCACATTTTATTTATTAATTTATTTATATATTTATTCACGGGCCTTGCCCACTTTCAGTACAAAGTTACAAAAAAAACAAATAAAACAAAAAAACCTCAAATAGAGCCAATCTAAATAACATGACATAATAATGATAAACTAATATACTAACAACAAAAATCATAAATATATTAAAATGTACAAAATCGAAACAACTAATATTAAGGCTAGGGAATGTAAGTCACAGTAAGTTTTAACACCCTCACAAAATTAGAAAAGCTTGAATTAAAAATTCTAGACTATCAGTACAAGCATTAGCACTTCATGAAACTCTAGACATGAATGAATTGAGGCCAGTATTAGTTCTCATGTAGGGCTGATGAAAAATGTTTATTGATCTCGTGCTTCTAGTTGGGGCTGCCAACAACATGCTTGAAATCAATGTAGGGCAGTCAACCATATAATTAATGAGCCTAAAAAATAATTTCAGATCTACCTGATCTCTTATTATTCTCAAAGTTGGTAAGGAGAATGTCTCTTGCAGTGCCGCAAAATCATAGGAATAGTCATCTATCTGTGGAATATTTGACTTAAATGCTAAGTAGCGAAGAAATGTTCTCTGAACTTGTTCTAATCTATGAATGTGACAAGTATACTGGGGGTTCCAGACTGAAGAGCAATATTCTAGCAGAGGCCTAACAAGACTACAGTACAATAACCTGACAGCATTAATACTTGTAAAGTCTGATGTGTTTCCCTTTATGAACCCAAGCATACCAAGTGCTCTGAGTACTATTGTGTCAATGTGATTGACAAATGAGAGCATGGAGTCCATAATAACACCCAGATCTCGAATGGATGCAATTTGGGACACTGGTCTACCCTTGATATTATATTGATAATCAATCCTGTTGATCTTCCTAGTAAAGGCTATCAAGTGACATTTGTGGTCCATAAACACCTGTTTTACGCCCTTGATACATAAATAACCATTGTTATTTTTTAAATATCTGGCTTTTATAAATTTATATAAATTATTAATGTAGGTATTATTTTTACTTTCCTGTCTGTATACAGATAAGGAAAGTACCTATAGGAAAAATGATTTTTTTTGACCTCAAGTTTTCGACGGATTTTTACGTTTTGGGGTCCCCTAAATCCGTTTTGACTATTTTCGCACAGTGGGTCGGAACATCTGGGGGTGGTACTTTATAGGTGGTCATTTTTATATTTTATGTGATATATCTGCTATTTATGTTTGGAGAAAAAAATTCTTTGAATAAAAGTTACTTCTAATATTATTCTCTGTTTGTCCTATACAAAATTTTCCTAAAATAATCCGTATTCGAGAAATTTGACAAAATATAAATAAAACAAATGTTTAAGAAAATTGTTCCAAATAAAAGTTGTTTGTGATATTCTCTATAATTCTTGTTCTACACATAATTTCTCTAAAATGGACCATATTCAAGATATTTGAGCAAAAGTGTAAATTTCGAACTATGAAGAAAACTCAAAAATAGAAAAAGAGAAAAACACCAAATTTTAAACTTTAGCTTTATTTGGGCCTTAGGTGAACTGATTAGATTTTGGGCACAGTCGGAACATCTGAGGGGTACTTTAAATGGGGTCGTTTTTATATTTTATGGAATATATGTTATTTGAAGAAAAAATGTCTTCAAATAAAAGTTAGTTAAGTTACTTCTTATATTGTCTATAATGTTTGTTCTACACAAAATTTTCCTAAAATGGTCCGTATTCGAGAAATTTGACAAAATGTAAAAAAAACAAATTTTTAAGAAAATTGTTCAAATAAAAGTTGTTTGTGATATTATTCTCTATAATTCTTGTCCTACACATAATTTCTCTAAAATGTACCATATTCAAGATATTTGAGAAAAAGTGTAAATTTCTAATTTTAAAGAAAACTTGAAAACGGATAAAGAGAAAAACATCAAATTTTTAATTTAGGCTTCAATCCACCCTGCGGTAAAATCATTAAATTTTTGGAAATGGTCGGAAAATCTAGAGGGTACTTACTTTTATAGAAGAGCGTTTTTCTACTTTATGGAATATATGTTATTTACGCTTGGAGAAGAAAATTATTTAAATAAAAGTTGCGTGTAATGTTATTCTATACATAATTTTATTAAACTGGTCCGTATGTGAGAATTTCGACAAAAAGCGCAAAATTCTAAGAAAATTGTTAAACTAAAAGTTGTTTGCGATATCGATCTCTATAATTTTTGTTTCATACAAGATTTCATACCATGCAAGATTTCTCTAAAATGCACCGTAATGGAAAAATCTGAGGAAAATTGTAAAATTTTAATTTTTCAGTATTAGGTATCCTTGGCAATGAATATAATACATGAAAAATGTTTCGAGTAAGATGTAAGGTGGAAAATGTATATATTTAGTTCATCCTCTAAACATTTACAGGGTGATAAAATAGGTTGTTCAAAATAACTAGAAAAAGCATGTAATAACTAGACAGGAAAGTCATGTGTTGGACACATCAGATTTTTTATATAACTAAGTACCTATATCTTAAATTGTTTATTTTTTTTTAAATTAATTACATAATTTTACAGGGGAACTTGTTTATTTGTATCACTATTATAATATATGTAGGTACCTAAATATTATTAAAAAAAATAATTTAGTTTAAGGGTGAAATTAACTCAGGATTATCAAAGTAATTTTTGCTCGATTTGTTTTATATATATTTATGTTATCTTCCTATCATAATTATTATATTATAGTGTCCCAAATAGACTGAGAACTAGAGGTGTAACAGATTAAATACTAGTGCTATAATCAGGCATACTCAAACATTAGTTAAACGAGAAAATTAAAGAATATTTTCTGTCGAAACTAAAAATTTTATAGGTCGATCAAATTCTGATAGTGGGCCTAGTATGCAAAATGTGAAGAGTTTTATTATTCATTTGAAATTATATCTCAATAATATCACATCACAATATCAAAATATTTTACCTTTGGCGCCATGGAGCAATCTTCTTGAATCGAGGACTTCCTTGAGCCATCATGTTTTCTTTTTATACCCATACTTTGATGATTATAATTATATTTAAAATTTTTTCCATTCTCCAGGATAATATTTCTTGATAAAGCTCGTTTGACGGCGTTTCGAATAGCACCTTTTAAGTCATGTTCAGTATTTTCTTCTACCGAATGAGACTTCCTAATATGTTTTTCAATAGATTTAAAAGAAGAACCGTCACGTTCACCTAATTCTCGAACCGCTTTAGCTACCACTTTTGTTATATCTACACCCTGCTCTATTTTGAGAGTACGATTTTGCAAATCACCTGGATCTTTGTAGGAACTCTGGCCTTTATTAAAAACCTTTAATACGGTCCCTTCTTTAACAGCTGCTTCCAACTGTTCACCAATAACGTCCTCATGGTAATTGTGGTGTTGTCTAATAGCATGACAAATTCTTTCTACACTAGGTCTCTGTTTTTGAGAACGAATTTTTCTAATTGCCTCCAAAAACCAATCCGACCAGACTTGCTGGGAAACTTCTCCAGGTTCGCACATGCCTAAATAAACTTAAACTTGACGAAATTCGATGAATTCTCATCCAATAATAGTGTCAAAACAAAAAGTTCAGTATCCGGCGGCACAGAGATATGTGCCCTCCAAAATTAAAACGCATTTCACAAGATTTGTAAACCGATTACGGAAAGTCCAGTGTATATAATCAATTTTTAGTTTTCTAATATAATCATAAAATATTCTAAAAACATGTTACATTAATCCACAACAAATTTATTTGATATTCACACGCGGCACACAAGAAAAATAAACTCCGTCGGCAGCCATCTTGGGCGAGTAAACTAGTCAACAATATCTGTAATTAAATTGTAACACATTTTCAGATCTAATAAAAGCAATTAAATGATTTTACACGATTCATATAAAGGCCTAAATGCCTACAACACATCAAAATGTGTAACAAACATTCAAAAACTGTCAATATTTTGCTGGAACTACTTTTGTCTAATGACAAGCCACTCTTCCGGCGGCAACAACGGTAGATATTTCTCTTCTCTTCCATATAAAATATTCCATTTTTCGATCGACTGTCTTCTATTAATCATAACATTTCGATGAAATATTCTTTCACTAGCAACAAATTATCACATAACTAAATTATTTGGATGCTACATTACAAATTAATTATATTCTTAAAGATATAATTAACTTGAAAGCAATATAACAAAAAGTTTAATGTATGACGAAAATGGTACAGGTCGCGTTAAGCGCGCGCACATTATCTACATATTGCCTGTTTACGTTTCCAACCAACAGATTATAATTAATTTATACCTGTTTCCTTTGCCAACGGCATTAAAAAGAGTCAAAAGGATGTTTGCTATTTTTTACTTTCTCGTCGTAAATTAATTAGGATAAGTATTACACGTTTGCAAAGTCGGTAAAATTTGAGATAAAAAATGAACTATAGATGAGAATTCAAAATTGTTTTCCGACGGTAAGTAGACAATGATTCTCGAAAGAGTAAAGAACAATTCATACATATTGATTATTGATTGGAAATTAATCAATATTCAAGTGAATGACATGAATTAATGTTATTTCTTATGTAAGTATACCAGTGTACCTAGGTGATAATATAATATACCTATTATACATAACTCAAGTCCCTTGGTTTATTCTATTTATTTTGTAGGTAGATTGAAAACGCTTTTGCATTGTGTTTATTAAATTTGATAATTGATTCATTACATGTAAAAAACAAAAAAATCGGTTTAATAATTTTTCAACATTGTAAATTCGCTTTAGAAATTAAGTTATTGAAATGCCCGCTAAAAATTCTTCTTTTTTAAGAAGGCCATTAAAGATTCATCAGAAACTGAGCGAGTGGCCGGTAACCCCTTAATAAGGGTTCTATGTTAGAATTATTGACAGTAATGACATCAGACATCACAATGACTGATGAAGAAGAAGTGGTGACCAATGATCGAATGTTTTAGTTTTTCTATGGATCGAATGATCTTTATTTTTTTTAAAGAAATAGGTAAATTACAGTTCAATTCAAATTTGCGCTGTTATCAAATATCTTAAAAACGATTGATAATAATAAAAAGTTAATGTATGCTATTTCAATGCTAACGAAAAATGGCCTAGATGTCTCTATGTCGAGCTCTATGTCCCTATAGGTAAAATAATTCATTTCTAATTTTATAGATAAAAAAATAGATGATGTATACATATGCCTGTAATTTGGTTATTGGTTTTATCAATTATTAATGAAGTGCCTTAATAAATCATTTTTGTACAGTCCAGTGCTTTTTATAGATAATTGAAAGTAGGCTTATTTAATAATTTTGAGGAACACAATATAGAGAAACCAATAATTATCTATTTATGAATCATTTTTTTTGTAGAATTTATCGAGTATGAAGGTTAAATTTTGTGTTAAATAATAACTAACTTTCGTGTTACAGTAATAGAACTTTGAACTATATTAACTTGATTTTTAACAACAGCATTTAATAAATTTCCTATAAGTAACAGTAATCATTTTGAACCAACATTTTAGTAATTGACCACAGAGTGTTAAGAAAGTGAAATGATGGGAAAAATAATGGAAACCTATGTTGTGGTGAATCAAGTTTCAACTAGAGTATCAACTTTAGGTAAAGAAGTAGGACAGTCATTTAAAGATTCAGAAGATTTGGTGGTAATCATTCCTGGAAATCCTGGTATTATTAGTTTTTATGACCAATTTGCTAAAAAGATTCACGAAAAATTACAATGTTCTGTGTGGTGTGTGGGTCATGCAGGACATAATCAAGGAAAAAATCAAATTAAATCAATACCGAAGTTTGATAAATACAAAGATTTATATGGATTAGAAGGGCAGGTTCAACACAAGGTACTTTTTATTGTGCACATCTAAATATGAGAGAAACTTATAAGTAGGTATATTTGTATTTATTTTTAAAGAATTTGATTTTATTAGATCTTCATATTATTTAAAAATGTTTACATTTATTAAAATATTTATGGCTTTTAATGGGGTTTTTCTAATTTATCTTTTATAGGGAAAAACTTGTTGCTGCATCACAATATTGTGACACTTATTTAAATATTAAAATTCGGATAGATACATTTATTGATCTTTTTATCATTTTCAAGTCACAAACATAGCATACCTACTCATAAGGTACAATAAGTTGATAAATAATAAGCTAAAAATGATCTTAATAAAAACATTAACGGTTAACATTTAGTACAGAATCAAAATATATAATAAAATAAAATTACAGAATAAAATTATGATACCTATAAAGTATTGTTAAAATTAGGTGTCATTGTTCCAGCCAATAAATTCGTCTAGAGAATAAAAACAATTTTCAGTTAAAAACAACTTTAAACTGGTCTTGAATTTGTTAAAATGTGTTATTTCTTTGTTTGAATTAAAGCAAATTAAAAAACTCCTATGTTGGAGATTTTTTAGTTGAAATTGATTGAATCTGTTTAGGTGGATTTCATTTTTATTTCTCCTGTTATAATTATGGACTTCACTATTTTTTTTTAAACTCATTCTTATTAAGAAAAGTGTAGGTTGAAAAGATAGATGCATGTGCAGGACATGATGTTATTCTTTTTAAATGTATCGCTACAAGATTCCTTGTAATCTAGGTTAAAAATTAGGGGAATAAATCACTTTTGGAGGACAAATATTCACCCAATTTCCATGATGGCAGAGTATATAAATGCATAATACACTTTAAGTAGGTGAGATTTATAAAAATTTGATTATAAACTATTGAAAGCAATGTAGAGTTTACTAAATTTTTTACAGAGAGAGTCAATTAGATGGTTAAAATTTAGTTTGGAATCTAATTCCAGACCAAGAAATTTGGTGTGTTCCCCAGTCTCAAGCTTGGCTATTATTTAATCGTTATGTTGTTGCCTTCCTTAATTGTAGATGTGAATTGGATAAAAATAGTTTTATTTTAATTGATAATGAGATGATTTTTTGACACCAATGAATGAACTCATTCATGATTATTTGTATTTTTTTAAGTAACTCATTTAAACTGTCAGCTACAATTACAAAATTACAATTGTTGTGTTGTCTGCATATATAAAAATTGGTACATTTGTTATACTTAAGGGTAGGTCATTTATGTAGAGGAGAAATGAAAGTGGTTTTAATACTCCACTTTGCGGAGTTCCAATAAAAGTACTAAACTCCTCAGATAACTCAACATCAATGTGCACTTTGAGTGTTCTCTCAGACATATATAAGTTGATCCAAGATTGAATTAGACCTCTAATGCTCATTGCTTCAAGTTTTGTTAATAAGTAAGTGGGATTAATCATGTAGGTCGAAAAAAATATTCCCACTAAATAGTTGTTCTGCTTGATATTTTCATGGACATTGTACAAGCTCAATTATTCAATTAACCGTTTTTAAACAGCCTTTTCAATAAGTTTTGAGAAACGGCTAAGTATACATATCATTCTGTAATTTTCGACAATTTGACTGTCATCTTTTTTGAGTAAAGGAATCATTTTATTAATTTTTAGTTTTTTTGGGAACTGGCCTTGAGTAACAGATAAATTGGTAATGTGGCAAGAGATTGTTTCCACACATTGTTTCAATATAATAGCTGGTATTTCATCAAAACCAGCAGAGTATTTATTTTTAAGTGTTAGAATTAACTGTTTAATCCCACCTTGAGTAATCAGTGCAAAAAACATTGAATTCGGACCTCTTATCTTACTTGATGTGCAAGAATTAAGGGGTAGATTTAAATTGTTGATCTTATCAGTAACCAAATTTGCAAGTAGTGACCGAATGTGTTTGTGACCTCTTTTTGTCCAGTTATGGTTGTCCCATTATTTGACAAGATTATTTCCTTTTTATTTTTTTTTTTCTCTCTATCCAGTTTTGAGTTGACTAAATTCCACAGAGATTTAGCTTTGTTATTTGAGTCGTTAATTATATTAGATTGGTACAATCCTTTCTCGTTGCAGAATTTTGTATCGAGAGATTTTTTGTTTTTTATATTATTCTGTTAAAGAAGAATCATCGCCTTTTTGTCTTATCCAATTCAGGCCTTTGAATTGTTTAAGTTCAGAGTGTAGTTGACTCAAGAAGGGTATTTTGTTTCCGTGTTTAGCATGCTGCATTATATTTTGTTTCCTTGTTTAGCATGCTGCATTATATTTTGTTTCGGGAGCGCTACCTCAAAGCACCACTGAAAATGTAACAAAATCATCAAACACACCATCAATGTCCTTTAATTATATAACGTCTTCAATTGATTGTATAAAGTTTTTTATTTTTATTAAATTTCTTTAATATTGTTTTTGTTTTTATATGACGTTTGCTTAATATATGTAATATAGTTTTGTCACACTAAACCTACCCAGAATTACACATTTATCACATAACCATTGCACCTTGGGGCTAATAAGGTGTTCTAAGAAAACTACTTACTTTTAACCCTAAATTGCGAGCTTTATTCAATATGGGACAATGCAGCATACACTTTAATTTTACAAAAATCATTCATAAAAGCCATAACAGGTGCTTCTTGGCAAGCCAGCAGTACACCTCTTTTCTCATAAATTAAAATAATGACTATATGGAATCTCACTTGGGTCCTGAGACATAACGGGGTAAAGGGAACGAGATGGCAGATAATTTCGCAAGGAAAGGAGCTCAAACACCCTTTGTGAGATCTGAGCCGTTCTGTGGTATCAGTAGTAACATAATATTAGAAGAGATTAAAAAAGAATGGGGCAGTAGAAGAATCGATAATTAAAACAATCTCTTGAGGCCTAAGACAGGTTAAGATACTTCTGGGTGAATATAACCAGAAAAGATCAGAAGCCTGCATCTGCCTGAGCTAGAACAGGCTAAGTATTGTAACAGGGATCCTTGCATTGCCAACTAAAAGGACACCTTGGTAAACTGAAAGTAGTAGAAGATAGTGCAGATTCTGTGAGGAGGAGGACGAAACCTCCATTCACATTCTGCCTGAATGTGTAGCACTCCAGAATCCAAGGGCATAGGAGCATATCAAATAGAAGAGGGAGATTTACCTAACTTGAAATCACTCCAAATCCTACACTTCCTTAAGAAGATAGGATTGGAGGGGTCGTTATAGGCATTGAGACATTTCCTTGCTGCATTAGCGACAGAAGAGGGCACAAATAGATCTTTTAGGTCGCAGTGTATTAAGACCCCATTCCCAACATAACATATGCAATAATAATTCATAAGAAACAACAGACACTTTTTTTCACCCTCCCATGTACACAACTACAATACAGACTAAAAAAACAAAGAAATGTAATGTTGAGCTGTTTAATATGCTACCATTATATATTCGGAATTATCATAAATAAATTTAAGACTAAATTAAAAATATTTTTATCTGAAAATTGCTTAAGAGGAATACCAGACCTGTATATGGAGGATCCTTGAATGGTTTGGAATTGATTTTGATTTAATTGTTCAATAACTTTACTTTTCTTAAATTTTAAACTATTTTGTATGAATTATACAGTGAGCACCATAAGTCTTACCCCCCCTATCTAACTCGTTACTGGAGTCTTGTTAGGAAAATCGCCGAGACAGGTCGATTTTTGATTTCTACAATGTACATTTTCTCCCACAGCTTCTGTAAGGTTTGTTTTGAATTGACGGATTGTAGTTGCCAGATATATATATGAATTGGACCTACATAGGAACTATAAAAGTAAAAAAAGTCAATTAGAGCTACTATATGTTGAAAAGTTTTTAAAATTATTAAGCCAACCCAAGGAAAGCATAGCTTTTCGTTTCCTATGAACTTCCAGAGAAGGTGTGCTTAAATTTTGTTGCAATTCCGCATAATTGTAGTAAATGTTAAACATAAATGCTAGGTGTCTAAGAAAAGTATTTTGAACTCCATCCAGTTTACTTTTATGACTTAGGTAGTGTGGGAACCAGACTGAGGAGCAATAATCAAGGTGTGTCCTAACTAAAGAGAAGTATAGAATTTTAATTGTGTTTAGATTAGTAAAATCACGAGTTGTTCTCTTGACAAAGCCTAGAATTTTCATTGATTTTTGAACTGTAGCAGTGATATGGCCATTAAAGCTCATGGAAGAGTCAAATGTGGTCCCTAGATCCTTGATTTGATCGACAGGTTCCAAAAAATGGTGAAATAAACTATAATTATGCATTATTAAATGATGGCTTCGACAAAATCTGATAATGTGACATTTGTTAATATTTAAATCCATGCCATTACTAGAGCACCAACTTGTTAGTTTATTTAAATCCGATTACAAAATTCAAGTGTCATCATAATAATGAATGATCTTGAAGCACTTCCAGTCATTTGCGAACAATAGAGCTTTAGTGACAGGAAAGCAGGTTGTGACATTTATTAACAGGTTGAATAATAGCGATCCTAAGTGAGACCCTTGATAAACACTGGTAAAATTTTGGAATAATGATTATTTACTGGGACCTGTTGAGCCCTATTCGTTAGATAACTACTTAGCCACTGTAGGACCGTCCCATATATACCATGTAAATTGAGCTTATGAACGAGAAGATCATGGTTCACCTTGTCAAAGGCCTTGGAAAAGTCAGTATACACAGAATCTGCCTTTCAAAAGCTTCATACAGAAAGGTGGCATACGTTAATAAGCCCAGTTCAGCAGATTTGCCTGGCGAAAAACCAAATTGTTGGGAATTTAAGATATTGGAGCAGTCATTTGTTAGAAAATCAGTTATTATACTTTCAAAGATTTTTGGGATTGTGCTTAGGATGGAAATGGGGCTATAATTTTTTGCATCAGATTTGTTGCCCGATTTGTAAATGGGAGTAACGTAAGAGAGTTTCCAAAAGTCAGGAAATTCACCAATGCTTAGTGATTTGTTAAAGATATAGAAAAGTGGTCCAGATAATACAAAATTAAATTTTTTGAGGAAAATGGGTGGAATTCCATCGGGGCCGGTCTCTTTTTTAATGACAAGTGTTGACAGCTTTTCATAAATCTTGGAAATTTGGACAATGTAAGAAGATATGCATATTACAGATTGGATTTCACTATCATTTAAATTTAGAGTTTGGTTCATGTATACAGAAGAAGAATGACTAGCAAATAGATTCGCAATGTCATTACCGCATAATGCTACAGTATCGTTTAATGTCATTGAGTCAGGTAAATAAATATTTTCTCTCTTATTTTTTACAAATTTCCAGAACGCTTAAACATTTACAACTGAATTCTTAGTATGGCTTACGTAACTAAGTAACACTCTTTATAACATTCTGCATTAAGCTCTGAGTTGACTGAAATAAATGTAATATTCAGGAGACTTAGTACATTTATAAGTTCTATGGGCTACCTTTTTATCACGTAACAACTGTCTAAGCTGCGGAGAATCACTGAAAGAATGATATCATAGAATGTGCACACCATATCAAAAAGTTCTTTACCATGAAGAAAGCCATCCCACTCAATTGTTTCCAGACACTGGCGTATAGCTTGGAAATCTGCATTACGGAAATCATAATAGTATTCCGTTCCATAAGGTGTGTTTTTAGCTACAAAGTAGTTACAAGTGGAGGGTGATAAGAGTCTGGTGAAATTAAAATGTCAACAACTTTGGAAAGTTATAGAGCTGTTTATATTTAAACAAGTTGTTTGAAGTAGATTCTCATCAATACAAGAAACTTTAGAATGGACGTAGGATTTCAGCAAAACTATTTAGTATATCAGCACGATTATCCAGTACATTATTTTCTTAGGTTATGTTGTTAGCAACTTTACTAGAACTTTTTTTTACTGTTGATTTAGCCAACATTTATTAGAGTTAATATGTTATAGTCTAGAGAAGAAAGGAGTGCAGTAATTTAATTTGCAGAACGTAGTACAGGTTCAAGAGGTGGATATTTTATTTATACCTTTTCCTTCAATGCTTATTTGTAGTTAAAATGAAAATTTTATTACATCTGATCGGCCTAATGATACTTTTCGTTTAGATTTATTCATATTTCCATGGTTTTTACTGTAATAAACCTTTTCGTTTGACAGATAAGTCAGACTTTATTCGTATCGTATGTATTTTAATTGATTCGGAATTGTGTATTCAATGTATTTAGTCTTCGAAAACACTTTGTTTCACTTTCTGTGGATGAAATAGCCATTTAATGTGAGATCTGTATCTGTAACGTGTGGAGGGTGGGTTACCCCACGGCACTTAGGCCTCATTAGCTCATTTTACATCCTCCTAAGATGATAGACACCTCCTAGCTCGTGAGCTAGCCTACAGATTTAATGTAGTTGACAACGTCGCCTTCTAATAAATAAGAGCGTCGAGCAATCGTAAAGGATATGCTCGATGGTCTCATCTTCTTGTTCGCACCCTCTGCAGAGTGCGGATTCTGACAGTCCCATGATATGGAGATGCTTCCATACTTGGCAATGACCAGTCAGAATGCCTGTGACCAGGCGCAGATTCTGTCTAGTCATAGTCAAGTATTTGTTTGCTGCAGTGTTGCCAGGATAACTTAAGAGCTCCCTGGCAACTCTGCAGTTTCTTGTTTCATCCCATCTTTCCTTGAATTTCACAAGGGAATGTTCTTTAATTAGGTCTGGCACTACCGATTTTGTCAGGCCAATAGAAGGGCCAGGTCCAAAAAGTATTTAGTTGGCTGCTTTCTTGGCTAGTGAATCAGCAAGACGGTTACCTTCGATGTGGCGTGACCTTTGATCCATCTTAAGGTGACCACATTGTTGATGTATACTTCGGCCAAAGCTTCGTGACATTCTAGTACTAATACTGAATAAATTCGTGGTCTGTTCAGGGTGAGTAGTGCTTGTCTGCTATCTGTATAGATGAACATGTTCCTCCCAGTGATATTGTTACTGGTTATTTTTTTTACTGCTATGAAAATCCCCGTTAGCTCTGTTTGAACTACACTGGCACTATTGCTCACAGCTCATTTTATGTTTAGGTTTAAGAATCTGGAGTATATTCCACATCCTGAGCCTTGTTTTGTGAGATGGAGTCCATGTTCGCTTGAAGCAGTGGGAGCGTATCGAGCGCCTCCTGCCAAAAGTGACGTCTCGCCTCACCAGATCCTACATCAGGTTCTATTCAAACAGTGCGGAGGCGTGTCATTGTCGTCAGAGCAACCTCCTTGATGTAAATATCAAGGGGAGTGAGACTAAGAATGACTTGTTGTTTTCATGGCTCCTGTTCTTTGAATTTGTTCTAGTTTGCGCATAGCTGTTAATTTTTGGGTTTTCGTACCCAGACAACTGCACCGTATGTTAGCATAGGTCTTATGATAGCCGTGTAAGTCCATGCGAGGAACCTCAGGTGTGTCCCACGGTTCGGCGGCATTGTTCATAAGCAATGTATGCTCTTTTAACTCTGTTTTCTAAATGCGAGTTCCATGTTAACTTGCTGTCAAAGGTGAGACCTAGGTACTTCACCTCTGTCGCAAAGTTTAGTTTTGTGTTTAGGAGTTCTGGAGGTTTTAATTCCATTTTCATCCTTTTCCTTGTGAAAAGGACCATTTCTGTCTTCTTAGGATTGATAGACAGTGAATGGTCCTTGCACCACTGTTCTATAATTTTTAGAGCTACTTGCATTCTTTCGCAGAGTATGTTCTCAAAATTCCCTGTTTGCAGAATGACCAGGTCATTTGCATATGTGATTGTGTAGTGACTGTCATTATTGAGGCGGCTGATGAGGGCGTCGAGGACCATATTCCACAGTAGAGGTTATAGCACCCCTCCCTGTGGACATCCCCTCGCGACCAAGCCTCTTATATCACATCTTCTACACTTATATTTACTGCTCGCTTTGAGAGCATGTTATGTATCCACCCACTAACCATTTGTGGAACATTCCTGTTTTTTAGTGAGTGTATTATCTTTGGGAAGGTGGTTTTATCAAAAGCACCTTCTATGTCTATGAAAACACCCAAGGCGGACTTCTTATTGTCCAGGGATCTTTCTCTCCGGCCAGCAACTAGATGAAGGGCTAATTTAAGACTAATTGGTTGGTATGTTTTTGGGACAGTGTAATCCATCCTTCCAGGTTTGGGTATAAATACCACTTTTACCTCTCTCCATTTTTTGGGAATATACCTCAAAGCCAACGAGGATCTGAATATACCCGCCAGGTGCGGTGTGAGTTCTTCCAGACCCCACTGAAGTAGGGCTAGATAGATACCGTCAGGTCCTGGCGATTTAAATGTAGAGAAGCTGGATATTGCCCATCTAATTTTTTCATCGTCTACAATGTGTTTGACAGTTTGCCAATTATAGACAGATGGATTGTATTCTTCCTCTGTCCAGTCGGCCACGTCTGTGATGACCGAGTCAGGGAAGTGTGTTGACAGCAGAAGCTTAATACTATCTTCGAGGTTGGCAGTTTTCGTGCCATCCTCTTTGATTAGCGCACCAATGCTTCGGTGTGGATCTTTTGAGAGAGCCTTTTGAAGCCTCGCTGCCTGCGGGAAATCTTCGATTTCTTTGTAGTAGGATCTCCATGCATCTCTCTGTTTTTGTCTGACGATTTTTTTTGTATTCTCTGAGGTGAGATTTGTAAGTATCCCAATCCTCTTTGACTTTTGTGGTTCTTGCCTTATTAAAGGATTTCCTACCCATCTTCCTGAGGTGATCCAACTCGTGACACCACCATGCGGTAGTCGTCTGATCGTGTTGGACCAGCCTCAGGGGACAGGATTTCTTATAGGCATTGTTTATTGTGCTTTGGATAGTGTTCGAGTACTTCTCCAAAGCATTGTTGTTGTTTGGTGTTTCGGCCTCCATCTCTCTCAGAGCCTCTTTGAGAAGGTGGGCATAGATTGCCCTGTCCGTCTTCCTAGGGTTCCGAGATAGCGTGGAGGTCGGCAACATCAAGTTTATTTTGAATGTTAACCAGCGCTAGTCTGACATCGAAATGTTATCAGACACTTGCCAGTTTAGAATTGATTTATAGATACCAGTTGTGGATAAAGTGATATCTATTAGTATTTGACTGCGAGAGTTTAAAAATGTTGGTGTAGTACCTTTATTTAAAATACAAAGATTTTTGGTAATTATATAATCATAAAGTGACTTACGTCTAGCGTTGTTATCCTTACTGCCCCAACTGAAGTAATGAGCGTTTGAGTCGCAACCTATTACCAGCTCAAACTTCTGTTCCAGGCAATATGCAATCAGATCTTCCATTTCTTTGCTGGGTGGTGGTGTGGTTGCATCGGAAGAGAGGTATTCAGATGCCAGGATTAACGTTTTCTTTTCCCTTTTGATGGCGTATTCCATCCTAACCGCAGTTAAATCGGAGGTGGAAAGGTGCGCCATTGAGTGGGCTTTGTATTTCCTAGGAATGTAAATGGCTGTCCTAGGTGTTGGTTGCTGGGAAAGCTAAAAATTGGACATTTAGATTTTTAAGACCTAAAATTTTGGTTTTTATTATCCAGGGTTCCTGGATGAGTGCTATTGTATCTTGCAGCTCATCAAGGCGGCGGCATAATGTTGCCGAAGCCACTCTTTTGTTCTGCAAGTTACATTGTATGATAGTTACCTCTTTTATTGCTTCCAGGTCTTCCGTTAAAAATTGGGCAGCAAGGTGGTTTTTTTATTCGACCATACCTTCCTCCCAAAGTGGGGAGGGATAATCTCTTGTGGCTCCTCGGAGTTTTCATGCTGAAGGTCATCGATTGCCATTTTTTCTGGCTCGACGTCCTCCACTGTTGGCTTGAATTGGGGGGGGGGGGGGGGGGGGGAGAAGGTCCTTTACTAAGGAGTCTTCACAGGGCCGCTCTTCAGCCTTTTTTTCGACCTCTGGCCTTATAGTGAATGGGGTGAACGCATAGCTCATCCTCATTGATTTGGCCCTTAGGGTTCCCATGTTTGCAAAATCAAAACGTTGAATTTCAAGTTATCGATTCAAAGACCAACGATGCTAGTGCATAGAAAGTCCCATAGACGTACCTTGGATGTCCAATTAACGTCCCGGACTCGGACCGAAAACTAAACGCTTTGTCTAAACGGGACCAAAATAGGACGTCCTTCTAAGGACGTCCTAGTGTTATCTGTAATCGGAAGTCCAGTGGACGTCCTATTTAGGTCCAGGACCAACAAGGGACTAAATCAGGACGTCCATGGGACGTCCTGTGCTAACTGGGGTGACCTTAATTATATTATAGAAACTTACTTTGCAAAGTACGCCAATGGAATGTGACTATAAAGAGAATGATGAGAATTCAGATCAACCCGTGTATCTACAATGGGAGATCATCACTTACCCGATTTGATTTTTAAAACGTTATGATACACTGCAATGTTATACCGTTGTAACCAACCTCTGTTTATGGTTGTTATGAGAGTCATAACGGGCTAGCCCGGTAAAAATTTTAACAAAAGTTGTGTCTGAACTGTCAGTTGTAACTAAACTGT
Source organism: Psylliodes chrysocephalus (assembly GCA_927349885.1). Lineage (NCBI taxonomy): Eukaryota > Metazoa > Arthropoda > Insecta > Coleoptera > Chrysomelidae > Psylliodes > Psylliodes chrysocephalus. Next base: position 12,382,118 of record OV651816.1, read on the forward strand.
CATTATTTTAAGTCACATTTGGAAACTTGTAATGATGGTGTCATATAACGTGCTCGCTGGCGCTCGCACATTAACTACCGCACTCGCATATAAATATCTAGGTAACGGACTTATAACGTAAACTACTATTATATGTGTAACTTTTTAAATAAGAAAAATTAAGATATCTTTACTACTGGTTTTTATTTTATTGCAATATAAGAACACAAAGTTAGCTTGCATTACCCTGTATTATACATTTTGAGTTTTTCTTCAACTGTTTATTTAAATAACGTTATTTTATATGTCTTCGAATTCTTAAAATGATCTCAATGCTTAAATGTTTTCCTTTTAGTTCGTTTTAGTTAGATTTATTATTTTTATAAGCTTTTTATAAATGTTATACATACTATTTTAGAATGTCCGAAAGTGTTGCTTTCCAAGTGGTTAAGTATTTGTCATTGTAAAAAACATAAATAAAGTCTATTTATTATATTGTTTGCAAGTCGTAAAAAAGTAGTTTGCTTGGTAGTTTATCTAACTCAATTATTTTTATTGTAATTATTACAGTGGTTTGCTTTTATATAATTTTGACAATAAAATATAAGTTTATGCCTATTCTCTAATTTTATTTATTGTTTCACAAAAGTTATTCTATTATTTAACTAACATTACTTACTTCGGAATATATTATTTTAAGACCTAGAATCACTTTTAAAAACTTAGTTCATGATTAAAAAATACTAAATTCAACTTTGTTCGACTTATCCTGAACAATGCAACGTTATTTGCCAAATACACAGCGAAATGTGTCAAATATTCAAAGCATAATATGCCCAATTTAAAGTGTGAATAAAACATATAGGAATGTAATCACCTTTTAATAGTTAATTAAAGAAATCTATATACTGTGAGAGCTTATCAGAGTTTAGTTTTAATATTTGACGAGCAGCTCTCAGGATATTGAGTATACCTACTTATTCCAAATTTTGATGGTATTTCCCGTAAGACTGGAAGTCGACAATTTTGTTATATGTAGTATAAATATCAATTCGAAATTATGTCTAGTAGGTTTGTTCCAAATTTGATTCAGATCGCTTCATAAATATAAGATATTAACGAGGCTCTGACCTCATTGTCACCCGGTATAACTTGTAGAAATTACTTGTAATGCTTTTTGTTCACTATACATTGTTTTAAAATATTAAACAACTAGCTGACCCGGTCCCGCTTCACTGGAATTTCTCAAACCTGAAAAAATGTTTTATTAGTTTTTATTATTTTAATTTTTACTAAATTTTATTAATTTTCACTAAATTTTATTAATTTTCACTAAATTTTATTAATTTTTATTAATTTTTACTAATTTTTGTTAATTTTTATTAATTTTTATTAATTTTTATTAATTTTTATTAATTTTTATTTATTTTTATTTGTTTTTATTTATTTTTATTTGTTTTTATTTATTTTTACGATACACCCCATTTCCCTTTCCTTAATATGTGAATATCCAAAAATCTCAAAATACGTCAATATTTACTTTATGAGTAGCTACAATTCCAATTTTCAAGGTCCTACTTTTAAAAAACCAAAAGTCTCATTTAAACTTTCGCCTCCCGTTTCCCTCCTTAATGTGTAAAAATCTAAATACCCTGAAACATGTCCATTTATTTATTATGAGTACCTACAATTTCAATTTTCAAGTTTCTACCTTTGAAAAATCGATAGCCCTTCAAACTTTCACACCCTCACCTTTCCCCTATGTTCCCATTTTTCTTCTTTTCCCCATTTCCACTCTTTCCCCCATTCCTCTCTTTCCCCCATTCCTCTCTTTCCCCCATTCCACTATTTTCCCCATTTCCCCTTTTCTCTTTCCCTTCTTTTCTCCATTTCCCCTCTTTCCCCTCTTAAAATATGAAAAACCTCTACGAACATTTCAAGACCAAGATAAGTGCAGCGGTAATATGATCTATAATTGACTCTTAACCGTTTGTATGGGAAATAGAAAAGGGCTGTTTTTATGGTTTTCCCTGCAATTCTAATTTTTATCACCTTTTAAATCTTCCCTATACCTCCACGAACATTTCAAGACCAAGATAAGATAAATCCGTTCAGCCGTTCTCAAGTTTTAGCGAGACTAACGAACAGCAATTTATTTTTATATATTATATATAATATATAATAGAGATAAGAACATGAACGTTTGGTCGAAGTGGGTTCCAGACATAAGTTGTGATTGTCTACGTTGACCAGATACAAGAAGTGTCGAACACATACCTCTTGCCGGCTTTTTTGCGATACCTTTTAACCTTTTTATTATCTGTTGGTGAACTATCCTGTCATACGGAAACCACAGATCAGGGACATCCCCAGATAATAGACTTGACTTTTTGTAGTTTTAACCTAAATTATCTTCTTTTCTTTTTTTGGGCTATGTCACTGCGAACGATTTACCCAGATAAAGTTGAATTGCTTCTACTAGATATTGACTTTAAATAAATTTGCAAAGGGTGGTTTTTCTTCTATCATCCAAATGAGACAAGATGTAGCGAATATCAAATGGGGCTGATAAACCATCCTTCGTTAATTCCAAATATTGATCAAAAAGGGGATATTTATTAATGGGACACTCTAAGATGATGTGATTTAACGATCCAACTTCTCCACACACTCGCGATATGGGTCATCTTTAATTCCAATTCGAAATAGGTGGTATGGGGTTAAACAATGGATAGTTCTCATCCGTATGATTGTGGAACGGTACCTTCTTCCATTGCATTGTTTACTATTAAACCACGGAGTTTTGGGTATTTCAGGGATCACTTGAAAGTAAAAATATGTTTTCTTTTAGTGAATTCCATTATTAAAACCATTTATTCCAAATTTCTTGTTTGATGAAGGGTAAAAGGTTAGACTTATTGAGTTTAATATTTACAGGAATTTTAAGGATTCTCCTCATATTTGCTAATTGATCGGCTTTATGGTTGCCAATAACGCCGGAGTGCCCTGGAATCCATGCCAAAGTGATGTGGATGTTATTCATATTAGCAAGTAAAAAACCTTGTTTTGTTAGAAATGAGCAATGATTAGTTTCTGTAGAGAATTTCATGTTTCAAATTTTTTGTAAATCAGATTTGGAGTCCGAGAAAATAACTGAGTTCAAGATATTTTTTTCTAAAATTATTTGCAAGACATGGTTAATTGCAATAATTTCTGCAGTACATATTTGTGTATGTTGAAGTAGTCTGCTTGAGAACACGTTAGTTGAGGTCTGGAGAAAATACTGTGAAGCCTGAATCATTAGAAGATCCCACAAATCCGTCGGTGAAGAATTTTGTTTAACCGGTTCGCTTGTTTATTGTGTCAGTAAAAATGGATAAGCCATAATGTCATCCCTAATTGATCTAAAATTTAAAACTGGAATTGGAGACAGTTGGGTGTCCAATTCAAATTCATGGCATGGCAGCAATTCATTAGAGTACATATTTGAGTGGAACTCTTCCATTTGGTTTATTAAACTTATTAATACTGGAGTGTCAGTTACCTTTTTGTAAACATCTCTTTCTTTATTTAGTGTTGCCAAATGTTTTAAGGAATTGGTGACAGGGTTAAAATTACTGTTTTATTATGTAAAATCATGTTCTAAAGCCGCTATCATTTCTAGATATTGAAAAGGGTAGAAACCACCCTCTGAATTAGAAAATATATTTTATAGCTAACCAGAAAAATGTATCAACCTAAAAGTTACGCTAGAATTACTGTTTTATTATGTAAAATCAGCTTCTAAAGCCGCTATCTTTTCGAGAAATTAAAAAGGGTAGAAACCACCCTCTGAATTAGAAAGTATTTTTATAGCTAACCAGAAAAATGTATCAAATTAAAAGTTACGCTAGAATTACTGTTTTATTATGTAAAATCATATTCTATAGCCGCTATCATTTCGAGAGATTGAAAAGCGTAGAAACCACCCTCTAAATTAGAAAATATTGTTACGCAGCAAACTGCAGTAGCCTGCAGCTGTTATAGGAAACGTGCGAATACAGCGTGCTGCGGTCGTCATAAGTAAAGGTACGAGTAAAATAAGAAGGGGGAATATTTGAGAAATGTCATTCCACGTCAAGAAAAATCTGGACAGTCCGAGGTTCGAGAAGGGTCAAGCAAGTTATATAAGTCGATGATCCTGACCATATTTTTCAGTTTTATGTTAGACGTTATATGTTAATGTTATCAGTTGTATAGTTGTAAAAGTTGAGTTGAAATAAAATGAGATACCAAAACCTGCGTAACATTGGTGACAGCGGTGGGATACAAACTAGAAGTTCATGGTAAATACTAGATCCACTGAGTACGAAACAGGCATGGATACTTCAGGTCCTCCAGCATGGTTTTTGAAGATGATGGAGGAAAAGGAAAGGCGTAGGAAGGAAGAAGAGAAGGAAAAGGAAAGGCGTAGGAAGGAAGAAAAGGAGGCAAAGGAAAGGCCTGGGAAGGAAGAAGAGGAGGAAAAGGAATAGGAAGGAAGAAGAAAAGAATAGGAACAGGCGAGAAGAGCAGAAGGAGGAGAGGCATAGAAAAGTAGAGGTTGAGATTATAAATGGCTTAGTCCAAATTCAAGAAAACCTTAAGCAAGAGGTAGGTCATCTGAACAGTCGAATAGATCTCTTAGCACAACAAGAGAGTTTAAAACAACAAGGAACGGCTAGAATACAGTTAGAAAGGCAAATTAGAACTGAATTAGTTGAATTAAATGAATCCCTAGCTTTGGCAAGCAACAGAGAAACAGCAAACACTACCTCGTCCTCTTCTATAACCGAACCAAGCCATATCCAAAACCCAGTTTCACAAAGCCATACTAGCAAGGCCATTAAGCCACCCACGTTTGACGGTCAGACAACATGGGAAACGTATCGACTTCAATTTGAAGCTGCAGCTAGAGCCAATACCTGGACCGAGAAAGAGATGGTGGCTTCATTGATAGTGTTGCTGCGATGACAGGCAGCAACTGTTTTACAGTTACTTCCCCAAGGGGAACCCAGTTATTCATCTCTCGTCCAAGCTTTGGAGACAAAATATGGCCAGCAGCATTTGAAATGGGTATTTCAAAGCCAGCTTAAGGTTCGTAATCAGAAACATAATGAGAGTTTACAGGAATTCGAAGCCGACATAAGAAGATTGATTTATCTGGCCTATCCACAGGTGCCCAAAGATTTCCAAGAACAAATCGGAATACAGGCATTTATTGATGGACTACAAGATGTGGAAATGCAGCAAGCCCTTCGTCTATAACATCACAAGACGATGAGGGAGAAACTAATTGCAGCCCAGGAATATGAAGCGGTAAAACTTCTGTCCAGATCTTTTCGCGAAAGTGTGAGAGAAATTAAATCCCAGGAAAGTGAGGAGGCCAATACTAATCCTATTCTCCAACCTACACTCTCATAAATCTTAAATATCCTGCAAAATATACAACAAAACAACCAAAATGGAAGCAGGAGATGCTTTAATTGCAAGGCTCGCTCTATAAATCAAGAATCGGGGAATACGGCCAAAAAGTCTCATAGATCAATCTCCCGAAGCCCGTCACGAAGTCTAAAAAGAAATAATTACAGCAGCTATGCGTCCCGGAGAAGCCGATCACCCACACCTAGCCGGCTTTCTAGCAATAACCAGGAAGTAGAGCATCGAAGAGCCCGTCTCCATAGCAACGTAGACATTCTCTCCAGGCCCTGTTTAGAACGAGAATGCCGGTACAGTAAAGGACTTTGAGAACGAGGGGAACCGGTTGACAAAGTTACTCTTCGGGCAACCACCATCAAGCCAGAGGGCGAAGAAGAAATCACCCTTGAAAGCTTTAGAAAGGGGCAGAAGAAAGACAATATCTTAAAGATTGTCTGAGAATGGCTCAAAAATAAGGTCACACCTACTTGGCAAGAGATGGCCAAATACAGTGGAGCTATTAAAGGGTACTGGACTCAGTGGGATTCCCGGTATCTTCACGATGGCCTATTGCTCCGGAAGTGGGAGAGCCCCGATGGAGTACATGTAGCCTGCCAAGTGGTACTGCCGAAATCACATGTCAGAAGTGTGTTAAAGGAGCTTCATAGCACTAGCAGCCGTTCGGGAGAACATTTTGGTACTAAAAACATTGGCACGAGTTCGAGAAAGATTTTATTGAGTCAATTGCCGCCGGGATGTAGTGGATTGGTGTAAAAAATGTTATGTATGCAATGGCAGGACAAAGGTCTACGGATTCTCTCAGGAACGACTGAAAACCACCAGCGATAAAGCAGAAACTAGAATCGATAGGCGTGCCACAGGGATATATTTTGAGAGAGGCGACTCAATACGGCTATACAATCCCAATGACCGAGGAGGACTTTGTCAGAAATCGCAACGGAACTGGAAATGCTCCTTAAGGAAAATCAACGACCTGATCTACCGCATTCAGGTGTCAGCGGGAAGTAAATCTAAGGCTAATCTAAAGTTAGCGCCATATCGTAGTTCAGATCCTCCCCGTTTGCTCCAACCAGGTCCCAGTAATCAAGTTATTCGGGGCGAATAACTAGAGAGGAGAGAGCAATGTTACGCAGTACCCTGCAGCTGTTATAGGAAACGTGGGAATAAAAGAAGAAATATGTCACCCATCACCCTACAGCGTGCTGCGGTCGTCATAAGTAAAGGTACGAGTAAAAGGAGAAGGGGGAATATTCGATAAATGTTCCACGTCAAAAAAAATCCGAGATTCGAGAAGGGTCAAGCAAGCTATATAAGTCGATAATCCTGACCATATTTTTCAGTTTTATGATAGACGTTATATGTTAATGTTATCAGTTGTATAGTTATTGTAAAAGTTGAGTTGAAATAAATTGAGATACCAAAAACCTGCGTAACAATATTCTTAGAACTAACCAGAAAATATGTATCAACCTCCGGTACAGAAGCGCCATCTTAATTTTATACATTTTGAGGGACACTTTTTGTATACAGAGATAGTTCTCCTTACCTCTACACTCCATAGACTGATCACATTCTCAACATCAGTCAAAGTTTATCTAGCCTATATATTTTAATGAACGTTGTCGCAACGGCGGTATGTTTTCATTTATTTATATTTTTTTTCTCGATTTTGATTAAAAAATCTTACATCTATCAAATTTTGTTGTATTGCCAATATTGTAATAAATTAATTTCTGAATCACAAGAAATGTAAAAAAAAAACAAATTAAAGTTTCTCGAAAACGGTGCGTCATACCGATTTTAAACAAAATTGCATTATTTTTTGAAGGTACCTGACAAATAAAAAGCTTGAGATAAAAAAAATTATAATTGATAATGTCTGTTGACCCCCATTTTAGCCCTTTGTTATTACAATAGAAAAATCAAATTTACAGCGGCCAATTGATTATTTGAAGCTTATAGTCATTGTGCAAGTTTAAACTTTTGAGATATGTTGAAAAAATTGACTCAAAGACGCCAACTTTAAAGAGATCTGGCTTTCCTTAGGAAGCATCTACTATCTAGTGTTTCCGTTTGGAAAGTAGAGTTCTGGAATACCCTGTATATAAAGCCTCAAAGCTCCACACTATAATTTCTTTAACTACACAAAAAGTTAATATTCGCCCAACATGGGTGAAGATAAGAATCTTTTATGTGCTCATATAATTTATTTTTCTTTATTTTTAGGTGGATTTTTTTGAAAAATATGTTCCAAAAAATGCAAGAGTACACCTCATTGGACATTCTATAGGCTCGTACATGATAGTAGAGATGTTGGATCGACCAAATATAGCAAAAACCGTAAATAAATCTTATCTGCTTTTCCCCACAGTTGAATATATGGCACAAACACCTAACGGAAAGATTTTAACAAACTACGTTAAGTATGTTGTTTGGTTGCTGGTTTTTCTTTCAAGAATGTTCACGTTCCTTCCAACTATAGTTCAAAACGCTTTAATAAATATTTATATTTACATAACGGGTATACCTAAATACCATTTGGATAATATAAAGCAGGTTGTGAAACCAGGTGTATTAAAACGGGTATTTTTCTTAGCTTATGAAGAAATGGATCAAGTATTACAAAGAAATGATCGTAGTATTCGAGATAATCTTAATAAAATAAAAATGTTCTATGGTGAGCACGACGGTTGGACTCCTATATCGTATTATGAAAAAATTAAAAAAGATTTTCCTGGTATCGATGTTAAATTGTCTCATTTAAATCATGCCTTTGTTTTGAATGCTAGTTCTGCAGTAGGGGATATAGTCTGTGATTGGATTACTAATAAATCCTGATTAAAATATTTATTCCAATTTAATACTCATAAATTTATCACATTTTCTTTAGTATATTTATTAAAATATATCTATATTTATTATATACAAAGGTAAAGAGGTTAAAGAAGTAAGGATTAAAATTTGTTAATTAGGCATTCCAAACAAAATGGCTACCAGTGGATTTTGACAGGTTATGATATGGCAAAATTATGGCAACCCTGTAGGCCTGGTGATTTGACAGTCAATGAAATAGGTACATAGATTGATCATCCATATTTTTCAAAATGAACATAAGCTTATGCCTTAAAGTAAAAATGTTGGTAATTATTTATTACTATATTCAAAGGCTAAATATTGGTTTGTAAACACATTTTTGCAAGATCGATTCTGATTAATGAGCACTTGCCAGGCAATATGGCAGCTTGCAAACGACCCGCTTGAGCAATCTATATAACTATATATGTATAATTGATCCTGTCAATGACAACAGGCTCACAGGGTTGCCATATCTAAATGTCAGTAGTTTGACAGGTCGTTCGAATGCCTAATGTTTATGTCAATTATTTTATACATAAAACTAAAATAAAACATTTTTAAGTATATTTTTGTTTTTGCTTTAAATCACGCAAACAACCTCAAGGAACGGTGTGCAATTTTAAACAATTTATTTTATTTGGCAAAATATTCTCTTCACTAGGAAAAATTTTGACCATGTAGTTTGTAATGAACCTATTCTTTTTTTTTCCTTTTCATTGCTTTTTAAAAATAATTTAATTTAAATATTAGTTTCAAATTTGGTGACTAATATGCTCTTTAATAAAGTAATATTTTGACATAAACTTGTTTACGCGCTATCAAGGTTAATAGTAATTTTTCCTCATATTTTTTACGCCACAGGAGTAAATATTTCTTATTTTTTTACTATTTTTTTTTTAATTCTCTTCATTTTTGGTAAATAAAAAGTGAACTTTTTATGGAGTTAAAATGAACAGTGACGCAGAAATTTGCTTCTATACTCGGACAAAATATTGAAGAAGGTGATTCCTCCCTGTTCACGTACAACAATCATACTATACCAGAGCATAATGAATGGAATCACGCGCTTAAAACTGCAGAAGTTATCGGTATCACGTGCCAACTAGTCATAAATGCATGTTTATTGCCAAAATGTATTGGCGTATAAAAACTATTGGCAAATTAAATGCGGTAATAGTAAATAATATTAGATGAAAGTAGGTTGGTTACTTAGATAAAAGAGACCAGAGATATAACATACATCGGTGTTTAACCTGCGCAAGTGTTACCAATTTCTAAAGAAAGGTTAACGGAGTGGGGGAACTGGGCAGAAACCTTAAATCTGTGACAAGGACTTTGTTTATTAGCATCATAATGAACTATTAGATTTATTTAAAATATATGTTTAATGGAATTTTGTATTATGAAATAAAATTAACGTGATTTTTTAATATCAAACAGATGCACAACATTTTATGTAAAAAGAAGACCTTTCATAGAATATTTCGTTAGCGTTTATTTACTACGGACTTTTCAGCAAGATACTACAGTAAAATGTTGAAATAGAATATTGTTAATAGAGCATGAAATAGTACTCATTGTCTACCGAGTATTATAAAAAAGCATGTGCGCAGGCGAATACTGCAAATCAAACCTTTTGAGTCAAACATTATATTTTTTCTACGGCTATTACATAATATTAAAAATTAGTCAAAATGAGAAAATGCTGTTTTGTATTGTAACCTCAGCTTCTTTCTTTAGGAATATTAATTAATATAGAGGATAAGTGATTGTCGAAATAAATAATCGATCATTGAAAATAATCGATTATTTTCGATCAATCCATTGTTTTCAATCTATTTGTTTTTCGTATTTCCTTTAAAATAGACTACTTGATTATCTTTGAAAAATCAAAAATAATCGATTAATTAAAAAGCCAATTAACCGATAAATCAGTGTTTACAAAAATTATCGTTTATTTTAAATAATCGATTATTTTCAAATAATCCATTTTTTTTTCGTCCATTGAAACAGATTATTTAATAATCTTTGAAAAATCGAAAAATAATCGATTAATTAAAAAGTCGATTAACTGATAAATCGATTTTCAAAAAAAAAACCGAATTGTCGATTATTTTAAATAATCGATTATTTTCGATCAATCGATTATTATCAATAATTTATTTTTATTGTATTTCATTTAAAATCGATAATTCGATTATCATTGAAATACCGAAAATAATCGATTAATTAAGAAGCCGATTCTACGATAAATCTATTTTCCAAAAAAATAACCGAATTATCGATTATTTTCTAATAATCCTTTTCATATTTCCTTTAAAATTGATTATTCTATTATCTTTGTAAAATCTAAAATAATCGATAAAAATCAATAAATCAAAAATAATTAATAAATATTAAAAAACTGATTAACCGATAAATCGATATTTCTAAAAAATAACCGAAATGTTGGTTATATAAAAACGAATTATATTCGATCAATCAATTATTTTCATATAATACCTTTGAAAATTTGAAAATAATCGATTAATCGAAAATAATAGATTAATCGAAAATAATCAATTAATTAAACACACCGATTAAACGATAAATCGATTTTTCCAAAAAAATCGATTAATTTTCAATTAATCGATTATTTTGAATAAACCTACTTTCTTTTTGTATTTCCTTTAAAATCGATTATTACATTATCTTGAAATTTTAAGTTATTCATCCTGTATTTTATCTAATATTCTTATAAAAATACTACTAATCAACTATGCTTCTTTACTTCTTATTTATCTACCAAAAAGAGCTAAAAACCACCTTTAGTAAATACTCTTATAAAACTACTTTTTAAAAACAAAATTTCGTTAGCAACAATGTCTATTTACTTCTTATTTAAATTAAATATTTAAAATTTTACCCTTTTGTAAATTTATGTAAGTAATACGAAATCTGTTTTCTGAAATGTATTTGATGAATATTTATTGAAATCCCTTAATGCGGATCTGAGGTATTCAGCTCAAAGGATTATGGCGCTTTATGTCAAAACGTTAATAAATATTTACCGCTGAAAACGAATATATTTTTTATATTTCATAACACTGGTACTTGCATTATAAGTATATACAATTTCTTAAGATACATCGTGGCATTTTGAGTTTAAAATTGAATAACTAGAACACTTTAAATTGCTAAAACACCAACAAATAAATCAAAAACAGCTGTCAATGGTGATTGAAACTCAGGCGGAGGTGAGTGTTGAATGGGAAATCGGAGCAATTCGGGTGGCGTCGTGCAAACAATGATTTTCAATTGGTGGGTTACTTGGAGTTAAAACAGACAACATGCGCAGTGTGCAATGTTACATCTTCGGTCTCTTTTATCTAAGGTTGGTTATCTATTTTTGTAGTAATAATCATTTATGTTTATAATTTTGTTTTGTTTATTGTTAAAATATGTAAATATGCCAGTGGCGTAGAAACACTATTGGAAAATTAAATGGGGTATTATACTAGAACAAAATATTGAAGAAGGTGCGCCTTAAAACTGCAAAAGGTATCGTTATCATATCAAATAAATGCACTCTTCCAGTATCGCAGAAATACTATATTGGCAAATTAAATGGGTATTTGTGAATATTACTAGATGAAAGTAGGTTGGTTATCTATTTTTGTTATAATAATTCATCTATGTTTATAATTGTATTTTGTTTATTATAAAAATATATTTATCACTTACTTGAATTCTAAATCCATGAAGTTTCGTAATCCATTGATTCTGCAGAACTATCACTGGAATCGTCTTTATTCGCGATTCAAGCTAAGTGATACGCCATAGAAAAACTAAACGGAGGTTAAAATGACATTGTTAATGTAAAAATGTCATTTTAAACTTCGTTTAACACAACGGTGGAATCGGTCCTAATTTAAATAACATTTAAAATCTATCGTTGGCCGAGATTAGTTATATTACAGGTAAGTTTTAGATTATCACAAGTTATCTGAGACGTTTTGTACTCAAGGCATTTCTTTATAAGCTTACCACGACATACTTCGTAACAGCGTTGTGGTTACTCTGATGACGTCAGACATACCGTGGTAACTCGTAGCACTTGTCGTTGTCACATGTCAAATCGGGGATTTGTTTACTTTGTTTTTGTTCAGATAAATAAAAGTGTTTTTGTCACAGACGTCATTTTGTTTTCGTTCTTTTGTTATTTATTTAAATATGTCTCCTCCAACAAAAGGAAGAAAAAAATGTGATGAAATAACAATGATAAATACTTGTGCCAGTAGTCTCATATTTTCATCTTTATATTTCAATATAAATAACAGTATCCAGTGGACATCAACATCACTCTCGTGAAGAGTGATTTCAGTGCCCTGTATTTCAAATGTAATTTCTTTCATAGTAAATAGAGTTTTCTTTGGTAAATACAAAAAAGCCCAACCCAAATATACAAAATGAACCATATAACCCGTAACCACAGAAAAATGTATCTAATTTAATCTCTTTACAATACTTTGCGCATGCTCGATATGTTCAAATGTGGACCTTACTGACCTTACCACACACCTTACCACTAAAAACATCATGGTTAGTAGTAGTTACGTATTTTGGTAACGTATGACGTCATGGAAGTAACCAAACCGTTTAAAGAATTGCTTTGGAAGTATGTTCTAGTAAGTTATGGTAAGCTTATAAAGAAATGCCTTTAGTTTAGGTGTAAATATCGCGATACTGGTAAAAAGCAGTATTTAAATACTGTCAGTAACAAGATTTGTTCTAATACAGCAGTTTATTGCCAGGATCTCATATAATTATCGGTTTTTATCTCGAATGATATGGTTTTTGAAAAATAACAGTTAAGACCACAGTAGATTATTGCTGGTTTCCTTGTTATCCACTCTTCATTTTAGACCGTCAGATAGCCACCGATTTAGGTGCCCCACTTTCGAATGCAAGCCTCAAAGAGGGTTGAAAAGTACATCGATGTTGAGTAGAATAAAAGAAAATTTACGAGTGGCTCTTGGGGGTAACAGATGGAAAATTCGATTTTCCTTATCAGAAAAATTTTCCGACCCTAAAATGCACTCATATATTCAGGTCATTCAAGAAAATATATTTTTCGGACCAGTGACGATGTACGTTTTCATACATTCGATGGGCTTGTGTGGAAAAATCTGGTAAAATCTCGATATTTCCTTAGAAGATTACGCCCTTATTTCTACCCTTTATAGCCACTTGCAACATTAAAGCCTTTGGTTTTCCGAAGCCTAGTTCTATTAATTAATCATATAGTAAAAACGGCTTGCGTGGAAATGTGGGCAACAAATATATAACCTTTCATTTTTGTTGGGGAAAATCGAATTTTCCATGTGTTATCCCCAGGAGCCACCCGAAAATTTACTTTCATTCTACTTAAAATCGATGTACTTTTCAACCCTCTTCGAGGCTTGCATGCGAAAATGGGGCATCTAAATCTGTCACTATCTGACGGTCTATTTGGGTACTCATTCAGTGAGTTTTTTTTTAATTACTGAAATAATTTTTTTTTTTTTTTAGTTTATATTTAATTAAATAAATACTGGTGTGGACGAGATTTGTTCAAACACAGTATTAGTCGTTAGTAACTCAGACTTAAGGTTTTAGGTTTATATACAACATTTTCGGTCCTTGTGTTAATTCCATTTGTTAAACTTACATCGATTATATCTGTTTGTCTAATAATTATTAGCATAGGTCTGGATTTTGTTGCAACATTAATTAGGTACTAAGTTATTTATTTTCACCGATTTATTTTATTTGATTTACCGATACCGTTTGATTGAGTGTTGTATTTCCCGATTTATTTGATTTTATTTCCGATACCGTGATTGAGGTCGTGACGATTTATCTATATTATGTCCCTTTTACTGATCGAACATTTTCAAAGTTGATATCTGTAAATCGTATTGATAAGCAATATATGTGTATAAACTTTACCTGGTTGTCTTATATTGCGGTTCTTGAACCGTGAACGACAATATTTATCCCTTCTCAGCTTTCGGAAATTCTACGACGTATGAATCCCGATTAAAGCCCTGTATTGGTACTCTCATTCAAAATTAGCCTGTTGACTACTGAAAATTTTCCGTTATCTTCAACTGAAGCTACTGCGCAAGCTGCATCGAAGGGTTGCGGAGCACACCACCTAAATAAAACTGGTTCTCGACGATTTTTCGATAGTAGAGTCAAAAGTATCACATTTTTGAGCGAAAGCATCCTACAGGTTGCAAGATCCAAATTTATGTTCTTTTAGGTTCAAGATTTTTCCTTGGAGGATTTTTCTTAACTGTAGACTCAAAAATCTGAATTAGTTATCCATGTTACCAAGAATATTAATCCATATATTACGTCCACGGACGTTTATGGATTTTAAAACTAATATGTATAGTATAATAGGATATTCATATAGGCATTGAAGATAAAGATTTTTTATTTGACTTAAAATGTAGACGCAAACTAATTTAATTACCCATATACAGTGCTTATTTTTACGACTAGTATAAGAGATAATAAAATGACAACAGGGCAATAGCCACTATAGCCAGTCGTCGTCGACTAGAATTAGTTGATATAATGGTGGGATATTAGCCGAACCGAATGTGAGGCACAAAGCTAGAGTGCAATCGGGGATATCGTTAGGCTATGCCTTATACAAAATAATAAGATAATAAAATAATAAGTCAGAGATAATTTTTAAGGCTCCGTGACAAAATGGCCAATGACAAAAGAGCGCAAGGACAAAATAGCGGGAAACGAACAAGACTTTTGTTTTTTATTTAATGAAATTCATTGAAGTAATGCGTAACAAATACTGTTTCGGCGACGCCTATGTAGAGAATGTTGAAAGTGTAGCTACGTCTCTCACATTTTAGGATCCGACTCATTTTAGCGCGAAACAATAGGCGTTTTCGGGAACTTACTCGAATCAGAAAGATTATGGATCCTATTATTCGTTTACCTTTGGTTAATAACTCTATCCTTGTTCGGAAACTGATCCAGCTTTGTGATCGAGATAAAAATATTTTGTGACCCACTCTAGAGAGTAGATTGATTAGCAATAGATCCGCATGCGCACCGCAGGAGAAGGATAACGCAACTTTTTGGTGTCTTCCAAGTAACATTGAAGTTTTTTCTACATTCAATTAGTTATAACTTGTAATCTTTATGCCCATTTTGCGACTTAATTAGTCAGATTACAAATATGTTTAATTAAAATGGTTCTTTAACAAATAAGGGGGAAAAGTCAAAGATTAACAGACGTATATGAATATAGGAACAATAATATCAAACTCGTTCGTAAACTCTCGGTACTAAGTTCAGTGATCCATCGGGAAATCCCAGTAATCTGGATTTGTTATCTATAGTAAGTTTCCTAAAACGCCTAATTTCGCGCGGGATAAATTTGCGCCGAGACAAATACATGAGTGACAAATTAGCGCCTAACAAATAATAAAGTAGGTTCTTTCGTTCGTCCCACTGGTATAGGAATGAACTACACCAATGCACACCATACCTTTCGTTTGGCCCGATGTAAAATCCTCTACACCTTCCTGTCTGCGATGTGGTGTCCATTGGTGGATATTTTCTCCACCAGCTATTTAGCAGGAGTCAATTACACTCGACATGTGTGTATCATAGTAGGAGGAGGTAAACTAGGTAAATAAAGGTGGCGTAACTAGTGTAATTTACATTGGTGGACACTGCACCAACAGCGAAGGAAATAACCTATAATGAGACCAATTAACGTCTAGCCTAAAAAAATAAACTCAACAGCAGAGATTAGGGATATAAAGATAGGAACCGCAACGACCGCAGCAACGATGGCGTCATCTATGCGTCTCAGATGTTAACTAAAGGTACACGTCGTTTGTAGACAGACAGCAGACGTGGACAGTTTGTAAATATTATGAAAACTAGAGAGAAGGAGGCGAATCGGCAATGGTCACCTACTTTGATTTTCTCAGCGTCCTATGTTGGGCGTGTCGGACCTCTCTCTTGCACCGTATGGTCAAATTTTAAATTTCCGTACTTCTTTTTATAAAGTTCGCGAAATTGACTGTAGTTGGCATGTCTAATGACAGCGCAGTCAATTTTCTATGCAAGTCAATATAAAATAAAGTGATTTTTTAAAAAATTGATGAAAAGAATCAAAATAATGTGAAAAAAAGTATCTGAGTACAAGTAACATGAGTGACAAAAAACAACAAAGCAAGCTTTACGTCGTTTCAGATTGTAAAACAGGATAAAAATCAAATGTAAAACTAAAGAAAACACAAGAAGAAATCAATTCAATGTCTTTTTAAAGCTTTTAATGTAAGTAAAATAATGTATTCATGTCTAAATATAATATTTATTGTAAACTAGTCACAATATGTATCTTACGAAGTGTAGTTTATTTTATTATAAGTTTCTATAATATAAAATTTTACAGTTACAGATGCTGCTTACAAACAATAATAATTATGCATTGTAACGTGGATATTGGATGTTACAGATAATTAAATAAAGCACTGTATTAAGTTGATTATATTTGGATAATTAGTAATTGTAACAAATAAAATAAAGTAAATTGCGTCGCACTCACGGGAGCTGCTACGAGAGTACAGAGGCGGCGTTAGGGGTCGTGTTACAGCATTAAATTTAACTTACTAGAAAAGAAAATTTATTTTTTTATAGAGTTTTAATGTTAGATAAAGAGTTGCTACTGTTATTTTTTTTTATGGACACCAATTGTGTCATTGTAAATGTTTTTTTTATAGGATACTAAACGTTTAGAACAGTGGCAGCATATATATCGTTCCTAGTGCCGATAAAGCACTTTCTAGAGATGATGCTATTTTATACTTTTTAGAAGATATTATCAAATATTATGAGACTATTTTTACTGATGGTACAAAATAAAAAGGGGAAAGCTGAAATTAAAAGATGAACTAATACCATGTACATTCCCAAATCTCCCTTTATACTTGTATTACGACAATAAAAAATCTGTTAATTGTGTTTTATTTTACTCTTAAAACTACATATATATTTTGGTTCAATTAAAAAAAAAAATTGCCACAAAATTGTACTTATCAAATTTCAGCAATTAAGAAACCTTTTCGAATCTGGTCATACATCCCTAATTTGTATTTTATATAGATAAAATAAAATAATTTATCCATTAAAAAATGCAAGACTTATTTAGAAATAAATTCAACAGTATGTTCTGTGCTTTATTTAGCTGTAAACAAGTTTATTTTTATTATTTTGACAAAATTATGTATAATTCCCATAATAAACCATATATTTTGAAGCGTATGCAGTACCAGATCGCTCATGCGGTTAATTATAGAAGCGTTTTTTGGGACCGTATTGTGAGTATGCCGATTCTCCTTATCTCTAGTTTTCATAGTAAATAGGTTCTTTCGTTCGGCCCACTGGTGTAGGAATGAACTACACCAACGTACACTAAACCTTTCGTTTGGCCCGGTGTAAAACCCACTATACCTTCCTGTCGGCGATATGGTGTCCACTGGTGGATATTTTCTCCACCAGCTATTTAGCAGGAGTGAATTACACTCGACATGTATATAAAGGAATAAGGAGAACTACACTGGTGGAAACTGCACCAACAACGAACGAAAGAACCAACTATAAATGTCAATTAGTTGTATGATAGAATCCTGAATTTGAATTTTAAATTTTGAGTTCATAATTGTGTTATCATCTAGATGAACTAAGCAAAATGAGTGTGGCTGTTTTTGTTTGAAATTTGAGGACAATAAATATATTTTGTAATATTACAATAAGTCGGAGAACGTATATTGGATTAGTAACACATGCCACATGAATAAATGTAACAACCTCAATGTGGAGTTCTTTAATGTAAGTAACACAAATAGTAGCCAACTTTTGTCACAAAGTAGATATTTAATATTTATTGTTTTAGAACTAGAAAATGGCTTCAAAACGTTAGAAAGATTTGATATAGGAAGAAAAATATTTGAAATCCCATTTTTAAATAAGACACACCATAGGCCATTCGTTTGGAAAATAAGAACAAAAATGTTGATATTACCAATAACGATAAAAAATAAAAAAAAATATTTGTCATGAATAGATTTACAATAATTAATCGATAATAGACTGTAAATGTAATGATAAAAAATTTAAAAAATATTTGTCATGAATAGATTTACAATTTATTATCAATTGTTATCAATTTATTATCGGGACGGTGGTGTAGCGGTCTATCGCGCTTATATTCATTTATAGGCAAGTTTATGAGTCTGAGACTGCTGGGTTTCGAATCTCAGACCAGACCATGTGGATTTTTAATTAAATTGCATGGTTCGGTTTAGAATTTGATGTGTGGGGTATTAATAGAAATTCAATGTCTGTTAATTGATATGACATGCAGATTAAAAAAATTCGCCATACATTACCGTCTCGATGATGGTGGGTGAGGTTTTCCGGGTTTTCCTCACCTGTAAGTCAAATGGCACCATCAATCATCTTTAAGTCGCCCCAGAGCGCCACGGCAAATAATAATAATAGCCGTCCCTTCCCCTACACAAGTCGTTCAGTCGACTTCAGGGGTTGAAATTCACTCGTAAGGGGGTGAATTAGGGAGAGTATTATTATTATTCTTAATAATTAATCGATAATAGGCTGTAAATGTAGTATTCTTTTTAATAAATAATTTGGCTTAATTACATTGTTTAAATTTATTTACCAGAACGTAAGAGTGCGCAGTCCATATTTATACAACCTTTATTATCAGGTTTTTAAATTTCCCGCTGGGTTATTTGTTTGATATCGATGAAAGCGCTACATAGTGGGTCAGATGTTAACTGCGTTAAAGCTGATCGTTGGCTTCTTATGAGCGTTTCCTATCTTTATCTCCCTTATCTCTGCTTAACAGTATGGTCAACCTAAAGCACTGCACAAAAGAAATATAATTTATTTTAACTTATCAGTTTATAAATAAAGGTCTGATTACCTTTGCTATTTGTAATAGTAGAGGGTTAACAACATGTACTATGTTCCGGTGGTGGGAGCTGTGGTGTAACCTGTCAAATTCAAAGTGAAGATGCTTATCGATGGATTTTTTTCGTTTTCTGCTGGCAGTGAGATATATATGCTTTTAGACGTGTATGACAAATAACAATCAAAATTCCCTTTACTACTTCCGGTGTAAGGATTTCGGTCACGTGATCGGATATTTATGTCTTTCAATTTTAACTTTTTTGATGATAATGCAAGATGAACTGACAAAAATATTTTACCAGACAATTGATATATTTAAAAAGAAGAATAGTGACAAGTGACAAGACGTTTGACAACTTCAATAAATGTCTTCTTGTTTATAACCACTTCGAAATAGGTGGTGTTTCTGATTTTTTATCAGAAATCTTTAATCATCTTATAATTTTGCAGTATAAAATTACTGCTAAATAGTATAAATTTCTTCCAACATTCGGAGGAATTGAATAAACTGAATATTTTATCAAATCGACTTTGTTAAAATGGTGAGCTTATCGTTTTGTATCCATGTGTGATTTCTTGTGTTCATTTTGTTATTCAAAAATAAATATGTTTACTTTAAAAACAGTCTTAATTTTAAGTTTACTGCGACATTCTAACGAACACATTAAGATTTTTGCCTCATCTAATTATAACAGTTATCATACTTGATAATTTAGGTTTATGTAGGTACTGTAAATTATTGATATTTTCTTAAAATTACATTTTTTGCAGCCACGTGAACTAACAGAAATTAAGGAATTCCTTCTCACGGCAAGAAGGAAAGATGCAAAATGTAAGTTACACTTATCTTTAAAATATATATTTTTACCAGTAGTTATTTTAGCTGTCAAAATAAAGAAAAATACTGAAAACACCAAGTTTAAAGTACGATGCTCCAGATTCTTGTACACGTTAGTAATTACAGATAAAGAGAAGGCTGAAAAACTCAAGCAGTCACTTCCACCAGGTAAATATTTCAAAAATTAAAAATTCCCTTGTATTTGATGAACAAACTAATATTTAAATAATCTTCTTTTGTAATAATTGATAAACTTTATACTTTATAATATAGTCTTTGCTAAATCAAAAATCGAATATTTTTTTTGTATGAAAAATCAGTGTAGATATTTCATATTCAAGTGTGTGGAAATAACATAACACTAACCCATAATTCATTATTGCCAGGTAAAAACTAGGTAGTGTTCAAACTAAAATTACTAGTAAGAAATATGGATAGTTTTTTGTAATGTAGTAATAATAATATTCTCTACTGTAATCTTAAGTCAAAAATCTATAATAGTTTTCATACATATTATTTTACAGCAAAAAATAATTCCTGGTTATTTGCTACATTTGAATATCTATATCTGATGCATTTTTTACCTCTCGATTATTTATTTACATCGGTCACATCTGCCCAACTACATTTACTTATCTCGAATTACATGATTGAAGATTCACAACATCTAAGCTGTATCCGATGTGGATAAACCAAAGCAGCTATTATCACACCAGTACTTGTACTTTTTTATTCAATTTAAAAATAAGTATAATTATATTTTAAATAAAATCAGATCTTTTTTTACCAGTTTTCATTAATATTAAATTTAAATACGTGTAGATTCTATGAATAATAAAAATAGAACTTATCTAGATAGAACCACTGATGTCTGATTATTGGCTGATATAAGAGGAAGCATTCTCCACAATATCAGGTTAACCGTAATTTGTGAGTCTGTTTTCAAATCTTAATAAAACCTATGAAAATTGTGGTAAATATACCATAAAATTTGACTTCTTTTCAATCCTAACTGCAACTGGACTTCTTCATGTATAAACCTGATATGTATTGTTAATGCCAATAGTTTTAATGAGTAATACTTAGCTTAGTCACAGTTTATAGCTAAAGAATCAGTTCGCTCACTCTGCGTCAGCACTTTTGATCTCAATGTTCCAGTTTATGCACTGCGCAACTCGGATTTGTATCCCTGGCGCATACAGAATCAAATCATAACCAATATAATATATGACAACCGCCGATATTCAAACAGCAGTCTTCTGCGAATCCTGAATGTGTATCCCTGGAGTGGATATTATTTTGGAACATTCAACTGGTCCAAGTGAGCTAACTGATTCTTTTAAACTGTGGCTTAGTTATGTGCATATACATTGTTTTCATCAAATAAAAGAAATATTTTTTGTTTGGTAAAAATTGGATAAGTATACGAACTCGTATTATTTACAAAGTAGTTGTCTCAATAAAATTAACTTATGTTTGCTTGGAATTCGATTACAATAAGAAGGGCATACATATTACCTATAACTATCAATAAATAAATAATTAATCAGTAAGTTGATGGGTATAAACACTCTGCTAAACCACTAGTAGGCGGTGATAGACAACTAATTACTTTGCCAAATGATGACGTAGCTGTGTTCTTCTGACCCTCCTTATTTTGGTCACATAAAAACTATGTTTCCTAGCTTATTTAAATATAAGTAAACATATATTTTCATATTTGAGGATAAGTTTAGAAACATATAAATTATCTGATACTTTTCGGTTAAATATATTATTCGAATTTATATGTGGACTTGTTGGATTTGCAGCATTCGATCCATATTGACTTACTGATTCCAATGGTGTATAAAATACTCTTTTTAAAAAAGTAGTCTTATCTAGTTTTTACCTGACAGTAGTGAATTTTGCTTTAAGGTTAGGTCAAAACATGTTCGTTTAAAGTTTTGGCAATACAATTTTCTCCAAACCCAGAGCTTTTCTTAATAAAATAATAGCCCAATATTAATATTAAGTTTTCCTCATTTCCAAGGTTTTGAACCACTTATACATTGGATTAAATAATATAGATTATAAATTTTTAAAATGTGACAATTGCTGCCACAAAATTCTCTAAATCAAGTTTAGTACAACACTGTTATTTGATACAGAGTTAAATTGTAATATTGACATAGTGTTAAATATTTTTACATGTTCTATTGAATGGTATAATCACAGAATACCTATATAGTAGATGAGGATTTTAATAAACTTGTAAATAGATATGTGCATCTTAGAGCACCTATATACAGGTTTGTGCTAGAAGAAATTGTCTGTTATTGTTTTGATTAGAGTCATGATTTAGTTTTTTCACATTTTCTACTGCATTCGTTTTTGTTTCAACTATTTTTATATATTTTTCTTCACATCCATAAAATTATTTTTTCTTTAGAAGTAAATTTGTGCTCTTTCTTTTTATACATTATAAATCAATTTTTCTTTAAAACGTTTTATTTTAAAAACAATGCAATGAATCAGCTTCGAAAATATTTTTTTTTTCCTACTTTTGATTAATATTTTAAACTAGAAATATTTTTACATGGGTTAGTAAATTGGTAATCATGGTGGTCCTTAAGTAATTGTACATAGAAGTATAGTGGATTTTTTATTTCAAAATATTACGCCATGAGCCATTTGCCTTGATAATAGATTGATACAGGGTGTTACAGGTGAAAGTTTTAAATTAATTTTTCCTAATAACTCACATTTCTGTGAGTTTATAATAAAAAAATATGGAAATTGGTGGGTGTTTGGTATGAAAAATTATAATTTCCTATTAACATCGATATATTTTTATATGGAGCGCCACATAAGCTATATTTGAGGCATAAATATATTAAACATTTTTGTTATTTAAGTTATCGCTATTGTTATTAAAAAAATATTAAATACACCTCCATTTGACAAAAAAGTTATACTTGTTATTAACTCCAAAAGAACAGTTTTCAAAAATAATATTTCTCATTTATTGAACTGAATATTCAGTCCAATAGGCTATCGACTGAAGTCCTTCTGCCTATTGTGCTATATACAATCATGGTTATGAATATTTTATATCACAAAATAAACATGATTTGAATGAGAAAAAAAGCTTACTAATAGAAGTTATTCATTGTATATTACTTAGTTTCTCATTACTTAGTTTCTCATGTCATTTGCTTGGTTCTGGGGTTCCTTTCAACATAGTATCTTGATATTTCTTGTACGTTCATCTGTTTGCACATATGGGTTCAATGTTGGTCATTTAGTACAACAACCTGTTTAAGGGATTTTGTTTTCGATATATTCTCATTTTAAAAATTAACTCCATAATTCTCATTTAATCCATTATATGTAAAATATTAACGTAGTAAGTGTCTTTGATAATAATATTTTTACTGCAATGTGGTGATATTAATATATAGCGGGAGTTTACATCAAAAAGTGTTCACCATTCTCTTCAATGCGAATCATAAAAGATCGTCCCGTATTAAATAAAACCATTGGTTGATAAAACATGCTGCATGGATATTTTCCCAAAGTTGGGCGCGAGTATTTATTGAATTTTTGTAAATCTGTTATTTCATTGTGCCCCATAGTAATTGTAATATTTTGTGCTGGGAAGCAGCAGACAACAGATTGAGGTAATCTGAAGGAAATACCTGTCTAAGGGCCTTTCGCACCGCTAATAGTTAAGAAATAAGCGAAGCTTAAAATGGCAATGGGAAAATGTCATTTTAAGCTTCACTTATTTCTTAACGACCAGTGGTGCAAATGGACCTAAGAAATATTTTATTTAATTACTTATAACCATCGGGATAGAATAAAGTAGAGATGACACAAACTCTATTTTGCGATATGACAGATCGTCTCACTTCGAATGACGGAAACGTATAATGAAAATGGCAGCTTGAGTGGTCCTTTGATTTTTTTGAAGTCAATAAATTTTATATTTGAAGACTGACGGAATGAAAATGTTTTTATATTATTTAAATGAAGCTATTTAACAAAAATGGCAGTTATTTTCACCAAAACTGACTAGCTCCACTATCTCGAGGTTGATATATGACGTAAAAGTGTAATGCAAAGGTGCAGACACTTTAGCATCGTCATAGCATCTCTTTATTCTATCTTAATCTTATAACTAATAATACAGTCAAGTCATATGCCCGGAACTTAGGCAATTAAATATGTTCCACTTCACAGTACAAACTATGGGCATTTACCTATTGAAAGAACATTGAGGGTATTAAATCAATTGAATCTTGAGGTTACAGGTATTTCTTTTAATACATTTAAGGCAATCTGTACGAACACACTAGAGTAAAATTTAAATATTACAGACAGATTTACACTAGTTAAAATGCATTTGTTAATCTTGATTTAATTATATTTTAACTTTTTTTCTTCTTGATTGTATTTTTTAATTTACAAATATTTGTATAATTTATGAGTTTTGCTTTGTAATGGGGTTGATCCCATTTAAATAAATAAATAATTCATACCAGACACTTCAACCATAGTATAGGAATATACCGTGCTTCAACCATAAGCCATGGGCGAAGTTAGGGGGGGGGCTTGGGGGGGCTAAGCCCCCCCAAAAACCAAATTAGCCCCCCCAAAAATAATTCGAACATTTATCGCACATCTATCCACACATTTCAGATTTCTGAACAGAAATTAATAAATAAAGAAAAATCGTGCCATTTGATTGATTCTGAAATTTTACATTTAGTTCAGGAGGCAGTTAATTTTACTCGTACTCATTTTTCCAATCGGTGTATATGAAAATAAACTGTTCTCTTAGTGACAAAAAACAAACATTTTGAGTCTGACACTTATTTTCCCAGTCATAAATATTTTAAATTTACTAAACTAGAACATAAAGCTTATAAAAATAGCAATTTGGAATATCTCAGATAGTGGAAAGTGTGTGTGGCAGAAAATTTAGCATATAAATTGATACAATCATGAACTGTTAATAATAATAAGTCTGGCTGATTTACGAAATTGGCAAATGAGTCTGGTAATATCTTCAAAATCGAAAAAATATAATATTTTTGCTTTTATTTTCCCGGGTTTGAAAATTTGTCATGTGATAGATTCTATTACAATTTTACAGCTCTATTTTATAGCAGATCAAATACCGTTATTTTCAAACGCTTCCATGAAAAATTTCCGGAAATTTTTCTTTTGGTGGGTACCCTGAACGAAATTATACTGAAAATTTTTTTGACAGTTGAGAAGCTCTTTTATGCATATGTTTTATATGTTGTTCTATGGCCAGCTTTGAAAATTTGATTTTAGTCGTTTTAATGTATGTCTGTCAAGTTTTGAAATTTGGATATTTTGGTGTAAAATTTTCTTACCCAATACCTACCACTGGTACCTAAATTATTATCAGTAAATTTTTGCTCACTCACGCATATTTTATGAAAAATATCAATCGTCTTCGATAAATATCAAAATATTCGTAAGTTCGAAAAAAATTTCGGAAATAATTTAGGCACTAGTGGTATTCTAAGTGAAAATATAGGTCTGGCTGACAATTAAAATCACGAAGGCCTCTCAGACTCACAAGTAGTGTCCGGCCGAAGGTTCGGTTACGGTTTTGGCCAACTTCGGCTTAAAATAAGAGTTTCGACTACAGTTTCGGTTTCGGCGGAAAACTGGCCGAAACTGCAGCCAACTACGAAACTACTTTCGAAAGTTTTCGTATCACACTTGGTTGTGTCCGGCACAATGGCGACTGTGCCGGGTGCCATTCCTACACAGTGCACGTACTTCTCTGCTTTGTTTCAAGTGAACAGTCTTCAGTGCTCCTGCCCTAATTTATTCGTATCAAAGGAGCATTTTTTTAGGTGAAACGAGGAAAAATATTATTTCTAGCCTACAACGTTAGACTGTTTACTTATGAATATTAATTTAATTATAAGTAACAAACATATTTAATTATCTGAATTTGTTTTTTTTTTTAAATAACAATTACATTATATATAATTCCCTTCATAATACTATTTTTTATTACAAAAAATCTAGAGACAGATGCAGAAATGATTGTGATTGCTACTTTGTAATTCACTTATTTTTTTTGTTTCAAAAGTAATAAAAAAAAACATTGTCAATAAATTTATTAATGGCTTCTTTGGATAACATAAATAAATAGGTAATAAGTAAATGTAGCTAAAATTTATAATACGAGTTAATTAGTCTTAAACAAAGATATTGCAAATTTCAATAAGAGATTGCCTTAAAAGAAAGTTCTTATTTCTGTTTCGGTTTCGACCGAAACTAAGAAAGGAGCCGAAATTGGGTTTCGGTTTCGGTTATAAAACCGTATTTCGGTCGGACCTGACAAGCCAGGTAGTTAAACGAGGAGAGGAATAGTAATCGAACGTGCAGAATTTAGCGCGCCTGACGATCATTAGACAAGTCTGGCAAGGCTTTCGGGGTATTCCACATTAGCCAGATTGTATTTTAAGCTGTTATCATAATATACATTTTTCTAGTACTGAGGACACTTGTAACAGGGATCCTTACTGGGCATTGCCAACTAAAAGGACACCTTAGTAAACTTAGAGTAGTAGAAAATAGTGAGTGAAGATTCTGTGAGGAGAAGGACGAAACCTTCATTTACATTCTAATTGAATGTGTAGCACTCCAGAATCCAAGGGCACTATACCTAGGAGCATATCAAATAGAAACTTGAAGCCACTCCAAATCCTACACTTCCTTGAGAAGATATAATTGAAAGGGTCGTTATAGGCATTGAGACATTTCCTTGCTGCATTAGCGACACAAGGGGGCACAATAGATATTTTAGGTCGCAGTGTATTAACACCCCATTCCCAACATAACATAACATAGCGAGAAAACTGCAAAATAATGAAATCCACAAATCCCAGTTCATATTTTGGACATTTAACTACTATTATTTTTAAAATTTTAAATTCTGACAAACTGTCAGTATATTTTTTAGTCATTAAGATTACATATACGTTAAAATTAGTTATTTTTGTTTAGAATCGATAAAAAATAACATTTTAATTTTATTTGGGCCACATTTAAAAAAGTAAATTTTAATCAAATCCTATGAAACTAATTTAATTACGAGTATTAAAATTAAAAACCTAAAAGTGGCGGTGGAGCGGAGGACAGAGCATTTGCCTTCCACGCGAATAGCCTGGGTTCGAATCTGGACTATAGGGGCTAATTTTTTTTTATGTTTTTTATTTTATAAATTAATAAAATTTATAAATTATTTTAAAATGGCTTATTTTGTCTAAATCTAAAATAGTTTTTTAAATTTGTAGATTTTCGTTAGTAGTTCGTAGAAAAAATATACTGCACAACTCGAGTGGATTGTTCATATCTACTCTTGTTGCGAAAATTAGGGAAATTTTTGTGATGAAAATTATTGTGATGAAAATTATTCAGTTTTTTCACTTATATATGATATTTTATTCATTTTCATAGATTCGCCAGAATTTTTTTACTTAACTTCAGTATACCTCTAGAACTATTATATATTACATGACTAGGGTTAGGGCTTTAGCCCCCCCAGATCTGATGACATAACTTCGCCCATGCCATAAGCCTGTCACAATTGACTACTAACAATACATGACAGTTATCATCGTTTGACTCTTCTGCTGTTTGTTAATAATTAATACTATTAATTAAAAACTATGACAGAAATGATAGAGTATTGAAACAAGAATGTTTAACTGGCAAAATAATTCTTGATGCCTGGCTACTATGCTAATATTTCCAAGCTCTAAATATCAAAGACTTTTACTACGTTAATATTTCACCTAATGAATAAATGAGAATTATGATTTCTAATATGTGATAATGTATCGAAACTGTTAACTTTTGGGGTTAAAAACAAGTTGTTAATTTGTCGGCTTTAATATTTTCTAATAAAAATGGCGCTAACCTAAACAACAAAAAAGTTTAACCTAAGCTAAATAACAAAAAAGCTTAACGTATATTTATGCCACAATTGTGGCTTATGTGGCGCCCCCTATACCTAAAATAGATCAATATAAACTCGAAATTATAATTTTTCGTATCCAAAAACCAATTTCAAAATAAAAAAGATATTAGGAATCCATTTTAAAATTTTACCATTAACACCCAGTATCTGTCTTATCAATATTTTATTCGGGTAAGTTGACTCAAAAATCTACTATGCTTCTATGGACAATTACTTAACAATCGCCCTTTATTACATTATTAGTTACTCAGTTAAATTACACTCTTCAGTTAGTTAATCAAACAGTAAAGTGATTTTGATACAACCTGCCCTAAAATGATTTCAGTGAACAGTTATCAATCTAACCTAAGATTGTTTCTATAAATGTTTTATGTCAATATCACAATTTGACAATAAAATGACAGTGTAGTTTACTTAAGGTCTAGTCCTTTGCATCGAAATTGTAGCACTGGGCTACACTTAAGTACTTAGGTCTCAAGATTTGTATTTTTCTTGACCTAAATGAATAATATAAAACACTTTAAAAGTTATCAAAATTGTACACTAAACCCTATTTTAATATAAAATATTTATGTAGCCAACAAATTAAATTACAAAATCAAAAGAATTAGTTTATTGAAATATTCCTTTATTAAAAGTTCAATATTTTAAAACATGTGTTTTCTTTCAGGTCTACAAGTTAAGGAAGTTAAGTGAATAAAAAATGGTACTTTTAGCAATTAAATAACAGTTTTGTTAATAATAGTTTTATTTTAATCACAAATTCCTGGTGTCTTATTTATTTAATTAATTAATTAGTCTCATGAAATGTTCTCTGAAATACACAATTTCTAACATTTAAGTAAGATATTAGTTTTAATACTATTCAAAGCCAAAGGTAAATACAGGGTAATATATTATACGGGTACAAAAATTTAAACATGGGATATTTAAGCCAAATATGTCTTTGTTTCACACATAGTTCTTATTATACCTTGTCCAGTTCATTGTAAAAAGTTCCGTACCTGTATATGGAAAAAAGTGAAATAAAATATTGTACTATAGTTTTACACAACCAGCATTAGAAGACGTTCTTAATTACTATTTTTATGAGGCAAGAAGATATTTTACCCACTGTAGAGTTCTCACGCGCTTATATTCATTTATAGGCAAGTTTGTGGTCAGAGACGGAGGGGTTTCGAATCCCCCAGCAAACATTTTCTATAACATTAGATATAACTCGACTTTGTTAAAGACGAATTTATTTATTGAGGTAATTATTACGTAAAATTGACTAGAAAAATATACCTCTAATGTAAATTTACCAAACGTTTTTAATTTATGTTTAAATTTACGTGAATTATACCAAGAAATCTACCTTTTACACAAATCTGCTTAAAAGTAACTTTAACCATATCAGCAAGGGAAAAACTACTAAAAAAATAACCAACAATTACTTCAAAGTTAAATTTCCTTTGTAGTAAAATTAGGTGCCATATTTAGGTAATATCTACCTGTTTGGCAACTAAAAATCGTCTTTATAGTAGAATATCCAACTAGGTAGATTTGGTTTAAAATTCTACGTAATTTTATGCCTCCATAGTAACCTATTTGGCCGCTTTTATTTACTCTCCTTTAAAGTAATATTAGGTCGAGATCGTAGCAAAATTCTACCTGTTTATCTACCTAATTTCAACCAAATAGTCGAATACTCATTTAGTTGACCTATATGTCATCTTGCAGAAATATTTATTAACTTTGTTGTAGCAATTACCTGAATAATCTACCACAAAGTAAATTCGACTAAAAACCAATTTAAAAAGAGTCATACATGACCTATTTGTAAAATTTATATTATTTAGGTTATTTTAACAATTAGGTTGTTCAGTTACTGTCTTCGTCATTGTTCTTAAGAATTTCGGCCATTTTATAAAAAACCATTACAGTCGTAATCTTAATTTACGTGTGGTGTAGATAGAGCTTTAAATGAGTGCAAAAAATAATTAATAAAATGAGTTCGAAAAATAATAAATCATCGTTATACTAAAGTGAAACGTCTAAAATCTCAAGTGCAGAACAACGACCTAAATATGTCATATTTACCTATAGGTAAATTTTTTATAAAACCTATAAGTTATTATTTCTTTAAATAGGTAAAGTTAACTAATATGTCGTGAAATTGAAGTTAATTCAACTTAGTAAAAAGGTATTTGTAAAATACGTAAATTTCCTTAGTCATAATAACTTTTAGGTCGAATTCGCACAATACGCCATATTTTCTTAACGTAATTAAAGTACGATTCCAAATTTTAAATTTTTAAAATGACCATAACTAAAACATACGAATGAAAATACCGAAAAACGAAACATTGATTTTCTAAAGTGATACACAACAAACGTAACATAGTTTTAGCTCATAATATTATTATTTTTTTACACGATCATATTTTTTTCTTATATTTTTTTAATTAGAGAGTATTTTGGAAGGGCATTGTTATTTTTCTAAGTAGAACTGTTAACATGCACGACAAAATTTTCTTCGCATTAATTTCAACAAGCGTGAACTGTATATTTGTTACGGTTAAAGTGTTTACTTGGCTAGTTTATAGACTAGCTAGATAATATACAAACTATCCAAATGTCCTGCTATTTTGATGGAAAATCATATTTCTACTAAAATAGCTATTGGTTGGTTTGTATACTAACCAGTTAGTTTACAAACTATACAATATTTATCGCCAAAGTACAAACCACAAGAAAAGTTCACAAATTAACCAATATTTTTGGCTAGTTTACAAACTATCCACAGTACTTGGATAAAGTTTGAACTTAATATTTATAGTAATACATAATAACCAGCTCGTCGGTTAGTATGTAAACTAACCAATCCTCTTCGGTTAATTTATTAGAAAAGTGAAGTTATAGTTAAGGCAAGTGTGTGTTATTATTGTGTACTACTGTGGTGTCTTGTGAAATTTTTTTAAAAAGAGGTTATTAAAAATGAATTAACAACAACAATTTGAAAACCTACTTTTGGAAGTTTACGAACAAAAGTCGCAAAAAAATTAATGAATGACAGTGATTAAAGTGAACTTTTGCAATGTGTAAAAAGAATACGAGAAACTGAAACTAACATGAGTAACAAAAATGATTATTACGTGGTAAATACTTATGATTTATAGAGAATCGATTTATCTTATGTAATTTTACATAAAAAATCTGGAAAGATTATTTTACGTTTGAGTGAATGTTATGATGCCATTAAAGCTGCCCATCAGGAAACTGGGCATGGAGGTTGTCAGGCAATAACAAAATTATTAAATGAAAAATATAACAACACAGGAAACGGTAAAATTATTTATTGAAACTTGCGAAACATGTCAGCTCAAACGCAACAAAACTAAAAAAGGTATTGTTGTGAAACAAATTGTTTCAAATCATTTAAATGCTCAGTGTCAAATCTGTCTCATCGACTTACTAACTAGACTGGATGGTCACTTCAAGTTTATTTTTGTCTATCAAGACCTCCTAACCAAATACGTCAGGTTGAGAGCGCTGAAAACAAAGAAGGCTAGAGAAGTAGTTGAGCACCTATTAGAAGTATTTGCAGACCTAGGGAGCCCTTGCGTGTTGCAAAGTGACAACGGCCGAGAATTTTCAAATGAAGTAGGTATTTTTCCAATATTTAGGTATAGAATGGCCAAATAACAAATAAAATTTAATCCAAATTCCTAGATTGAAATTATTTAAATAATCAATAATCTGTATTTAAATCAGGGTTCGAAAATATCATATTTATATAAATATCATATCACATGATATATATCATTTTTAAAATTTAATTATTTGATTATAAAATAGTATTGCTTCTTGCACAAAATATATTTTAAATTTTAACACAAACATATTAACAAAAACCTATATTCTAAACAACAAAACCGTTTTTGTCTAACTCAAGTTAAAAAGAAAAACAAAAATAATTAATAAAATAAACAGATTTTAACATTATTTTATTAACATTAATATTTTAACACAAACACATATAAATCGCTAGTTATTATACTTTTATACAGGGGCGTATTGAGATATTTTCGGATGTTCAGAATAGTGGAAAACATTTTTAATTTAATAAATAAAATTATCGAATATATCGGATATATATCAAGGTATAAATATCATGATATATATTGTGATATATATCCTCCAAACCCTGATTTAAATATATGAAATACCCAAGGCAAAATCTAATAGGTGGTTAAGTGGATAAATGCTCACTTGCCCATGTTCGATTCACAGCCAAGCCTTTTATTTTTTAAGTTAAATTAGATGCCAATATATTTATTTTTGTTGGAAAAAATTATTCAATTAAATAGTCGATAAAGTGAAAAATAACCATATTAATTTACTAATATTATAAATGTAAAAATTTATTCTTTCTCGCAGCAATAGCAATATATTTGAATTTTCTTACGTTTTTGAGGAATTAGTTGAAATGTGGCCTGACTGTCACATTATGCATGGTAAACCGATACATTTACAATCACAAGGTTCAGTGGAGAGAACGAACCAGGATATTTCACAGTACAACCTAATATTTTTCAGGTTTATTTGATAATGCTAAGCTGGTTATACTCGATAATTATACTGAAATCCCAGTTGTACTCGAAGATAACAATGAAACCTAAGTTTCACTTAAAGAACAAGCAATGGCAATGATCCCAGGTACTGAAACTACAAAAAATGCTCTCAATGAACGATTATCAACGCAGAAATGCACATTATGTACTGAAGAAACTGTATGTGATCATTGTCAGAATAAAAACAATATTAAAGCGATAAAAGATGCATGCAACAAAAGTCTAAAAAGGCAAGCAAATAAAATGCTACAAACTTCTGGGAAGAAGTTTAAACCAGGAACTATCGGCATGTCCGTGACAGTGCCCATTCCAGACGTAGACCGAAGTCGATCAGATCGTAGAAATATATTGGGTGTAATAATGAGCGTAGAAGATGAATTTTACTGAATTGGAACTGTTCACGGTGTCCTTAAACAACTGTATTGCCGCAACGAATTTGAAATATGCAAGAAACAGTTTATATAGTTAGAAAATGTTAAGACAGACACGGAAATAATATTATGAAGTGCTGCAAGAACATTTTTAGTCTCTGGTTCAACCCAAGATTTTGTGCTCCAATAAAAAGTGTCTGGATATACGTGTAACAGCAAGTGCCACAACAGTGCACCCTGCTCTAATAAATAATAATTTTCTTTGTTTTGTGATTGCAATGTTTTAAAGTTTCTTATTAATATTTTGTCAGACAATAAGTATTTTTATGTCATTTTTGTTTTTCTACTTATTTTTAAGTAGTAATAGCAATGTTGTACCTATAAATAAACTTTATTTTATTATCCTAAACTAAATTAACCAAAGAGGATTGGTTAGTTTACATATTAACCGACGAGCTGGTTATTATGTATCACTACAAATATTAAGTTCAAACTTATCCAAATACTGTGGATAGTTTGTAAACTATATAGACAAAAATATTGGTTAATTTGTGTACTTTTCTTGTGGTTTGTACTTTGGCGATAAATATTATATAGTTTGTAAACTAACTGGTTAGTATACAAACCAACCAATAGCTATTTTAGTAGAAATATGATTTTCCATAAAAATAGCAGGACATTTGGATAGTTTGTATACTATCCAGCTAGTCTATAAACTAGCCAAGTAAACACTTGAACCGTAACATATTCACCACAATTACATTACATGTCACCGACATTTATTTATTTTCAATCTTTCATGTGAATTAGATATATGTTTTAGTTGTGTTGGTGACTTCTTACAATATTTCTACTTATATATAGATAAAAATACCAAATAAGTATAAAATTTCTTTTCGTACACTTGGAGGCATAGGTCATTTGCAAATATTTTGGTAGTTTCTACCTAAACTTAGTTAAATCAACGTCGAATTAACGTTATATTGACGTCAAATTTCCCTAGAGAGGTATTACTAACGAAACGTACTGGGTTACTACAATGTGGATTTAGATGTAATTCTACCTATTTTGGTAAATAAAACCAAATTTCGACGTCGTCTTTTTCTCCACTTATGTCGAATCCACGTCGAGCCAACGTAAATTTTACTTAATTATGGTTAAATCTAATTTTGCGACCAAATTTATTATATATAATTTAGGTAGTATCGACGTCAAATTACACCAAAATGTTTGCTGGGCCTACACCAGACAATGTGGATTTTTAATTAAATTGCATGGTTCGGTATAGGATTTGATGTTTGCCATATTAATAGAAATTCAATTTCTGTTAATATGACATGCAGATTATAAAATCGGCATGCATTACCGTCTCTATGATGGTGGGTGAGGTTTTCCTCGCCTGTAAGTCAAATGGCACCATCAATCATCTTAAAGTCGCCCCGGAGCGCCAAGGCAAATAATAATAATAATAGCCGTCCCTTTCCCCGTACAAGCTCAGCTTTTGGGGTTAAAATTCACTCGTAAGGGAGAGTATTATTATATTTCATTATTTGTTAATATTGGAAACATATTTACATCTATATTATACTGCACAGGTGCCTGATTTAAAATTATATCAATCAATTTTTTGTACACAACACTATAAGATTTGTAGTTATTTTGTATTTTCAAGATTATATTCATCTAAAAGTATACTACTGCAATATTCACAATAAAAATAATTTAGTTACATACCTTTAAACTACTTTCTTATGACGTTCAAACAAATTTACCTACTGCTGTTTTTGTCTGGCTCACTGAAGTTACACTAATGCAGTACTTTGAGGAGAATCATTTTATTTTGTTACTCGTATTTTATTAATAAAATTTATTAAATTAATTGCTTTTCTATATTTTGTATGAAAACACTGTATTTTAACACTTAAAATTAATTTTTACATGCAAAATAAACGCTCTATATCGACATGTAATTGGAGCATATTTAAGAGCGGATAATAAATCTGGCCCAATTTGTAATTCTTCAGAAAATGTCCCATTGAAAACTTGAGCAACATCAGAGAAATCTTATATATATTTCTCTTGTCTTTCTAATAAGGTAATTCTGTTAACTATTTTTTAATAGTTTTTATTTGCTTCTCGAATCGCTTCAGAAATTTCATCAAATTCTGACATTACTAATTCTATTTCATTGTACCTCCGAGTCCTCTGACAAAAGACTATCGCATTTTTAGTTACAGTTTGCAAGTGTCTTATTTCAGTTGCGCTTTGTTGTTGCTTAGCAGCGTCAACTTTATTAAGGTACGTTTACACGAATACAAGAAGTCGCTTTGAAAAAATTAATATTACGTTTTGCATTTTGTTTACAAATACTAGAACAATTTACTTTCGTAAAGTAAATTTCCCAGCTGAACATTGGTTTTTAGAGTTTTTAAAGATAAACCAAAACCGGTGCAAATTCCTGAAATAGATTCTTTGTTAAAAAATATATATTATAACAAGAGGTACAAAAAATATTTATTGGATAACTTTAAGGAAGAGTAGATTCGAACTAAATCGTTGGACGGGTGATTTCAAGTAGTTAGTATAGCTAATGCATAGTGTGTACATAATGACTACAAAATTCGCTAATTTAATTTCGGTGTTTTATTTTATTAAACATTATTGCTTATTAAACATTAAGCTATAAAAATAATTTATTCATTTGTATAAAATATTGTTTATCAGAATTAGACTTTATACAAATTTAATACAATATTTTGATAACTATTTTAACAGAAATAATTTATAGTTTTCTTTAGTTAAACCAAATTATTGTGAACTGTTTGTAAATAATTATAGTATAAACTACATGTCAATTGAAATTAATATCCTACGTGATGACCTTATAGTTGTGATTAGGAATTGGTTTTATTTTCCGTCCTAAGAAAAACTGGACTGTCAAAATGCTACTGTACATTTGATACTTTTTAAATTAAATTGACTAATTTGAAATTCAAATGATTCTTTTCGCTTTTTGTACTACAGTTGGAAAAGGTGTAGTTTGAGTACAGTAACATACCAAAATTTGACCGGTCTCTACTTTACATAAGGATATACGTGCGGGATTCTTAGGATAATGGATGTGTAAGTTTTAAACCTACATATGGAATGATAAAATTCATGAAATCTTTAAAAATGTATAGACAAAAACAATTGGGAGATCAAAATCAGAAACGATTACAAGTTTACAAGAAAAATAAATTATTTTTGAAACTTTAGCTGAACAAGAATAGGCGTTGTTATTTTCCATTTTATATTTTTTTATATATTCAATAAAATTAATATCTAATTACCCTAATCCTAATACCATAAACTCTTAAATTAACCAGCTTCCGATAACGTCACACTAGTAAGGTCAGTTTAGTACGATAAAATTATGAGAAAAAGAAAGAATTTCTAGAGCATTGTACAATTTGATTTTGGTCGTCTGGCAACACTGGTGATAAAGCAGTCAACTCGTCGTGTAGGGGCGCTCTCATGAGTTCGAGAATAGGGTACCAGACCTTTTCTTCCGTCTTCTTTCTTCATTTTATATATTTTATAATTAGGTTTAATACACTTGGTCATGATTTTTATGCAAAATAATAAATATAAAAGACTGACTTACGACAGAATTAACGCTGAAATATTAAAATTTTGAAAAGTTTTGACAACTCTTTACAACTATAACATTGCTTCTAAGATATGGGAAAGGGGTGTCGCTTTTTAGGCATGTCATCTCTATATTATTCAACCTCGTTAAGTTGTTTACGCTTTACTTGCGTTTAAGTTGAATAAAGATAGTACCACAATAGGTTAAATAATTTGTTGTATGGTATACATATGTCATCTCCTCTCCCTACTACCTCCATATCAGAAATTAGAAATCTTTAATTCTTAACATTTATTATCAAGTGCAGAAATTAAACAAAAAATAGTATGTAATATTCAATTTTTATATTATATAAATATTTCTTTTACAATGAAATTGTAATATAATGATAGAACCGTGAGTGCAATCCCAGTAGTGTGATCTGCACATCCATCCTCAAATATATTTGAGGTCCTCTTGATTTTCGTTTTTAAGTCATCCGTTAAATTTCCTGCGAAGCATCCTGTTGATCTTTGGGATTTCAAAATGTATAGCAGCCATTTATTTGAAAGAAAATCCGTGTAGCCTTCATAACCACATAGAGCAACTAAAAAAAAAATCAAATTATATAATTTTTTTAATGATTATTGTATACATTGTTTGCTAGCAAGACAAACTAAGAAAATCTGATGGCCAATGGCGTGTGCATGCTATTAAATTAATTATGAAGTGATATGCATATAATTTATGCACTATGTTAACTTTTCAATCCTGAATCCATGAGATATGTATGAAAATAATAGAATAGACAAATGAAATAATACGTTGCCAAGTGAATACCGTAATATCCCATGTTTGCCATCGAAATGACGTGGTTAAACCAATTACACTCTTTAAACCTCTCGCGTCTAAATATAATAAAGCTCCTCATCTTTATTTTGTCAGATCCGTCGATTACCGTACCTACTGTATAAATTACATACGTATATTTATAAAATTTTGTTCATTGATATAGAATGTCATTGATTCTTTTTTTATTTTTGAACTTGTCCTTTATTTTAGCATAGACATTTTTAATTCAAATTGGTAAAATTTTGTCGTCGATTTGATCTCCGTCATTTTGGAACCCGACTAATATCAAAATAAAAAAATATTTTTATGAATTATAACTACAAACGATGTAGATGATTTGTAGTGACTTTTATTTTTTTGTAGTTTTAAGGTTTTTACAAATAAACTAATTAATTATAATATTAAATTTATTTAATATTATTATTTAAAACTGCTAAATTTGTATTTGGAATCGTTTGTAGTTTTATGTAGTGAAAGAAAAAATTTGAAAAAATAATAGTACCTACATTATATACCTAGGGTGAGAAGTGAGCTATAATAGCTTTCTCAGCCGAGGTATATATAGAATTTTTTTTACTACTAACATTAATGTATTAGCAATTTTAATTTTGACATAAGTAATTTCCTAACAATTTGTTAAATATTTCGAAATATCAAGCAGACTGGAGCGTGTTTCTAATCAGACTGGCTTTATTTATGTAAAAATTTGGCATGTGTCAAATTTTGGTATGATTCTAGGAAATAGGGACCGTGCGTCATGACTTTAACGCTAACTGGTGACAAAAATGTGAACTTTATGGGGGGTATTTATTAATGTTTTATACGGCATTTATTGTTTAATAATTATTAATAAAATGAAGTCGAATTATTTTCGTAATATCAATATCGAAAAAACTTGTTGCATCCGTGGATGTACAAACACATCACTTTGGAAACCTGGATTTCATTCGATAGTAAAGAAATTTTATAAATTTCCACAGAGCACAATTATGCCTCACACCCAATGATATACATAATTACAAAGATTGCTTATCCATATGTAAATCAGACGACGAAAAGCGTATTTCACTGGGCAAAGTTTTCTTTTTATCTAGCTTGTATCAATTTTGAGCACTTAGTTGTAAAGAAATCATTTACAGAACCGGTTTAGAAATTAGAATCTTTAGTGTTTTCTTGTCATTAAGATTTTTACATATTTAAATGAACATTTTATATAAATATCATTTTACAGATACTGGTTTATTCTGTTGATTAAAACTAATGTAGAATATGAAATAAGAATGTCCAATTTGACAAAAATATCACGGCCCTCTTTACAATTTATTAACTATTTCTCATTTATTATTAAAATAAACATATAAATAATACATTGCAATTACTGTCAAAAGAGATTGTAACAAACTTTAAAATATTAAAAATCCAGTGATTTTTGTAAATTTTTTTTAGTGACATTACCATTAAACATTATTCAGAATAATAGATAAGTGTCCAATTACAACTCTTCCCAAAGTTGTTTATACCTCATATCAAAATTGTTTACATTACCTTTTCAAAATTGTATTACATATTGCAATTATGTATTTTATGTAGAATTGTTTCTGAAATAGTAGTCTAAAATTATTTATATATATCTGTTATAAAAATTGTTTAGATCTCTTAATATTATTTAACTACATGAAAACTCAACTTTCCAAATACATAATGACATGTCTTGAAGTAAAACTAATTATTTTCTTTTTCTAAAG
Source organism: Psylliodes chrysocephalus (assembly GCA_927349885.1). Classification (NCBI taxonomy): domain Eukaryota; kingdom Metazoa; phylum Arthropoda; class Insecta; order Coleoptera; family Chrysomelidae; genus Psylliodes; species Psylliodes chrysocephalus. The sequence goes on from OV651816.1 coordinate 12,421,463, forward strand.
ATTAAAATGCTGAAATTTTATTTTAAAACACATTTGGGCTAGAACGGCTCTATTTAGTGAGCACTAGGAAAGGCACATTGCAACCCGCTTTTCATAATTTTTTTATAGATGGGTGAGCAATCTATAATATGTATCATTGAACATCTCATAAACGTCAGTGGATGAATGACATTTCGATTAACATAAAGCTAAAAAGATTTATAATTATTATTATCAATCTTTTTTATTAATTTACATTATTTAAATGTTATTGTAATACTTTTAAATTCAGTGTTACTAAATACCGATATTTTAACATTGGATACACTTGTTTAAGGTACAACTTTACAATTTATTGTCACTTAG
>OV651816.1:12426807-12521480 GCA_927349885.1 Psylliodes chrysocephalus
AAAAACTCATATGTTCTTATCCGATTTTCATTTGTTTTCAAGTTATAGCATATTAACAAATAAACAAATTTACACATAAAAATTCTCTTAATCATAGCGTTCTTTCAATAAATGTTCAAAAATACCGTCATTGACTTCTAAACATTTTCTGCTTCGTCTACGAAGAGCGTTTGTTGCTCTCCTAATTGATTTATTTCTTTCTTCTTTAATATATGGGCTGCAGTATTCTCAATTCGTCTAATTAGTGCATCCCGTGTGTCCACTTTTATTTTGTAGACTTCATTTTTCATCCAGCCCCATAAACAAAAATCTAATGGTGTGAGGTCTGGAGATCTTGCAGGGCAATTAATAGGACCTCCACGACCAATCCAACGCCCTGGAAAACGTTCTCCAAATGTTGCTTGACTTGAAGAGCGACATGTGCAGGAGCTCCATCGTGTTGATAGTACATCTTCATTCTAATATTTACAGGAACATCCTTGTAATTCATTTTGTAAAAAAATGAGGTAGTTGTCTCGTGTGAGACGATTCTCCAAAATGAAAGGGCCAATTAAATAACTGTCAACCATACCACACCACACGTTTACAGAAAACCGATGTTGAAAATTGCTTTAGACTTGCGTAGGGATTTTCGTCTGACCATACATGATAGTTACGAGTATTATTAATGCCATCACGGGTAAATGTAGCTTCATTCGTAAAGAGTATATTCGATACAACACGATGATTATTATTTATCCACCGACAAAACTACATACGATTAGCGTAATCCTGTGGTTGTAGGTGCTGTACTCTCTGTACGTGATAAGGATGTAAGCCTTGCTCGTGGAGTGTGTTTATCACTCTTTTTTGTGGAATTCCCAATTGAGTGGCAATTTTCCGTGAGCTAGTAGTTGCATCTTCTTCTACTAGATGCAGAATATTTTCTACTTCTACAAAACCTTGTCGAGTAGCGCGTTCAGATGTTATGAAAGCACAGTCTCGCACAATTTGATGAAAATTCTAATAAATACGTTTTTATCAGGATGTATTCGGTGTGGAAAACGTTGACGGTATTCTTCAGCAGCTGCTGTAGCATTTCCATTACAGAAACCATAAACAAACACCATATTTGCATATTCTAAATTTGAATAAGTATCTGGCATTTTGCAACACTAACAATCACATAAATTCGAAATTAAACGTTCAGTTACTGTTCACTGTACACTGACAGTTCATCAAAACGTCAGAATTATCAAATGCCTTTGAGCCTTGAACATATGGCATACTTTGATAATGTTAAAATTCAGAAGGGGGAAGCTAGATGAACATTTTTAATTATGCCATAACTTGAAAACAAATGAAAATCGGATAAGAACATGAATTTTTTAAAATTATTTTCACGTGTATAATATACTCCTAGAGTTTGGTGCGCTCCTTCCGACTCAGCCTGTGTAGTTTTTGCCACTATAGAGTAACAAAGTGATACTGCCTAGTTCCAGTAACTACCCAAATGTTACTTTGACCATAGGTATTTATAGTTCCAACAAATGGTATCGGTGTGGTAACAGTTACTTTTTAAAAACAAACTAAAATAGTAATATTAGTACCAGGGTGAACCCCAGGAACTAAAGCTTTGTAGCGAAAATGAAACCAGTAGGATTTGTTACAAAGTGTGTTACTTGGGATGTTCTGCGCTGCATTCATTTCGCGAGCGCTATGGACCGAAAAGATTGTCGTACTGAAATTTTGAAAAAAGTACATTATACTTGAATAAATCCACTTTACAGCAGTTTTTTGTCTAAGTTGATTGCTTGAAAATTAAGGAAATGAGCGCTGAAATTTAACTGATTGAAAATGTCATCAAACTTACCCCTATTTTGTTACACTTATAATTTATCTTGAAAACCGATTTAAAAAAAAATCTTTCATTCAATAAATTAGAAATTTTGTCTAGTTCATGGTCCCCAAAGGGCGTATTTTTAATACGAGTACTGCATGACTGAGACGCGATTAAAACCGTACAGTCGTTGGTCGTTAGTCTAGAGTTTCGGAAAAATTAAAAGTTGTAGCCGAGTGGTGAAATTGCAATTATACTTAAACAAATGCCCTGACGAACGTATCCAAACTTCAATCAAATCGTATACTAAATCGCTTCGGGGAATTTAATTCTCCTTTTCTATTCAAGTTCAATTTTTTATAAGACTGATACTTTTACAGTTAGGTATTTATTTTCTTTACATGTTTCTACTATTACGTTACATATTAAAAATTATTAAATATGATATTCATTCATTCAAATATCTGTTCCTATCGCTATATAATATAATTAATACTTCAATACCACCATATTTAAAAGACAAACTAATATTCAGAACAACGTTAATATTAGAAATAACTTAACATTATGCCTCGTCATTCTACTGCAATTTTTAATCGCAGCTTTTCATACAATGCCGTTGTTCTGTACAACAGCCTAAACACATCTAAATCTCTAAATGTTTTTAAAAATACATTAAAACGACAGCTCTTGGTATCCCAAAGTATTTAAGTGCAATTGTTTAATTTTTTTTATCTCGTTCGTTCTTTGTGAATAAACACACTTAGGTAATTATTTTTTCTTTTCAATTGTTTTACTAGAATTTGCTTATTGTATTATTTAAACTATGTATAGAATTTATAGGGTTAGATGTAAGAATAGCCTTAGGCTAAATCTCGCCCAGGCAAATGTACATTTCTATATATTTTTTGTATTTTTGGTATGTACAAATAAAGGCCATTTATTATTATTATTATTATTATTATGTCTAGAACCTCCTGGAGGACTTGTTACTAAAATGTCTTACCAAAAAGACAATAGATTTTCTTAGCAATTATAGAAAACGTGAACACTTTTTTTGTACAAAAGTTTTCCATCTGACCTTTTGTTCAAATTTTATTGCAAAATAAATACTGTTAAAATCAGTTTTTCATAATTAGGTATATCTGCAACATTTCAGTGTTCTACGGCAACTTTTAATTTGTCCGAATTTCTTGACCTAAGCCCGCGCGCTTTTAATCGAGTCTTAGTCATGCAGTATTCACATTAAAAATACACTATTTGGCAAACAAGAACTAGACTAAATTTATGATTGATTGTCGGGAAGCATTTTTTTCTAATCGGTTTTTAAGGGAATTTAGAAGTGTAACCAAATAGAGGTAATTTTGAAGAAATTTATAAACAGCCGAGTTTAAGCGTTCACCATTTGCTTGATTGTCAAGCTATCAAATCGTTCAAAAACTATAATAAATTGTATTTATTTCGGGATAAATGGTTTTATAAAAAAATCAGTACGACCATCCGTTCGGCCCATAGCGCTCGCGAACTGAAAGCAGTGCAAAGCATGGGAGTGTAGCCTTCAACGACAAGACATGCCTCTCTTCAGAACGCTTTATAAATAATAGGGTAGTACCATGATAAAAATATTTTATTTATGGGTAGTACTCTCTTGGTTGTTTGTCAAATATATCCTTTAGATGAAGACTGAATAAGAAATTTTAATTTCAGAATAGCTGTTTGCACAGCTTACTCAAAAATTCGTCTTTTTTCAATCCCTCACAGTTTATACCTCATCAGATTAATTTTCTTCAGGTTCCGGATATTGTACCCCGAAGTACCATTCCCGTTTCCATTTAAGGTTGCGACAGTGGCATAGTATGTGCATATGAGTTTCATCCTCCTCATCACATATTCTACATAGGGAGTCATCAGATATCTCTAAGAGATTTAGGTATCTTCTAAGGCTGCAGTATACCGTAAACAGTCCTATTACGGCCTTGCGTTCGCTTCTGCTAAGGTTTAGCAGTTGGATTTGTCTGCTCTTGAATGGACCCTCTATGAATCTTTTAAACTATGTCCAGGAAGTTCCAAACAGAGCCTATGGTGTTCTCTATTTATTTGTTCTGTTAACACCCATTTAACGTGTTGGTATGAAATACCACGTGTGGGTTCTGGTTCAATTAGATTTTTTTCCGCTCCCTTCCTTGCTAAGAGGTCTGCTTTTTCGTTTCCAAACACTCCCTTATGTCCCGGCACCTATTCAAGGGTGACCTTGTTATGTTCTGCCAGGGCCTGGAAGGATTATTGGCAATCAAGTATTAATTTAGATTGTATTTCAGTGCTTTAAGGGAGGCCTGACTGTCTGTCATGATAAAGACCCTCTTATCTCTAAAAGAGTCATTTAGCCTAACTTTGGTGCAGGCATTTATTGCTGTTACTTTAGCCTGGAAGACTGTTGTCAGTTCTAAGATAAGGCATAAACTCAAGACACTTTGTAATGCAGTGTGCTACGCCACGCCTGTGCATAGATCCCTATATTGAATTGTATGAAGCCAAATCCAAGACTCCTTCTATATCTAAGAAAACTCCTAGTGCTATTTCTTTACTGTCCAATGCTTGTTCAGCCTGTTGAGCTAGCCTATGTATGGCTGCATCTCAAGACTTTCCAGATTGGTAGGCAAACTGGTATCGATGTATTGGTTTATCCCATCTATCGATTACTTTCTCCAATTTTTTGAGGATAAATGATGTTAGGCTGATTGTTTTGAAAGATTTGGTCTCCGCGTAAGACGCTTTCCCGGGTTTGGGAATAAAGACTACTCTTGCACACCTCCAGTTTTGTGGAACATATCCGAGAGCTATACTAGCTCGGGATAGTCCTTACATTACTTCCTGGCTTTTTTGTATAAGTGTCGAGATTATACCATCAGGTTCAGCTGTCTTGTATGGCTGAATATAATTTATTGCCCAAACAAGTTTTATTCTGTTTGCAAGAGACCAGTTTGTTTTTGAGGCCCTAGAAGTTAGTGCCTCGACACTCCTGTTCTCTTGGTCAAGAATAATCTCACATTCAGGAAAGTGTGACTTTAGTATTAAATCTAAAGTCACCTCCTCTGTTTTTGTGAGTTCTCCTTGTTGATTTTTTAGAGATCCCATGCTTATCTCTGTAAAGTTTTCCTGACCCTGGAACATTATTTCAATGCCGTTACAGAATTTCTTTATGGAATTTAATTTGCCTTCTAGGCTTCCCAGTTCCCTGACCTTTTGGACAGGTCAAAGAGTTTGCGAAATTTTTTTATAGGGCAGTTTTTTTCAAACGTGTTGGTTAAGGTTTGTGTCAGAAACTTTGACATAAACTCAACTTCCACTGAATTCTTCGGTATTGAAGGACTGTCCTCCAGTCCCTGTTTGAGTTCTTCCTTGAAGGCCCACCACTTACAGGTCCTAGGATTACGATATGTCTTCTCACCCGAGGTTTTTGTACCCAGATTAAACAGGATATGCCTATGGTCGAAAAGTGACGTTTCTTTTGAGACGTGCCGTTTCCCCACCAATGAAAACGCCCATTGTGTACCAAGGGTTATATCAATTACCTCCCTTCGCACAGATGCTACAAAGTTTGGTTCATTTCCAACGTTTGCAATACATTAATTTTTAGCTTTATTCCTATTTTTCACAGGTAAATGTACTCTATTCCCTGGCTTACTAACCGATGTGTAAAAATTACTTTTACCCACTGTTACGATACTTCTTCCAATATTTTTGTTCATACTTGGTAAAAAGTCTTCGACCTCAGCCCATAAATATTTTTATTGATCACTTAATTACCTATTAATAAAAGTTTTATATTCGAGCGGTTCTTTAAAGCGTCTATATCGAACTTAATATTAAGTTTTCCTACAGGTGGTCCACGGTCTACATCTCCGTATCTTACTATACTTTAATGTGTTTTTTAGTTTTAAAGGGTTGATAATTCACGGAAATTAATAATGACTGCTTATAATTCATTTAAACTAAATTTTTATTGTTTAAAAGACATTAATTTTTGATCGAACTTCGCATTGCTAGCAAACAGACTTTTAGTTTTTTCTTACCTTGTTCCACAAATAAGTCAAACAGTCCATCTAGTTCATCGTAATAGTCTTCGTGGAATACATCTGAATATATTTGAGAGCAAAGGCGTTTTACGTTTCTTTCGTAAATATTGTTATCCATTAAACAATTTCGATGTTTTGCTACTTGCAATAATAACAACCTAAAAATGTGAAAAGGTAATGTAGTCTAAATCTAAATCACAGAAAGTTTTGTGGTGAATAAAAATAGGAATTCAATTTTCTCGCTGGTATTTAGGATCTTAAATTATAACACTAGGAATGCTACCTTTGAAAAGTAAGTTCTGGAACAGAGCGGGTACATTTTTAGTCACGTAACCACGGAGCAAACGAAGCTTAGAGATCAGTATAGAGTATATACCTTACAATAGTTGCACTAGTCGCACTCTCATTATTTTTGTATAGTTTAATCAAAACTCGCGCTTGCTTCAGTGTCCAGGTACCGCCCCTTAGCATAGATAAGTTCGAACAGACAAGTTCCATTTATTCCTTTAACTGTTTTAACTCCAAACGACTCTTTTAGCTTTCGGTTTAGTCCGATTGGTAATAGTTCAACACGCTTAACTATTATTTAAAAGCATCCTAAAAAAACTCCGCTCCTGTCCCGTTCCAGCCCCTCGCTAATCCGAACACTACTATAGACATTTATTTTATATCTCAATTCTTCTAAAAGGAATAAATGGGTGCGAACAAAGATAGATTGTCTCGTTTTGTTAGGTTGGTGATTTTTTTTTTCTTAAAATAATTTAAATAGTTCTGAATGCGATTTTAGGAACAATATTTGGGCTTCTTGTTCGATTACCAAGAATATTCAAATATTAAATTAATTAACCTTCGAGACCCCTAAGGATACGTCAATGGCTAAGCCAGTTATAAAAAGAAACCGCAGCAAACTAGTATAAATCATAGAATTTACCGGAAACACCACAGTCTATGAAATGGTGGGTCCGTCGACGTATGTTGTGGTGGAAGGACGTCTACATTTTGTGTGTTCCGGTGAATGCGAGAACACTTGGGTTCGCCAAATTTTTATATATTGTTATAGTGAGTTAGTTCAAGCTAAGACATAGTGGTCGGATACTATCGATAGTCGATCCCATTGATCCTATCGATAGTTTCCGATAGTCTCAAGAGTTACTATCGAAACTATACCAATGTTGATACGCAGTAAAGAAATACATTATACTTATAGTTGACATTAAGTACCCTCCTATACCTACTTTTTATTAAAAAAAAATATATTTAAAATAAAGAAAATATATACATACAAAATAACAAATGAATGGTGCCAGGTAAAAACCAGGAGCATCCACGCGATAGAATGAGAAATAACAGTGTTTTGTTTAAAAATGTCATAACTTGATTTTGTTAAGAGGTAATAAAAGTATTTTTGTTTAAGAAACATTCTTCTGTATCTGTAACGTGTGAAGGGTGGGTTAACCCACGGCACTTGGGCCCCACTAGGCTCATTGTGTATCCTCTTAAGTAGATAGGCCGCTCCTAGCTCGTGAGCCAGCCTACAGATTTAATGTAGTTGACAACGTCGCCAAGAGGTGCTTCTCTTATATCGGCCGGTGTTAGCCAATTCTCGCCGAACACAAAGGTTCTAATAAATGAGAGCGTCGGGCAATCGTAGAGGATATGCTCGATGGTCTCATCTTTTTGTTTGCATCCCCTGCAGAGTGCGGACTCTGCCAGCCCCATGATATGGAGATGCTTCCGTAGTTGGCAATGTCCACTCGTGGTCCACTCAGAATGCCTGTCATCAGGCGTTAATTCTGTCAAGTATTTGTTTGCTGTAGTGTTGTCAGGATAACTTAAAAACTCCCTGGTAAGTCTGCAGCTTCTTGTTTCATTCGATCTTTCCTTGAATTTCACTAAGGAATGTTCTTTAATTAGGATTGTCACTACCGATGTTGTCAGTCCAATAGAGGGGTCAGGTCTAAAAAGTATTTGTCTGCCTTCTTGGCAAGTGAATCAGCAAGACGATTACCTTTCGATGTGGCGTTACCTTTCATCCATCCTAAGTTGACCACATTGTTGATGGATACTTCGGCCAAAGCTTCGTGACATTCTAGTACTAACCCTGAATAAATTCATGGCCTGTCCAGGGTGAGTAGTGCTTGTCTGCTATCTGTAGAGATGAGCATCTTTCTTCCAGTGATATTATTTTTGATGCTATGAGAATCCATGTGAGCTCGGGTTGAACTACACTGGCACTACTGCTTACAGCCCATTTTTTGTTTAGGTTTAAGAATCTGGAGTATATTTCACATCCTAAGCCTTGTAATGTTTTAGAACCGTCGGTGTAGATATGAATCGTACCTGCCACTTCCGGCTCTTCTATTTGTTCTATTATAACTTTATATGGCTTATGGAAGATATATCTCGGTGAGATGGAGTCCATATTCGCTTGAAGCTGTGAGAGCGTATCGAGTGCCTCCTGCCAAAAGCGACATCTCGCCTCACCAACCGTGCAGAGGCGTGTCAGTGTCATCAGAGCAACTTCCTTGATGTAAATCTAAGATGTAAATATCAAGGAGAGTGAGACTAAAAATGACTTCCATGGCTCTGGTCGGTGTGGTTTTCATGATTCCTGTTATGTTGAGACATGCTGTTCTTTGAATTTGTTCTTGTTTGCGGATAGCTGTCAATTTTTGGGTTTTCCGGTACCCAGACAACTGCACCGTATGTTAGCATAGGTCTTATAATGGCCGTGTAAGTCCATGAACTCTGGGGGAGAATCCCCAGGTGCGCCCCTCGGTTTGGCGGCATTGTTCATAAGCTATGTATGCTGTTTTGACTCTGCTTTCTAAATGCGAGTTCCATGTTAACTTGCTGTCAAAGATGAGACCTGAGTACTTCACCTCTGTTGCAAAGTTTATTTTTGTGTTTAGGAGTTCTGGAGGTTTAAATTCCATTTTCATAATTTTCCTTGTGAAAAAGACCATCTTATTGTACTGAAGAATCAATAAGCAATGAAAACTAACCTAAAAAAATTATACTTTTGTCTAAAAAAGCTGGAATTATGTGTGAAAATGGGCACTGTCCATCGTATGTGTGAGTAATAAGAAAAAACAAACTTGGAATTTATTTATATTTTTTTCACTATTTTTTTACCTACCTAAAAATGAAAAGATAATTTGGTAATAAACTTCATCTTGAATGTACATTTTCTCCGTTTTTTCTTAGACCAATTTCACTTTGATTTTAAGACCTACACGAGCGACAATTTTCGTGTAAGTTTACGACTTGATTTTTCAACATCTGGAAGAACGTTTCCCATGTAGTGAATCAAACGAACAAAGGCGCAGTCTTATTTGTCCCCCTGCAGCATCGCAAAAAGTATGCAAAAGAAAAGAATACACTACTTCATCAGCTCCTTTTTTTGCTATGTATTCAGGATACGTGTAAAAATATGATTGGGCGTTGGAAAGGACGTTAATATTAAATGAGAACATGGAGAATTGACGTTTGTATTACATATCATTGCAGTAGGTAAGTTAGGAAGAGAAATGCTTTTCTGATAGTCCACTGATATAAGTGATATGGCTTTAAAGTCTCTTCGAGCAGTATTGCGATCAGCAGTTATTCGATAATAAAAGTTTGTGTTTTTCGCAAGTGAAGCTCTTTTTCGGCATTGTCCTGTAACTTCTGCTCCACTTATATGGTTTTTCTCAGCAGCTTTAATTTTGATCGAAAACTAATCGCACCGACTGCAAATATCGGATCTAGGCTATACAAATCCAATAATAAAATGATCCCGGAATATATTTCTATAGGATTGATAACATACTTTTTTGTTAAAAACCAAACATGGTAGATTTTCACCCTATAATTATTGAGGCAAATAACGAAAATATCATAAAGATGTCTAGCGACCGCAATATAGAGATTGCAGTCAACAGATCTTTCGTGACCAATAGAAATAGGCGCTTCATTATGACGCGGTAAATTTCGCAAAAATAGAGCGTTTTAAATAATTGATTTCAAAGTGAACTTTTTAAAGTACTATAACTTTATTATTTATTATCTGTTTAAAGTATTTATTGCATAAAAAAAAGTTTTTTTGTGCTTAAACAGTTAATAGCATTAGATTCGTTAAATTCGTTTACACTAAACACGCACATTCTACTTTCTTTTCAGTCGTCTCCAGATGCCGACGTAACTCGGTCACTTTTAATTCCGCTAACCTCTTCTAAATGGCCTCGGTAAACGTCTACGAATTATCAATCGCGGCGCGCTAAGAGGTGATATTCGCCTTCTAGGTATTTGGCAACGTTGTAAATATTCCATTGGCTGGTTATGAGCTCGAATAATATACGAAAATAGTTTTTAATACCAATTTGCTTCTTAATACCTAAGTTTACTGATAAAGTAAGGTTTTCTTAAAAAACTAAAGACTTTCATCCATTATTTTTACGTAAATAGGAATACAACTTCAGTTGCGTTGTTACAGTTGATTACGTAACAAATAAATAAATCACAAAAATGGGGAATTTAGCGATTTCTTCTAAAAAATGTATATCTAAAAAAATATGTACAAATAATTATAGGAATTTTACATTTCTGTGGTAGGAAGCCGTTGAGAAATTGTGTTGAACAAAAAAAAACAAGCTTTAACACTCTTCATATAACAATCTACAGCGCCATCCTTCTCTTTCCCCTTAGGTAGAAATAAATTTGATTTGTAAAAACTAAATTAAATAATATTCTTACTTGTGAGTTGTTATATATCCAAACGAGCTGTCATCATTTCTGTTATAAATGTCCAAACATTTTCCATTGACCAAGCATGTTTTTGACAGTAACAAACTTGAAATATTAAGCAAATCCTCAAAACAGAAATCAATATTTGTGAAAAACGGATCATTGTGATAGTTACGTATTTTGTTCATTACTGAATAATTTTTAATTCTGGATACTTTAAAATCATTGTATTTATATTTGATGTCTTGCCGCCACATATATGGGATCAACATATTGTCGACGACTAAAATATAAAAAACTAAATGAGATCTTACTTTAAGAAATAAAAACTTATAAAAAAAGATAACCGATCCTATAACAAATTAGTAGCTAATCGAGGTTTACAGCCAAAACACTATAAGTCGGCAAAACGGGAAATAATTATTTTTATAATTTTTGGATATGCTTGAAGTAATGCAATTCTTTAGTGCGGTCCTGGTCCTGATAATATTAGAAGCGTACATTTGTTTACGCTCCTGATTCTTGGATTTTGATAAAGTAAGAGTAAGAATATACAGGGTGGCCAGATAAAAACGAAACAGAGCTATTATCAGCAACTATTTCTCTAGAGAAATAGTCGATATTTGGTCTAGTGAAATAGTCGTTACAAATATAACATGAATACTTGATTAATATTCTGCTTTTTTTCTTGTTGCTAAATTTCTCGAACATTTTACAATTTGATGAGACATAATTTTTGGCATTAATAATCAGTTGATTAAAGCCCTCGAGCTAACGCTCTCGGGCTCTAATCAGATTATTAATGCCAAAAATTATGTCTCATCAAATTAATATTTAAATATTCTCGAGATTTAGATTCAACAAAAATGACCGACTGTTATCAAGGTCTTGGTATATTACCCTTGACTATTTCCCTAGATCAAATAACAGCGACTATTTCTCTAGGGTAAGACTCAATATTTGGTCTAGTGAAATAGTCGTCCCAATTATAACACAACCTTGATTAATATTCTGTTATTTTTGTTGTAGCTAAAGGACCAGGCACCTTTCTTATTAGTCCAAGAGCCAGTGACACACATTTCATTAAGTGTTTGATGCACTTTGAAATTTTGTAATTTGAACATTTGGATGGAAAAGCAGATATACCTGTGTTGGCTTGACCCACCCCGGGACACCAGGTACTGCGCATAATAGAAAGGGGTCGTAAAATACGACCCAAAAAAAGTGTTTGATTCACGCTCAAATTTTAATAGCGTCTTAATTAAATATAAAAAAAATTAATTCCAAAAAGGCAGACACTTTTTCCTGGATTTAATTACCTGTAAACATAAAAATAAGTCTTTCGCTGATCACCCTACAGCTGTATCGGCCGTTCATACAAGAGAAGTGCAACCAACTTGACAAAATAAAATTGACACTAATGACATAAGAAATCGGGTCACATAAAGAGGCTGTTTTTTAGTTTGCTTTATGGTATTTCCTATCTACTTTCATGCCATTTGCATACCTTGTTGTACCCGTAACGTGAAAAAGACTTTTTTCTACGACCGTGTATTTTTACCCACTTTCCCGCACGCATTTTAGTTTTGAAAGTGTCACTTTCCCGCACTAGTGCGGGAAAAAATCACTTTCCCGCACTAGTGCGGGAAAGTAAAATTATGAATATTTGGCCTTACCTATTGTATAGTTTTTTTACCTCGGATGTTATAACTATTGTTACAATAGGTAATTTAGTATTTTCCAACTATTCCATTTAATAAAATTTACTTTTTTTCTTGCTTTTTGTTATAATTTTAATTTTTTGGAAAACTTGAATAATAGAGATATTTTTATATACCTTCTGTATATTTTTAAAAGTCAGACTAGGCTGTGACATGTATGGCTTGATATGGTTACTATATGGTAACCAAGGCGTGTTATTGTTACAAAAACGTCAAAGTTGTTTGTTGAAGCGTCAACTGAATTAAAATAAATTAAAGAAATAATGGATTCATCGGATGAAGAGCTGCCCGAAGCCATTTTAAAAGCTGCAAATGAAGCACATTTGGAGGTGTTACCTGCCAAATCACGAGGAAGATATGAAAAACAATACGACCATTTTGTCACATGGTGTAAACAGGAAGGGGTAAAAACCTACAAATAAGAGGTGTTTCTGGCGTATTTTTCGCACCTAAGTAAGTTTTTGAAATCTACTACTTTATGGTCTCGCTATTCGATAGTGAAAAGTTTAGTAAAAACAAAATTTGGATATAAGCCAGTTCCATAAGTTAACGTCATTTCTAAAACAAAAAAAGGTAAAATTTGAATATACACAAAACTTTTATATTTTCACAAAAATGTATTTTTACACTTTTAGACACCAAGAATAACATATACTTATCGAAATTTGTTGGCGGAAACCTAAAGAAATCCTATTTTTTTTAAATTTTAATAATGATATTTTAGGCTATTTTATTAATTCAATAAATTTATTTTGGTTGTCATTTGACATTGAAGGATGCAATATAAGAAGCACATGGTTGCCAAGTTGTGTATTATTTCTTAAATAAAAGGACTATGTTTTGGATATATTCAAAATTAAATATAAGTTGGAATTTCAATAAAATTATCAATACCTAAGCCTTGCTTATATACGCCGACATCCGAACGGCGGATATTACTATTGAAATTTTACAATTTTACTAAAAGTTGAAACACTTTGAAACATTATACACATATCAATTCTGGGTAAATACCTATTGGGAAAACGGTATTTCCTAAAAGTTCAATTTGTTTTTACAAAAATTAAATTTTTGGCTTTAGGAAGGAGAGTACTTTTTAAATATACCACCGGTAACCCCATAAATGAATTAATTTTTTTAATTTACATATTAATTACTTAAAAGGATTATTTATGTTAACTTGTTCATATGAATTATATCTGTCATTACAAATCGCAGTGTTACTAAGTACTAAGTGGCCAATTAAAATCAACGAAAAATAAATATAAAAACTACCTTATTCTTAACATAACATTTCCAAACACTTTTATTAACTTTTATTAATTTATTTCCAGTCATATCCGACGATTTATTTATTTATTTTGATTGAATTGTTGTAGTAAACGATAATTAAATATTAATTACATCATCTATAAAGTAATAAACAATGTACTTTTCGAAAACTTTTAAACATAATTACTTTGTGTTATCCAAAAGTTTTTAAACTTTTTGAAACAAGGGAATTTATTTGATTGAAAAAAATTTAAAGCCAAATTTAAAGAATACTCTATCAACTAAAGAGGACAGCTGAATTATTTCAATTTCTGCTATGTGAACCGTGACGTTACTCGGTGGATAGATACTTTTTACGGCGTTCAACATTTTTTTCTTTATTTTTAAAATAAAAATAAAGAGGATAACTGAATTATTTCAATTTCTGCTATGTGAACCGTGACGTTACTCGGTGGATACTTTTTACGGCGTTCAACATTTTTTTCTTTATTTTTAAAATAAAAATATTTCAAATATTAAAAAAATCATTTTGAACCAGAGAGAGATAATTAAACACTTCGCTCTTCTCACCCACCTCCTAATCACTACAGAAGTAAGCGAGCGCTCCCTGCTGACGTTGCGCTTCGCTCGCTCTCTTCTATAGAGGTAAGGAGGTTGATGGGACGAACGTACCTTGCTCTTATGGTGTAGATGTAATAAAGGCGCGCTTGGCCGACATTTCGAAATTCGCGCGAATTTCGAAACGTCGGCCGGGCGCGCTCGCTCTCTTCTGTAGAGGTTAGGAGATGGATGGGACGAACGTACCTTGCTATTATGATGTAGGTGTAGAAATTCGCGCGAATTTCGAAACGTCGGCCAGGCGCGCTCGCTTCGCTCGCTCTCTTCTGTAAAGGTTAGGAGATGGATGGGACGAACGTACCTTGATATTATGATGTAGGTGTAAAAAAAGCGCGCCCGGCCAACATTTCGAAATTCGCGCGAATTTTGAAACGTCGGCCGGTCGCGCTCGCTTCGCCCGCTCTCTTCTTTAGAGGTTAGGATATGGATGAGACGAACGTACCTTGATATTATGATGTAGGTGTAAAAAAAGCGCGCCCGGCCGACGTTTCGAAATTCGCGCGAATTTCGAAACGTCGGCCGGGCGCGCTCGCTTCGCTCGCTCTCTTCGCTCGCTCTCTTCTATAGAGGTTAGGAGATGGATGGGACGAACGTGCCTTGCTATTATGATGTAGGTGTAAAAATTCGCGCGAATTTCGAAACGTCGGTCGGGCGCGCTAGCTTCGCTCGCTCTCTTCTGTAGAGGTTAGGAGATGGATGGGACGAACGTACCTTGCTATTATGATGTAGATGTAAAAAAAGCGCGCCCGGCCGACGTTTCGAAATTCGCGCGAATTTATAAAAGTCGGCCGGGCGCGCTCGCTTCGCTCGCTCTCTTCTGTAGAGGTTAGGAGGTATAAGGGCCAAACGTACCTTGCTATTATGATGTAGGTGTAAAAAAAACGCGCCCGGCCGACGTTTCGAAATTCGCGCGAATTTCGAAACGTCGGCCGGGCGCGCTCGCTTCGCTCGCTCTCTTCTGTAGAGCTTAGGAGATAGATGGAACGAATGTACCTTGCTATTATGATGTAGGTGTAAAAAAAGCGCGCCCGGCCGACGTTTCGAAATTCGCGCGAATTTCGAAACGTTGGCCGGGCGCGCTCGCTTCGCTCGCTCTCTTCTGTAGAGGTTAGGAGGTAGATGGGATGAAGGTACTTTGTTCTTATGGTGTAGGTGTAAAATGGCACGCCCAATCGACGTTTCAAAATTCGCGCGAATTTCGAAACGTCTACCAGGCGCGCTCGATTTGCTCGCTCTCTTCTGTAATGGTTAGGAGGTGGGTAGGACGAGCGTTCCGTGTTCTTATGGTTTATGTGTAAAAAGGGCTCGCCCGGCCGACGTTTAGAAATTCCCGCGCACGAGTTTCGAAACGTCGGTCGGGCGCGCTCGCTCTAGCTGTTAATATGGCTTTTATAGATTGTCTGTTAGAACAATCAACCCTATATGAAAGGTATTTTTAGCAATAAGTTTCGCATGGTAGCTCTAGTTTTAACTAATAATATATTTTATAGATTGTACTATAATTTTGCTCCATAAAAAGCCTCCTTCCTTAAACTTCTTTTGCATCAATTAAGACGCCGTTTTTAATTTTTTGGTCCATTGGGACAGTTAAAGTTATATAAAGTTAAATATATTTAGAAAAAACTAGTGATTTTGCTATATGAAACAACAATTTCAGCCAAAGTTTTATACAAAAGAAATAAACAAACTTTATTAAATAAAAAAACTCAAAAGAACATAAAAGGAACAAACAAAAAATATAAAATTAAACCAAATACAAACATAATAATTTTTACATTTCCAAATCTTCTTCATCTTCTTTCCTGTCTTCATCTGTCCTATTTTCATCTGTCCTATCTTCATCATCATTCTGATCCAACTCGTTTATTCGGGGGTCATACAATTTTCCCGCCATTTCAAAAAATTCCGTTGTTCTGTCAACATTTAAATGAGCACACCTTTTATAAAAAATGTACCTTGCAAGATTGCCAGGTACATGTGCTTTCTTTCTTCCATTTGACAGCGTTATAGCTTTAGCGTGTCTCCAAGATGACTCGATACTATTCGTATGTGCCCCCGACTCTGGATCTTTGAAGGTGACGGAATGGTTAACGGTCAAATGGTTATAACCACGATCGGTGAGGCAGTTATAAGACTTCCAACAGTCTGATATGATAGTAGTACCCTTCTCGATATATTTTTCAATAATAGGAAGAAGGGTATCACTATCACGACTTTCAACAGCCACCATAAATATTCTTCCTGTTCCCCTTTCGTAACCTCCAAAGACCCATTGTCCTTCCACATGGTGCCCTTTATTATACTTTCGTTTCCCAAATTTGCTCTCGTCAATTTCTACTATTGTATTAGGCCCGCCAAGTTTCTCCTCATTTCCCAACAAACCATTTAGTACCACTTCTCTACAAAAGCTCGCCCAGTCTACTGCCGTTCTTCTATTTATATCTAGTTGAATGCAAATTGCTTCTAATGTAACATTATGAACCCACAAATTTACAAATCCCAAAATTTTAAAAATTGGTAATTTTGATTTCCAAAAAAAACTACCCTTCCTCAAACTGCTTCTGTATCCACATGGCCGCCGTTTTTTTTTGTTAATTCGAACACTATTTTGGCATCGCCAATAATAATGATCAGCCCTAAAATAAAATAAATATATTTTAAATTGAAAATAAAATAGTAACAACCGATACTGTTACAGTTTAAATAATCGGTAAATTACTAAGTCAGTTTATCAAAATCTTATACACAAACATATTATAAAAAATGTTACAACAAAAAATACAACTTACGATCTTGCATCTACAGAAAGTTTTAACGGCTGTTTGCATCGTGGACACAAAAAAGTGCCTTCTTTTGGTATTAACTTCCACTTTTGTAAAAATTCTATCATTGCTACTTTATTTTCACAAATTTTAAATAATTTTACCAAATTTAACATTTTTAAAGATATAATTTTGACTTTTTTAAAAAGAGCACAAAATTTAAATGTCAAAGTAATTATTAGGTATTTTTTGTTTTACTCGGGTCAACTCTGAATAAAAACCGGCAACACTGTAATTTAAAGAAAAAATCGATTTTCATTCAGAAAATCTAAAGTATGTCATAATACAAATTAACAAATTAAAACATAATATTAACTGCGTTAGTTCATCAGCTGATTTTAATTTACAGTTAAAATGGCTTTTTAATGATTATTTCTGTATTTTTTTAATAATTTTACAGTAGATACATCAAAACAAAAATATCGATTTATAGAATATATCGATTATAAACAATAGAATTCTGTCATCGTGTCATCGGATTATTAGTGGTTTATGACTTTTCACTCAAAAAAATGGTGTAAAAATTCAAAATAAAAAACGAAAAAAATAAGGTGCAATAGTAGTTCCGCTAAAAAAAAAGTATGGTACCGAATTATAAACAGTCTATACAACATTTTCTCAAATTTTTGTAAAAATCGGTGAGTTTTGTATATACTCAAATTTTTCCCAAAAAAATGTTGGTTTTCGAGCACAGAAGGCGCAGGTTTTTACCAAAGAAGATATATCCAGGTTTATGTTAGCCCCTGATGAGGTATACCTTATGATTAAAGTGAGTACCATTTTTGCTTTAGCTGGTGCTCTCCGCAGAGCGGAGCTTGTAAATATCACTCTCGATGATATACAAGATAAAGGCAATCTGATAGTTGTGAAAATTTCCGATTCCAAAAATCATTCTTTAAGATCATTTGTTTTATGTGGAGAAATAAATAATGGAAACTTTCTGAAGCTGTACAGAAAGTACGCAGGTTTACGACCACCTACCACTCCGCATCGCCGCTTTTTTATTAATTATAAGAAGGGAAAATGCTCAATTCAGTGCGTTGGCGTAAACGCCTTTGGTAAGATGCCAACAGAGATTGCTGCATATTTGCGTCTACCTAATCCTGAACGATATACAGGACACAGTTTTAGACGTTCTTCAGCAACATTCCTAGCAGACTCAGGTGAAGCGATAACCGATATAAAACGTCTCGGTGGCTGGAAGTCCACTACTATCGCTGGAGGCTATTTGGAGGACTCCGAAACACAGAAGAAAAATATTTCGAATAAAATTCTTTCAAATAGAAATGACTTGCAACCTTTGCTGCCACCGTCATTTTCACCTTCATGCGACCTGCAACCGATGTCACTCCCGTCCACGTCATCTTTTCAATCTACGAGCGTTACGACTATTAACAGCCAATTAACACCAACTAATTCCTCTGTACCGGCAATTTTACATAATTTACAAAATGCTACAAATTGTGTATTTAACATTAATATCCATAATAATTAGTTGTCTTTATTTAAAGATTTGTATATGTTGAAATAAAATAATTTTCCAAAAATAATTTTTCCTACTTTTTTGTATATACGGTCGTAGAAAAAATAATGTTCCTAACTCATGCGTAAAGTGTCTTTCCCGCACTTGACCGCTTGCCTGAACTCCGCTTCGCGTCGTTCGGGCCAACTGCAGTCGCGTGCGGGAAAGTAACACTTTCCGCACTTGTTAGGAAATAGTATATTACATTACGAGTGTGGAAAATCACTTTTCACACAAGTGATGTACAATATTTTTCCTACGACCACAAAATAATATCATCTAAAAAATGTAAAACCAAGGTTATTATTACTATAATAATTAAAATGTATTTAAAAAAATAATCAACAATAATAATCGTATTTATTCAATTTTCATATTTTTTAAACAAAAAAAAAACTAGAAAAAAAAACAAAAAAAAAACAAAAATTTCTGCCACGCCAGGATTTGAACCATCGATTGAACGCGGTCGAAAAATGGCAAAGTTGATAAGTTCGACGTCCTAACCACCTGAGCTAATAGCCCTTGTGTCAATTGAATGATCTAATCGATTATGTATTCAACCAGAATAAAGAGCAAACATTATTTTAAAATTATTTTAATAATAATTGTTAAAGATAAATATCTAGGATCTAATTTACAACAATTTCAATAATTTAACAATCATATCGATTTTAGTATTAATATGGATATTACATAGATCAAAATGGAAATTAGCTGTTTGACATTTTGTGACAATTACTGCGGAAAGTAACATATTCTCACTCGGGTGGAAAGTAAATTCTTATTCATACGCGTGTGATATAGGGCACTTTCCATAGGACTATATAGTGTGATATGTGTCACTTTCCTAAGTGGTCGTAGGAAAATAACTATTTAGTTTAGGTTATTTTACATTTAAAGGTTGAAAACATTTGTCACTATCAGCTGTGGATAATATCAAAACATAGGCGTAGCAGTGCATTTTATTTTTTGTTGTTAATAGTCTATTTGTGTTTCTCCCGCTTTATGAAACATTTTTTTTTTTCATTTGGTTTTATTTATTTATATCGATTGCAAAATGCTGCTGCTACGAATACAAGTTCTATACAATATACAACCAACATACAATACTAGTTACATTATGCCCATTTATGGTTACGCCTGTGTTCTACGAACAACATAATTGACAGCTGACGATAACAAAATGTTTCAACCTTTAAATGTAAAATAACCTAAACTAAAAAGTCTTTTTCACGTTACGGGTACAACAAGGTATGCAGATGGCATGAAAGTAGATAGGAAATACCATAAAGCAAACTAAAAAAAACAGCCTCTTTATGTGACCCGATTTCTTATGTCATTAGTGTCAATTTTATTTTGTCAAGTTGGTTGCACTTCCCTTGTATGAACGGCCAATACAGCTGTAGGGTGATCAGCGATAAGACTTATTTTTATGTTGGCCGGCAATTAAACCCCGGAAAAAGTTTCTGCCTTTTTGGAATTAATTTTTTTTATATTTAATTAAGACGCTATTAAAATTTGAGCGTGAATCAAACACTTTTTTTGGGTCATATTTTACGACCCCTTTCTATTATGCGCAGTACCTGGTGTCCCGGGATGGGTCAAGCCAACACAGGTATATCTGCTTTTCCATCCAAATTATTTCAAATTACAAAATTTCAAAGTGCATCAAACACTTAATGAAATGTGTGTTACTGGCTCTCCGGCTATATGGAGAAATGGCGTTCTATCAAATTTTCTAAAACTTTGCTAGGTGATAGTAGTCAACGTAGTGACCAAAAGTGTCAGTGGCCCCAATCCATTCATATGGCTAGTTTTTGTTATACAGGGTGTTAAAGTTCCGAAATAGTCATTTTTCATAACGCCGTAGTCGGAAACTGGGTACAACAATTAAAGTTTTCTATGCCGGAAGAGGTTTCTTGACTCTTACACCTTGTAAAATCTTTTCGTTACAGGGTGATTCGAAGATTTAGAGAAGATATTTTTTTTTATTTCTAAAATCTTTATTACAACGGCGAAGCAGTTACTATCCCACACTTTTTAGTATATTTAAGGTTCTCAATCTCAAAGCGATCTATTTCAAGGGTGAATTATACAGGGTGAATCAGAAATCAGCCTAATAAAGCATTTCTTGTTTATTGCTTCATGTGCGAACCTACGTGTATTTCTCTCGAGTTGGATTTTTGAAAACCATCTTTAAAACAATTAGAATACCCTTTACTATATATTATACAGGGTGATACTTCCATAGTAATTATTTATTGCAAGTAAAATTGGTAAAACATCACAGTTTTTTGCACCACCCTGTATAAAAAAAATGAGTCGGTCAAAAATGTATATTTTTATAAAGTAAAAATGATATAATCTTTAGATTTGTTTGATTAGTTTTACCCGTACGCAAATCTAAACACAACATCTACCAATAAAACGGTATTCTTAGCTCGGGACATCTTATAATTTTTATCCTAATAAACCAAAGGATAAAAATAGTAAGAAATGAGATTATATAAATCTAAAACCGTAGCAGTTCGTTGTTATTACGGTATTTAAACTTATTACGCTATATTGCAATAAAAATATATAAAAGAAACATTATGTTATTCAACATTTTTAAGAGCTTTTCTAAAAAAAAAACAACGTTAAATTTTGAACTTTTTTATAAACCATAAAATACATAAAAAGATAAGCATATTAGTGTTCAATTTTTTTAGGACCTACTGCTTCTACAAGTTCTGCATCCCAAACATTCTAAAAGTAATTTGGATGGATACTTGGTATTTTCACATTTATTTTTTATATTCCCGCACAAGATTTTAGTGTTGCAAAATATTTTTCACTACTTTTATATTGCAATTTTATGACTTAAATATATTTATTTTTGATTTACCTTTAAAGAAATAACTGTATTTATATATATTTATTTATTCATTTATGAAGATCAGATACTAATTGACAGGATGGACCCAGAAAAAAATATCAATATTTTTAAAATATGCATCTACATGCAAAAAATTTTTTTAAATTGTATTGATTTCAAAATGTTTTAATTTATTTCATTTTAACAGAATTATCCGATACCTGAACGTGGGACATCCTGTAAATTCGGAATATCGAGAGTTTTTTTAATTGTATATAAAAATATAGCATTAACTTACAATTTAATACCAATGAAAAAAATATTTTGTAATATTAAAATCTTATGCGTATATGTAATAGACTAAAAAGAGGCAATGGAAAAACAAATTGATACTGTTAGAAGAGTTACACTGACAGTTATTGTGTGGTGTTTTTAATTGTGATTGTTTTTTTATATTATTGACAGAAAAAACAAGTGTTTCTAAAGTTAATTAGAAATTAATTTTTGTATATAAATAATAAAATCTATTATGGCCCTTGCAAAGCGAGTAAACTGTTATGTTTGTAATAGGCAATATGCACCCCGACAATCAACACTCTTAAATCGAAACGACAATATACAATTACATGATAATGTAATTGCCCGAAAGGAGGCTACTGGTTTGCTTCCTTTGGATATTGATAAATACACCAGAATATGTTTAGTCAGAAATGAATTACGACAAATTGAAAACAATCCTAATGGTCTCCGACTTAATGTTTTGTCGCTGGCAGTAAGTCGCTCCTGCATTATATGCAACACTCAAAATAACATTTAAAGATTGTCTATGAATTGTCGTGTGAACATTTTTCTTGTTTCAAACATATATGTTCCCGAATATTCAAGAATTTGTAACCAACATCTCGATCAACAAGGATTTCTTCTTAGAGAGTTACAGTGAGGTTTAAGGTTTGTTAATAAACTATATGTTATTAATCTTATCCAGCAATTCCTGCAAACTATAAGAACAGTTGCAAATTCTCAAGAAACAAACAAAAACTGGGAAGATATGCACAACTTCACAGATGAAGAATGCAAAACGCTAACTAACATCACTTTCAAAAAGAGAATTTAGAGAAGTTTACGAGGTTAGTGGTACTAGTGGTAATATTCAAAATTGTGGCAGCCAAAGACAAGTTAAAGAAAAACACTTACTAACTTTTTTGGTGAAATTGCGACATGGCTTTTCGGATAGGTTTCTACAAATATTATTTAATTATAGTACCAGACAAGTTACTAGTCTGATTATATCTAATGTCTGATGCAAAATTTCGTACCTAACAATATCGGTTTCAACTCTATAGCACGGGAAAATTTTATAACTAGACATGTTACCGAATTTACTAATCAACTTTATAACACCACTCCCGATATTCCAAAAGTTATTGCTTATATAGACTGCACATATAATAAAATTGAAAAAAGCAGTAATTTTCGTATGCTGAGAAAATCTTATTGCTTCCAAAAGCGAGAGCATTTGGTAAAGCCTGAAATAATTGTTGCTCCAGATGGATATATTTTGGCAATTCTCGGGCCTTATTTCTCCGACTCCAAGAATAATGATGCTGCAATATTGCGTAACGAGGCACGAAATGATATCGGAAATATAAGAGATTGGTTCCAAGATGGTGATGTCATAATAGTTGATAGAGGTTGCAGAGATTCAATTGCAATGATGGAAAATCTCGGTCTTACCATTTATATGCCACCTTTTCTACCAAGGAACCAAAACCAACTAAATACGGTTGATGCAAATAAATCTCGTCTGACAACAACTACGAGGTGGGTAGTGGAAGCAAGAAATGGTCACCTTAAATCTATATTTAAGTCTTTCAAGCAGACAATTTCAACGCATCATTCAGCCCATTTGCGTGATTTCTATTTGATTGCTGGAGCGCTCCTAACTAAATACTTTCCCTTAATTCAAATTGAGGGAACAGCTGAAACTGGAAGACAACTAGTAGAGAGATTGGAAGAATTGAATGTAGTTCATGCTAGAGTAGAAGCTGAAAATCTAAGGCACCGAAATGGTCAGTGGCTTCCACTTAGCAATGGACATATTCCTGACTTTTCCCGCTTAACTCTTCAATACCTTCAAACAATATCTGGTACATATCACGTATATTTGTCCTCATCATACATACAGGATACTATTCAACACAATGAAGCTAATGTTATTGAAGTTGATCGGGTATTCTATGAAGAAGGCTTTTTAAGGTTTAGGGTATTTTCTCGATTTAGGAATAATACCAAGTATATGACATGGATAGTTTATAATAATGAACCACAAAATACAGATGATCCGCCCATATTAAGCTAATACTGCCCATGTAAGTCTGGTGCAAGAACGATTGGATCGTGTGCTCATGTTGCATGTTTACTATGGTTTTTAGGATACGCGAGGCATCTTGAAAATATCAAATATCCATCCACACGACTTTTAGATTATGTTTTGGATGCAGAAGAACTTGAAGAAGCAGTAGGTTCTGAAATAATTGAAGATTAATGTGCTGATCTGTTTTTATGTTTTATTGTTTATGTATTTTTTTAGAAAAGTTTTTAAAAATGTTTATATAAAATAATATAGCGTAATAAGTTTAAATACCGTAACAACGACAAACTGCTACGGTTTTAAATTTATATCTCATTTCTTACTGTTTTTATCCTTTGGTTTGTTCGGATGAAAATGATAAGATGTCCCGAGCAAATAAACCCGTTGTGTTGGATGATGTTGTATTGAGATTTGAGTACAGGTAAAACTAGTCGAACAAATAGAATGAATCTTTTAGATAATATCGTTTTTACTTTATAGAAATAAAAATATTAATTTTTGTGAAAACTGTGATTTTATACCAATTTTACTTGCAGTAAATAATTATTATGGAAGCATCATCCTGTATAATATAAAATAAAGGGTTTGCTAATTGTTTAGAAAGTGGTTTTAGAACATTGAATACATTAAAAAGTGTGCGATGGTAACTGCTTCGCCGTTGTAATAAAAATGTTAGAGTTTAAAAAAATATCTTTCCTAAATCTTCGAATCACTCTGTAACGAAAAGATTTTACAAAAAGTTTTGTTATGTGAATATGTGGTGTAAGAATTAAAAAACCACATCCTTCATCGAAAACCTTAATTGTTGTACCCAGTTTCCGATTGCGGCGTTATGAAAAGTGGCTATTTCAGGACTTTAACACCCTGTGTATCAAAAACTAGCCATAGGATTAGATTGGGGACAGACACTTTTGGTCACTATGTTGACTACTATTCACCTAGCGAAGTTTTAGTGAATTTTACTGAACGCCATTTCTCCATAAGAAAGTTGCCTGGTCCTTTCTCGAACATTTTGCAATTTGATTCTACATAATTTTGGCATTAATAATCAATTGATTAAAAACCTCGACCTCTCGGGCTCTAATCAGTTTATTATTGCCAAAAATTATGTCTCATCAAATTAATATTCTCGAGATTTAGATTTAACAAAAATAGCTAACTATTATCAAGGTCTTGGTATATTACCCTTGATAAACCCTTGGGCTCGTCAATTTTTGAATATATCCTATCCTTAACTGCCATACGTCATTCCCCGCTCCTCCAAAACTCTAACCAATAAAATTTTAATGGGGAAAGTACATAACTGAAAAGGTAATTTTATGAAAAATTCAGCAATATGATTTTTCATTGCGTTACTTTTGATTTTAGCGCCATCTAGCGGGATTAAAAACTGTTAAGTGTGACACTTTGAAAGCTGACTTAATTAATAATTTATTTCACAACAAAGAAAACAAAATTAAATCAAATATGAACTATAACGAACTTAAATAATTAAAATCCTTGTAGAGCTCTAATGTTAAGAAATACAAACTTTAATCGAATCAACAATTATAACAAATTTAGGCTTTGCATTAAATTACTAATAAAACTAGCTTTCAAATGAAGTGTCACACTTTAAAATATGTAACAGTTCGTTTATCCTGCTAGAGGGCGCTAAAATTAAAAGTAATGCAATAAACCATCATACTGCTGAATTTTCCATAAAAAAAACCTGTTTAATGGTGTGTCATACTTAGTACTTCCCTATTTATATAGTATTGGGTAGAGTTGTGGAGTGTTTGGTGAAGTAAACTAGTGACGGAAAAACCGGAATATCGGAACACAGTTCAATGTTGACAATGTTAAGTCAATTGCCATTTCGATGTAATATGTCCGAATGTCCCACATACTTTGATTTTAAGTATGTGGAATGTCCGAATTAGACAATCCAATGTCCTGTCAGAACAGAATGAATAAAAATAGCCGATGCTTGGCAAAAACAACAAAGTTTGTTAACATGACTTTTTCGTTAGTATTTGACTGTTTTTAATTTGGTGTCATCGGCACCAACTGCTAAGGTTATTAGCCTCGTGTTCTGTGTAGGTTTTTTGTTACTGTTTCCCAGCGCCACTTTAGGAACAGCACTGTTAATTAGAGTGAATGGTCGAGTGGAGAATCCTACCAAGGCATTAGAATTAATTTTAAATAATTAAATTAAATGAAAAAATCCCGGCCAACGGTGGGATTCGAACCTGGGACCCTTGGATACACAGGCAGAGACTCTATCACTGAGCCACCCACCCCCCCTAGTATTTGACTGTTATTGTAAATCATGCAATTAGTTTTCATGTATTCAAATGAAATATTTAATTATGTAATTTTTCAACTAAACACACCGAAAACAAATGTAAACACTCCAAAAAATAATACAAACTTAGGCAAATAACCTCACTAGAAGTGTTTTTGTCAAGGGAAGCACGTACTTTTGTTGTTTTTGCCAAGGGTCTACCATTTAAAGTCTCGTGATTTAAATTGCCTAATTGCTGCCCGTGGGTAATGACAAGTTATGATATTGTAGGCCTATTGTCTTTGACAGGGTCAATGATACATATATAAAATCATTAAATTAATATTTTTTTAAATTTATTAGTTTCAAAATTAATTTTTGCAAATCCACCAAACGTTGAGTGGACTCTCAAATACGTCATTGAAGTTTGGAGGCAAGAATTTCCATTTCTTTATTGTGATCCAAATTATTATATTCTTTGAACCCCTACGGACCCTGAGATTAAGATTTGATAGTCAGGTTTATAAGGTGAGTTAAAAATTTTTTATTCTAAAACTGATTTCTCATATAATTTTTTTTTACAAAATTGATTTCTCATATCAAAAATTTTTATTACAAAACTGATTTCTCATATCAATAGTTGTATATATTGCTCAAATCGGGTCATTTTAAGAGCGGCCATATTGCCTCGCAAGTGCTCATTAATTAGAATCGGCTTTACAACCAATTTTAGGCATTAGAATAAGGTAAAAAATAATAACCTAAATTTTTACTTTAAGGCATAAGTTTATGTTTCTTTTAAAAAACATGGATGATCAATCTATATAACTATCTATATCATTAACTGTCATTACCCAAAGGCAACCATTTTGTTGTAGATTGTGACAGGTCAGGGTTAGTAGACAACACGGTAGCCTCATCACGGTTGCTAAGGAAGCAGTGACGTCACGGAATGAAAAAGTGAGTTGACTGCAAATATTCTGTTTGGGGTCGTACATTAGTTTTAAAAAATCTAATATTTTATTGTTATTTAGTGGTGTTACTATTTTTATTTTTGAACTTTGTTCTGGTGATAGGGTTTTTATAATATCGGTAGTTTGATTTTTTGAAAGACGAGCTACAAAACAGCAAGTAAAAATCATGTAATGCTTTTCATCAAATTTCAAATTAATTACTTTTTATTTGAAATATAAGGAGAAATATTATTATGTGAATGGTTTATTTTAAACATTTTGGATTAAGGTACGGCCTTCGAGCCGAATTCGGATCACACTTTGTTTATGTCATGAAATATTTTGGCAAACCTGGAGCGAGCTGTACTTCATTTTTTCATTCAAAAATCATTAGATTAGTAGAATGTGACTGAGCCTAAACTGAAATTGAAGACTAATGGGTAAGATTTTAGAGTATTTTTCTGCAAATATTATTCACTATTATTAAATTAATTGCAGCTTTGTTTACTCTACATTTAAAAGCAGTCGAGATGGTTTTTTACAATCATTAAACAAAAGAAAGAGCAAAAAAAGTCAAAGGGATTTACTAAAAGAACCTACATTATTAAAAAAATCTGATGTGTCCAACACATGACTTTCCTATCTAGTTATTATAGGCTTTTCCCGGTTATTTTGTACAACCTATTGCGGCATATCTATAAATGTTAAGAGGACAAACTAAATATATACATTGTCCACATACATCTACCTCGAAACATATTTCTATAGATATTCATTGAAAACGATAATACTGAAAAATTTAAATTTCCTACAATTTTTTCATTACGGTCCATTTTAGAAAAATCATGTATAAACAAAAATTATAGAATATCGCAAACAACTTTTAGTTCAACAATTTTCATAAAAATCAGAATTTTGCACATTTTGTCAAATTTCTCGAATGCGGACCATTTCAGGAAATTTTGACATAAAGCAGAAATTATAGATTTTAATATTAGAAGTAACTTTTATTTGAACAATTTTTTTTTCTCCAAACATAAATAACAGATATATTCCATAAAATATAAAAACGGCCTCCCATAAAGTACCCCCCAGATGTTCCGACTTTGTCCAAAATCTAATCATTTCACGTCAGGCCGAAATAAAACTTAAGTTTAAAATTTAATGTTTTTTATCCGTTTCTGAGTTTTCTTCAAATTTCAAAATTTACAATTTTCTAAAATTTCTCGAATACGGTCCATTTTAGAGAAATTATGTATAAAATAAAAATTATAGAGAATTATATTACAAACAACTTTTATTTGAACAATTTTTATCAAAAAATATTTTTTTACATTTTGTCAAATTTCTCGAATACGGACCATTTTAGGAAAATTTTGTATAGAACAAAAATTATAGATAATAATATAAAAAGTAACTTTTATTTGAAGAATGTTCTTCCCCAAACGTAAATAATAGATATATTCCATAAAATATAAAAATGACCACCTATAAAGTACCCCCAGATGTTCCGACTCTGCTCAAAATCTAACTAGTTCATTGGCCGCTGGAACAAAGCTTAAGTTTGAAATTTGGTGTTTTTCTGTGTACCGGTTCATGAGTTATGCGACACATAGACACACACAGACATCATCGCGAAAATAGTCAAAACGGATTCAGGGGACCTCAAAACGTAAAAATCCGTCGAAAACTCGAGGTCGAAAAAAATTATGATTCCTATACTTTCCTTATATCTGTATGCAGATAGGAAAGTAAAAAGGGCTTGATACAGAAAGTTTTTGGTAAAATACAAATATTTTTTTTATAGAAGAAAACAAGGGCCTGTTGGACTTGTGAGTTTCTAGTTATTTGATGTATGAACATTGAACAGTATACAGTTCATCAAATTTCTAGAGGCTTTCGACGGCTAGACAGAGAAAGCACTACTGACAGGCATCCCGACGGATTTACGCAATGAAAGTACACTCTGCGCATCAAGTATTTCACTATTTCATTCAGACGTAAATGTCAGATGTAAATTTCGCTAAAACATTTCTTTTATTTTCGTTTGTGTTTTTTGCTCATTACAGTTTAATAGAACCTAAGGTATGGAGTTTAATAGCAAATTAAGAGGCCGCGTGATTAACATTCAATCTCGCGAAATAATAGCCAATGTTATAGAGTTTATGAGAAGAGCAGGAAACTTTAATTCACCTTCAATACCATTTAAAAATGTAAATGATCGTGTTGCTGCAGCCACAGGAGTATCTAAAAACACTGTCGTCCGCATTTCTGGAGAGAAAAAAAGAATCGATAACCGTGAGATATCGGAATTTTCATCACCAAGAAAAACCATTAAAAAACCAAAAACAGTTAATGATATAGATGAAGCTGCACAAGAATCAAATTTTATTTTTTTATTATTAGATAGCTATTTTTGTTTCTGAGTTGTGTTCATTTACAGGCTCAATTTTTTTTCGTTTCTCCTTTTTGATTTTATATGGGGTTTCAAGTTGTTTTTGACTTATTTCGACGTAAATCACAACAACACACATTTTTAATAAAGCAAACAAGTGTTAAGAGGTATATGTACGTGTGAACTACAATTACAAAAAATTGATATGAAACCCATGAAACCACCAACAAAAATGTAAAGCTAGCTTCCGTACTAGAACATGGTGTCATTCGTCGAGATAATTTATCGTTTTGTTTAATAGATCAAGAAATGTAAATATTCCCCTGTTATTTTTTATAAAATTATAAGAGAAATACATTTTTTTCTAAATAGTATAGTTTATTATTTTGTAGAAAAACAAAATTTCGAAAATTTTAGTAATGTTTCAGAAACAACCGTTATTAATAATAGGTACCATTTTCCTTAATAAGGTAGAAATAAAATATAAACTATTTCCACGATTTACAAAGACCTACAAAAAAATTATAGGTATTTTCCGCTATCCTATAAAATTTATATTTTCTGACTCAATTTCAAAAGGTTGAAGGAATTCCAAAACACCTTTTATGGCATAATAATTATTTTCAATTCTACATACTATCTTTAGCTGCTTTTAAAAACGTTCTAAGAAAGTCCAATCAGACCGATTTAATCCCTAAACTATCCCACACTTTTAAAATTTAATTACCTAAAAATATTAAAAACTATTTAAAATAACTTGTTTAGCAGACTGTACAATAGCTATCTTAGTCACACGTAGCGCGTTCTCTGTCTGGGCGTCGAACACCTCTAGAAATTTGATGAACTGTAATTACTTAATAAAAGACAATAAAACAAGAACATTCACTTTGTGGGATCTGAACCGTTCTGTGGTATCAGCAATAATATAATATAAGGAGAGACTAAAAAAGAATTGGGCTGTAGAAGAACCGATAATTGGAATAATCTCTTGGGGCTAAGACAGGCTAAGATACTTCTGGGTGAATATAACCAGGCGTATTGTAACAGGGATCGTTACTGGGCATTGCCGACTAAAAGGATACCTTAGTAAACTGATAGTAGTAGAAGATTCTGTGAGGAGGAGGACGAAACCTCCCTTGAGAAGATAGGATTGGAAGGGTCGTTATAGGCATTGAGACATTTCCTTGCTGCATTAGCGACAAAAGGGGGCACAATAGATCTTCTAGGTCGCATTGTATTAATACCCCATTCTTAGCATAACATAGGTACCAAATTAGAGAATAACAGTGTTGTCTATTGTGTTTACATAGATACAATACACAGAGGAGATTTAAAATTACATATACTTGGAGTATTTAAATAAATCATCCAAAATACCTGTATAAAGAATTTAGCCGAAAATTAGGTTTTAAAAATTTACACACTACTAGTTATCATCCAGAATCAAACGGAATGATAGAACGATTCCATAGAACATTAAAATCATCTCTTATGGCCAAACTGCATAACAATAATTGGAAAGATGAACTACCATTGATTTTATTAGGTTTGAGAAGTGCAGTAAAGGAAGATTTGAATTGTTCTTCCGCTGAACTAGTCTATGGACAATCCTTAAGATTACCAGGAGATTTTTTTGTAGACAGTAGTGAAAGTTTTGATACTGATTCATTCTTAATTAAATTACAAGAACATTTCGATAATATAAAACCCACTAAAATATATAGAGACGGTACAAAGAAATTTTTCATTTCACCAGATTTGATGGAAAATGATTTCGTTTTTGTTAAAGTTCAAGGTATCAAACCTTCATTAACTCCTCCTTTTGAAGGACCGTACAAAGTCATTAGTAGAAATGATAAAGTTTTTAAGATTTTAATTAATGGCAAAGAATCATTAATTAACATAGATAGGTTGAAGCCAGCCTTTTTATTAACAGAACAAGATGTTCAAAATGTTTTTTCAAAACCGAAGAAAAAGGTTTCTTTTGTTTTAAACCCAATAAGTTATAACTAAACCATTATTTTTATATGGGTGGTTTCTTTTTCTTTTTTTGAGCGGGGAGATTATGTGGCGACAAAATAGCACCACATAGTCTTACCTTTAGTTTTGACTTTTACGTCAATTTATTTTCAGGTTTCTTAGTCAGTTTCTATTTGAGGTTGGTCAAGTGTCAATGTCAGATGGTACCATTATAATATCACATATATTATGATCTTTGTCGATAGCTGCGTACACTAGCACCCTACTTATCCGATGGATGGTAACTATGGAAAAAGAAAACAAAAAAATTGATGGATTACGGATTTCGAAAAAGACAAGACAAGACGTACCTCGACACAACATTTTTCATATAATGTTTTTTAAAATAAAATTATAATTATTTACTGAAATTCTGATTTCCTGCTACCTACAATTGGTGACCCCGAACGAGCACACTTCAAATGCAAGGAACCCCTTTGGAGCATCCCAGAATAACACCCAAGACTAGAACCTAAGACCCCGACAGAAGATTCTACACCCGACAAGATTCCACACCCGACAGAAGATTACACACCCGACAAATTTCCACACCCGACAGAAGATTCCACACCGGAGAGAAGATTCCTATACCCGACAAGACATTTTGAAGATCCCACCCAAGAAAGCAATTTCCATTTATGGTTGATACCTTTTTTCGGGTAAGTGGGGTATTTTTGTTGGTATATTTTATCGATTTTGAGCATATATAATAATAATAATTTATAATTCAAATAAAAAGTAATTCATTTGAAATTGATGGATATCATTACATAATTTTTCCATGCCGTTTTGTAACTTGTCAAAAAATCAAAGTACCGATTTTATAAAAACTCCAACACAGGTATTTCGTCCAAAAATAAAAACACCACTAAATATTAATAAAATATTAGATTTTTAAAAAACGAATGTACGACCCTCAGCAGAATATTATTTTCTGTCAGCTCGATTTTTCATTCCGTGACGCCACATCCTTCCTTAGCAACGGACGTAAGAGGCTACTGGTTATGTTATGTCTATGGCAACCACATACTTTGATTTTCTTTTACTATACGGAGAATGGTCGCACTGCGCAGCTTCCTGAGTGCCTTTTAAAAGGAGATAGAAAACTCCGCCATTTTGAACCCTTATTACGTGTTGCCTACATCTTGGCGCAATATTTTTAATAGGTGCGTTTTAATCATCCGCTTCTGCTTCGGAATTGTCGGTTTTCTTGTTTTAATCTGACAGGTTAAACCGACAATTCCGGAAGCAGAAGCGGATGATTAAAACGCACCTGATATTTTGCTTGCTGCTGTCAGTGACAGTGAATATTATTTTTGAAGTCAGAGTTTATTGCTAAAGAATCAGTTAGCTCACTCGGACCAGTTGAAAGTTCCAAAATAACATCCACTCCAGGGATACAAATTCAGGATACGCAGAAGACTGCTGTTTTATTATAGGCGGTTGTCATATATTGTATTATCCGAGTTGCACAGTGTATAAACTGAAACATTGAGATCAAAAGTGCCGACGCAGAGTGAGCGATCTAATTCTTATTTAGCTGTAAACTGTGTCACAGGGTTCAAAATGGCCGCGCCCTATGTTGGGCGTGTCGGACCTCTCTCTTGCCTCGTATAGTAATCAAAGTATGTGATGGCAACCCTGTGGGTCTAGTGATTTGACAGGGTCAATCATATAGATAGTCATATAGATTGATAATCCATGTTTTTCATAATACACATAAGTGTATATGTCTTGAAGTGAAAATTTAGGTAATTATTTTTTAATGTATTCAAAGGCTGAAAATTGGTCTTAAAACATTGCTAAACCGATTCTATTTAATGAGCACTTGCTAAGCAATATGGCCGCTACCAAAACGATCCGCTTTGAGTAATATATATAACTATATGTATATACCACATACTTTGATTTTTTTTTACTATACGGAGAATGGTCGCACTGCGCAGCTTTCTGAGTGCCTTTTAAAAGGAGATTCCGCCATTTTGATTCCTTATTACGTGTTGCCTACATCTTGGCGCAATATTTTTAATAGGTGCGTTTTAATCATCCGCTTATGCTTCGGAATTGTCGGTTTTCTTGTTTTAATCTAATTATTATTTATGTGTGTTCTTTATTATTTTAACTATTAGAATTATTTATTAGGGCTTGTGCATTTTTATTGTTTATTTTTAGGCGTTGGTTTTTTATTATTTATGAAATAAAAGTTTATGACGTTTTCAGCCTTCGGCTGTTTCCGTTGTATATATTTCTTGTGGCTGTCAAACGTTTTGTTTGACATGGTGGTTTGAATTCAAATTCAAACAAAAGGTATTCATAAAAAATCACTAGTTAGTTACGCCTCCAAGTAAGTTTTGACACTTTGCAACTCTTCGTGACATGCTGCGAATCAGATGAAAGATATCTGTCTAAGACATGTTCTCCCAGGCGAATCTAACCTCGTAACTTAGTCGGTCTACATCTATTATAAGAGTTTGCAATCGACCGAGCCTTCTACCTATCATATCTCATACATGTTCAATGAGTGCTAAGTCAGGTGATCTTGCAAGCCATGGAAGTGTGGTTATGTTATGTTATGTTGAGAATGGGGTGTTAATACACTGTGACCTAAAAGATCTATTGTGCCCCCTTCTGTCGCCACTGCACTAAGGAAATGTCTCAATGCCTATAGCGATCCTTCCAATCCTATTTTCTCAAGGAAGTGTAGGATTTGAAGTGGCTTCAAGTTAGGTAAATCTCCCTCTTCTATTTGATATCCTCCTAGATATAGTGCCCTTAGATTCTGGAGTGCTACACATTCAGTTAGGATGTGAATGGAGGTTTCGTTCTCCTCCTCACAGAATCTGCACTCACTATCCTCTACTACTCTCAGTTTACTTAGGTGTCCTCTTAGTCGGCAATGCTCGGTAAGGATCCCTGTTACAATACGTAGCCTGTTCTTGCTCAGGCAGATGCAGGCTTCCGATCTTTTCTGGTTATATTCACCCAGAAGTATCTTGGCCTGTCTCAGTCCCAAGAGATTGTTTCAATTATCGGTTCTACTGCCCAATTCTTTTTTAATCTCTCCTAATATTATGTTACTGCTGATACCGCAGAACGGCTCAGGTCCTACAAAGGGTGTTTGAGCCCCTTTCCTTGCAAGACTATCTGCAATCTCGTTACCCTGTACTCCGTTATGTCCCGGGACCCAAGTGAGAGTAACTTTATTTTTCTCGGCTAGCTCATTCAATTGTTCTAGGCATCTCCAGACCATTTTTGAGCTGATTACTTAAGAGCTCAGCGCTTTGATGGCTGCTTGACTATCGGACATGATGATAATCTCTTGTCTATAATAGTTTCTCTCGATGTTAAACTGGATACAATTCTCGATGGCGTGAATTTCCGCCTGGAAGATGCTTGGGTATTTTCCCAAGCTTTCGGAGTGCTTGGTTCTCGACCCATACTCTCCAATTCCAGTTCCTTCTATGGTTTTGGAACCGTCCGTATACCACTGAATAGCACGTCTTTCGGTTGCAAGCGCGATGGATTCTTGGCTCCATTCTTTCTTGCAGCCCAGCTCTGTAGTTTTGAAGTTTTTCACAAAACACAAAACTGTGTGGTTACATTATCTTGTGGAATAAAGTATCTGGTCGTTTGTTGCTGTCTAAAAATACTAGTGATGACCTGCTTCCAATTGCTATGTCACCCCATCCCATAACGCCTCTGGTGAGCGCAGTCTCGCGCTCCATGCAAAAATTAAGTTCGAGCCTTTCCCCACGTCTTTGTTTGACTCTTACGACCAACATGAGCCCACGAGCAGTAAAATCGACTCGTCACTAAAAAAGACCCGATCCCAGTCCTCATTCCATTGAGCCCGTTCATCCCAGCCTCCCGTAAACCCAGTATCCTACCTCATTCAAATTCTCTTAATTGACGATACACAGCATGTCTTTTTATGGGAGGCATTGCTAAACAATGTTTTATATACCATAAAAGCAATAAAACAAAAAAAATAAATAAACATTATTAAATTTGCTTGTTACATTTTAAAATACTCTGGTATTTAAAGATAAATTGGGGAAAATTTTTATCGTATATTCAATGTGTCACAGTATATACATTGACCTTGTCAAAGACATATCATAACCCACGGGCCACGGTTCGTAGCATTTTTAAAGATAGTTGGAACGCCTAATTGTAACGAAGTCTCGTAGTCAAGTAAAGTATTATTATTTATTAGAGTGTGTTGTTTAATTATTCTCTGCCAAAAATTAACGGGTCCCACCGTTGGTCTAAAATATTGACATAGTTGCCAATAATGGTTCTGATTCGTTTTTGTCTGGCCACTTTGTATAATACAGGGTGTTAAAAAAAAAGTGTCACACAATAAAACGGGGGGTACTATGGGCCAAAATATGCAGAAAAGTCTTAATAAACATATGTCCGCAAATGAATGGTTTCAGAGATACGGAGTGTTTTGTGTTTTGTATCATTTTTTGATTATCTTTTTTCATTCTCAAAAACTTGCATTTCTTATCGGAGTCTACCGATGTTTTTTCATAGATAATATTTGCAGTTATTATTTTGTTGTGGGTGAATAATTTTATAAATTTTCGTTATGCCTGTTTACACTAATATTGAATTAGCTGACATGCATTTTATGTACGGTCGTGCAAATGGCAATGCATTGAAATGGAGGGAGGGCACTTTGAACATCTCATTTAACTCTATGTTGTTATTGATTGTTTATAAATATCATTGTTTTTTTATAATAATAAAAAATTGTTATAAACACAAAATATTCCGTATCTCCGAAACCGTTAATTTGCGGTCATATATTTATTAAGACTTTTCTGCTTATTTTGGGTCATACTATTCATCATTTCATTTTGTGAAACTTTTTTTTTAACACCCTGTATACAGTACATTTGTTAAGTCTTACCTTTTAACCTGTACATTTCATTATTTCAACCAAAATTGAAAAACGCTCGGACCCGTCAATTGTTTTAAACGATGCTTTTTCAATATAAAAATCTACCTTCCCTTTTATCGCCTCCACGTGACAGCCACATCATTGCTTTTTTTATCGAGAATGAAGTATAGACGACATTTAATATTATTTCGCGAGTGACATAAAAAAAGTGTAATTAAAATGACGGAGTCGTACTTTGATTTAATTTTTTATTTGATATATAAAGCATTTGTTGTAATCGCAGCGAGTCAAAAATATCTATTATACGCAACCAGTTGCATACTGTTGAACATTATGAAACTGGTTTCGAAAAATTCATTACGTCACCAGTTGCGAAAAGAAAAGAAATGAAAATAAACCTTTTTTTGGTTTTAAAATCAATAATATACATTATTATTGAAAGTTTATATCAAAGAAGATCAGGTTGACTTATAAAAATAGAACCTAGTAGTAATGTTGTTTTGGTCCATATTTTCCAGTCCAAATCAGCACAAAATAACCCACCTTTTTGAAAAATAAATAACTTTGATAAACAATATAAACACACTGCAAGTCGTTAAGAATAAATGTTCTAATCGTGGTTCTAATTGTCAATGAAATGATGCATATGCAACTAGCAATATAAGAAAGTAATATTGGTTGCCTAAATGACAGTAACGTTTATCCAAAACAAAATTTTTGTCAAAATTAGAAAAAATATTTTATGTAACACGTTACGAAATGCAGTTTTATGTAGCTCGTTCATATTGCGGGACCTCCCTCAGCTCGTCCCGCAAATATTCACTCGTTACATAAAATAAGTCATTTCGCAACTGGTTTCATAAATAGCTATTATATCATTTAAATGATGTTATTTAAAAAAAAAAATTGCATTTTTACGGGTGCCGTCACTTTTGTTATCGTTATAGCATCTCCAGTTTTTTCTGGCACTTTGTTGGAAAGGGATTGAAAAGCGGAATTTAAAAATGAATCACACTTAAATGCGACAAAATAATTTAAAATAAACAGACCAAGTACCTTTTCTTTAGATCTTCAAAATAATAATTTAGGTGTATAACCACAATGAACTATAAATTATTATCCAGTTACTTCCAGACAAATCTAAAAAAATGGACGTAACAAATTTTATTTAAAAGAACCTTTGTATGAACCTGATAATAATAACTCATAGGTATAAATTAGTGTTTCCAACAAAGTGTTACTTAAAAAATTAAGGTGGTGGCTGTCTCGTAAAGGAGATGAAAGGGGAGAGATTTTTTTATAATATAAAATGCATCGATTAAAATAAAAATTGACGATCTGAGCATTTTTACCTTTATTTTAAATAACGCAGTTTACATGGGAGATAAGACTTAACATTGTATAGAGGTTAAACATACTTTTCTTTCCAAATACTTATATTTATGGAATAAATTTACAAAAATTACAAAAACGCTTGGAATTTTTATTATAGTATTTTTAACTTATATAACTTACTCCATTGACGATCCGAGTGAATATAAGGTATTGATTTTTTCAAAACATCAGTTAACTTGTCAACTATTTTTAAAGTACTGGGGTCCATAATATGGGTTCCGTTGCGATAAGCATCTGCCATAATAGCTAAAAAATACAATAAAAAACGAATTAGTAGGTACTTATATTTTAAAGCGGCGATTTTTTTATAGAAGTTTATAGAAATATGCTACGTAAAATGTATTTTAGGCCAATTAAGATGTACATCCGTGCTTGCAAAAGGTCCGGTCGTTCTGAATTTTTTATATATTGTTAAGACCTAAACCAATATTAGAAAACCAGATTTGCAATTTCAAAAGTTTGGTGCGAGCAGCGGTGTATCCGAAAAACAAAATTTTCGGAGTTTTTCAATTTTTACTCAATGTCTCAGTGAAGAAAGGGTCTGACCGGTATAGTTATTCTACATACTTTTAAAGAAGACTAAATTTCCTACAATTTGGAACTAAGGTAAGCTCAATACAGTCATTGGTTCCCAAGATAGAGTTCTTCGAAAATAGGCAATTTTTTCCAAAAAGTGAATATTTTTTCGAAATGGTCACTTATTTTGTGAAATATCTTTTAAAATACGCATCCCACGTCAAATATAATATAAAATGAAGTTGTAGTAAATTTAATTTAATTCAGACTGGTACCTGTAGGCACATCGGTTCTCTCAAAAACGGCAAAAAATCATAAAACCTAAGTCATAACTGTGTTTTGGGGGAAATGCAAATAAACTGTTCTCACGTATCTTTATGGTTTATTTATCAAACAGAGACCTCGAATAACTGTTCTTTGTGGCGCTATTCAGAAAGAGGGAGCAAAAATGGCTGTTGACGAAAAATATGCAGATTGAGAGATCGTCATGAAGGCGGTTTAAAAAAGAGCAGTAGCAGATCGGTTGTCATACTGGGAGAAGGGCGAAGCTGGTTGCTGTCAAAATTGCGGCGCCCTATGTTGGGAGTGTCGGACCCACATACTTTGATTACTATACGGGACAAGAGAGAGGTCCGACACGCCCAACAGGGCGCGGCCATTTTGAACCCTATGACACAGTTTATAGCTAAAGAATCAGATCGATCACTCTGCGTCGGCACTTTTGATCTCACTGTTCCAGTTTATACACTGCGCAACTCGGATAATACAATATGTGTCAACCGCCTATAATAAAACAGCAGTCTTCTGCGTATCCTGAATTTGTATCGCTGGAGTGGATGTTATTTTGGAACTTTCAACTGGTCCGAGTGAGCTAACTGATTCTTTAGCAATAAACTGTGACTCCAAAAATAATATTCACTGACAGCAAGCAAAATATCAGGTGCGTTTTAATCATCCGCTTCTGCTTCCGGAATTGTCGGTTTAGTCGTTTTAACCTGTCAGATTAAAACAAGAAAACCGACAATTCTGAAGCAAAAGCGGATGATTAAAACGCACCTATTAAAAATATTGCGCCAAGATGTAGGCAACACGTAATAAGGGTTCAAAATGGCGGAGTTTTCTATCTCCTTTTAAAAGGCACTCAGAAAGCTGCGCAGTGCGACCATTCTCCGTATAGTAAAAGAAAATTAAAGTATGTGGTCGGACCTTTCTCTTGCACCGTATAGTAATCAAAGTATGTGTCTAGACGACAGTTCGAGAAGGTCCGAGAAGGGTCAAGCAAGTTATATAACGATGATTCTTACGTCAGTTTTCAGTTTTATGATAGACGTTATCCGTTAAACTTATAAGTTGTATAATTATTGTTAAAGTTGAGTTAAAATAAATTGAGATACCAAAAACCTGTGTAACGTTGGTGACAGCGGTGGAATTTAAAATAAAGTTACTCAAGCTTTCATGGTAAATACTAGATTCACTGTACACGAGACCGATATGGATACACACCAGCATGATTTTTGAAGATGGAAGAAGAAAAGGAAAGGCGTAGGAAGGAAGAAGAGGAGGAAAAGAAAAAGGCGTAGGAAGGAAGAAAAGGCGGAAAAGGGAAGGCGAGAGGAGGAAAAGGTAAGGCGTAGGAAGGAGGAAGAGGAGGAGGAAAAAGAAAGGCGTAAAAAAACTGAGGTAGAAATTATGAATGGTGTGCTGCAAATTCAGGAAACCTTAAGCAAGAGGTAGGTCAGCTAAACAACCGAGTAGACCTCTTAACACAACAAGATAATTTAAAATCCAATTTAGAACAGCAGCAAGAGAATCTAAAAACCGATTTATAGAACCTAAAAACGAATTTAGAACAACAAGAGAATCTAAAAACTAATTTAGAACATCAACAAGAACAGTCTAGAATAGAGTTGGAAAGGCAAATTACAGCTGAAATTGCCACGTTAGAGAGAAGAATTCGTAACCAAGCTTCCGAAAGCAACATTCAAGCTGAAAACACTGCCTCATCTTCATCTGTAACCGACCCAAGCCGAATTCAAACCCCAGTCTCACAAAATTATAGTAGCAAGACCCTGAAACCACCCACGTGTGAAGGCCAGACAACATGGGAAACATATCGACTCCAATTTGAAGCTGCAGGCTGCAGCTAGAGCCAATGGTTGGACCGAGAAAGAGATGGCGGCTTCATTGATAGTGTCACTGCGGGGTCAGGCAGCAACCGTTTTACAGTTACTTCCTCAAGAGGAACCCAGTTATTCATGTCTCGTCCAAGCTTTGGAGACAAGATATGGCCAGCAGCATTTGAAACAGGTATTCCAAAGCCAGCTAAAAGTTCGTAGTCAGAAACACGATGAGAGTCTACAAGAATTCGAAACCGATATTATAAGATTGCTGCATCTGGCCCATCCACAGGCACCTACAGATTTCTTAGAACAAATCGGCATACAGGCATTTATTGATGGACTACAGGATGTGGAAATATGCAACAGGCTCCTTCGGCTACAACACCAAAAGACGTTGAGTAAGACCCTGATTGCAGCCCAGGAATACGAAGCAGCAAAAACTATATCTAGATGTTCACGCGCATAATTGAGAGAAATTAGATTCCAGGAAAGTGAAGACGCCACTACTAAAACTATCCTTCAACCTTCCCTCTTAAAAATCCTAAATATCCTGCAAAATATGCAACAAAATAGCCAAAATGAGAGCAGAAGATGCTTTTATTGCGGAAGAATCGGACACCTTCAAAGAACCTGTCGAAACAGGGCTCGTTCTATGAATCGAAAATCGGAGAATAATTCTAGAAATTCACCTAAATCAACCTCACGAAGTCCAACAAGGCGTAATTATAGCAGATATGCCTCCCGGAGAAGCAGGTCTTCAACACCTAGCCGGCTTTCTAACAATAGTCAGGGAAACGAATAAAGGTCGACACTACGGGGAAACCGTCGGCTGTAGCAGAGGGCCCCAAAATTCGCACTTACACCTTAAATAAAAACGAACAAAAGCTATTGGTCAAGGGGTATATCGATAACCAAGAAGGCACCTTCGTCCTTGATACTGGTGTAACTAAGTCTTTTATTCGAACAGGGATCCTACATCGAAAACCACGACCAACTCAAAGAATCTTAGTTCTGGAAACAGCTACAGGGCACACTACTCCCGTTCTAGACGAGATATCAGCAACCGTACAGATTGGTAATATCCTGATAGAACACTTATTTCTGGTGGCCGATATTAAAGATCAGTGTGTCCTGGGTATGGACATTATGCAAAATAAGTTTATCACCGACCTGCAAAACAAGATCTTTGTAATTGGAAACGAGGAAATTGTTCTAAATTCGGAAGACTCAACCGATAAAGGACCTAGTAGAACAATTCTGAAACTGTCGTCTCGGCGAGACTTAGCGAGAAATCACACGGCTTGCATGTGGGCATTGTAGAAAGTGAAGAATCCGTGAGTGACGGAATTCTGGTAGCTAGATGTCTCGTTAACGTTGATCAACTAATTCCAGTAAGGGTTGCCAATTTAACGAAGAGACCATTCAAACTGAAAAAAGGACAAGCAATAAGGCTCTGTACACCGGTGGAAAACATAATCAAGTGCGAAGACCGTTCCACGGAGAAAGCCACCACAAGTAACTCAGTTGACGCCAGCTTCGTAAAACAGCTAGTTAAAAATTATGACCACCTGACAGCTGAAGAACTTAGAAAAGTCAAGGAATTCATCAATACCAACTGTGACATTTTCGAGACAGGAAAATCTACGAGTCGTACCAGTCTTGTTCAGCATAGAATTTATACAGGCGATGCAAGGCCAATACGCCAAGCACTTAGAAGACTTCCATTTGCTAAACAAATGAAGTAGCAAATGTGATACAGGACATGATGGCTGCAAATATCATTGAAGCAGCTTCTGGTCCCTGGTGCTCACCTGTGGTCCTAGTAACTAAGAAAGATGAATATACTCGTTTCTGTGTAGTCTATAGAAGATTAAATCAGATAACACAGAAAGACAGCTATCCACTCCCCCGAATAGATGACACACTAAACACTCTATCAGGTGCAAAATGGTTTTCCACGCTAGACTTGAAGAGTGAATACTGGCAAGTAGAAGAGTACATCCTGACGATCGAGACAAAACTGCTTTTTCAACTGGCAGCAGATTATACAGATTCCAGGTTCTCCCGTTTGGTCTCTGTAATGCCCCAGCTACCTTTGAACGTCTAATGGAAATGGTTTTGAAAGGATTAACCTGGAAAACTTGTCTAGTGTATCTCGATGACTGTTTAACCGCGGTATCGGGAATTAAACCAAAATGTAGGTATTTTGCTATTTAGGTGAAGAAAAATTAATTAAACGGTCGAAGAGAGTGCGAGGAGACAGGGACGCGAAATAATTACTTATAGTAAATACACGAAAAGAAAATAAAAATAAATTTATACCCGGGGTAGCCTATTATCCCAGAATGAGCTGATCGTCATCACGAGCCCGCTCCAGACAGGGTAATGAAGCTATTTTTAAATTCTGCAAGTTGCAGTTTGCACGAAAAAAAAAATGAAGAACATAAAGGGGAAAAAGAAATCTAACGCGGATAGCCCCTAGTCCAAGAATGAACTGATCATCACGAGCCCGTTCAGACAAGGACAGGACACTATTTAAAATTATTTAAATT
This sequence comes from Psylliodes chrysocephalus, assembly GCA_927349885.1. Taxonomy (NCBI): domain Eukaryota; kingdom Metazoa; phylum Arthropoda; class Insecta; order Coleoptera; family Chrysomelidae; genus Psylliodes; species Psylliodes chrysocephalus. The sequence continues at coordinate 12,469,736 of OV651816.1, forward strand.
GTCGGAAAAAAAAAGAAAGTAAATTATTATCGGAGGGAGGAAAATTTACTAACGCGGATAGTACCTACTCCAAGAGTGAACTGATCGTCATCACGAGCCCGTTCAAACAGGACAGGATACTATTTGAAATTATTTAAATTGACGGAAAAATAGAAAAGCAAATTATTATCGGAAGGAAGATAATTTACTAACGCGGATAGTACCTACTTCAAAGGTGAACTGATCGTCATCACGAGCCCGTTCAAACAGGACAGGATACTATTTGAAATTATTTAAATTGACGGAAAAATAGAAAAACAAATTATTATCAGAGGGAAGAAAATTTACTAACGCGGATAGTACCTACTCCAAGAGTGAACTAATCGTCATCACGAGCCCGTTCAAACAGGACAGGATACTATTTAAAATTATTTAAAAATTGCGGTTTACAGATTAACTCAAAAAAAAATATAACGCGGATAGCACCTACTCCAAGGGTGAGCTGATCGTCATCACGAGCCCGTTCAGACCAGGACAGGATGCTATTTAAGATTATTCAAATATACGGTAAAAGAAATAAACAAATTATTAAAAGAGGGAAAACGTCTCCCCGAAAACTTCGTTTATAAATATTCTCAACTTAATTACAACGCGGTACCTACTAAACAAAAGTATTTATGAATAAAGTCAAATTTAAATCCCGATTTAACCTATCAAAAGAAAATGAATAATTTCTTAAAACCGACTAACAATCAAAAGTCTAAAATCCCGGTTTTACAACATTACAGAATTAAATCCTATCATTTAATATTTAATTCAAATTATATCCCTTTTTAAAGAAACGGAATATTTGTCAAGAAATAAATTCAAATGTTTTTAACTAAACCCTATTTATAAAAACAAAAGAAACGGTATCATTTGCTAAGAAACAAATTCTATTATTTATTATTTAAATCAAATTAATTATTTTAACTAAACCCTATTTATAAAAATAAAAATAAAGACGCGGTATTATTTGCCAAGAAACAAATCCTATTATTTATTATTTAAATCCAATTAATTCTTTTAACTAAACCCTATCTATAAAATAAAAATAAAGACGCGGTATTATTTGCCAAGAAACAAATTCTATTATTTATTATTTAAATCAAATTAATTCTTTTAACTAAACCCTATCTATAAAATAAAAATAAAGACGCGGTATTATTTGCCAAGAAACAAATCCTATTATTTATTATTTAAATCAAATTAATTCTTTTAACTAAACAGTATCTATTAAAAATATTCCTATTCCTACAAACTAATTCGCTATTTAAAATGAAATACTGTTTCAATTGCAAATGTAAAAAGCGGAACAGGGTTTTTTACCTAACGGATTCGTAAATATTGAAAACGGAAAAAAAATATCGGCGGTGTTTAGATTTCTACTGCGGCTTATCGGACTAAACTGCTGGCAATCAAAATTTATATCGAACTGATAATTTTAATAGCATCTCCGCTTTCGTTCAAACAAATGTCCCTCTCCCAATCGAAAATCCCACTTACGTTCAAAGCTATCGCGCATCGAGAATTTGAGTGGCGTTCGCGCATCTGAAAATTAGCAGTTCAACCGCGATTAATATTTATTAATAATGAAAAATGAAAATAAATTGATTGAGAAAAATTGACTTCATTACATCCCCCCCTCACTTCGGAAAGAAAAATAAAGGTGAACATCGTTTGCCTTCATTTTTCCTTTATCCGTCTACCTAATTATTACAAAATCAATAATAAAATTTACAAACTGAAAATATAATTTTCTCTCTTCTGTTCCGGAGTCAAAACCATACCATGCCCATACCATACCATATCGTCGGACTCGGAACTACCATTGTCGGAAACATTGGAGGCCGACAGTACGGCGTCGTGGACGTAGGTCTACCTGTACTCCAATCGATCGGTACCTTCCAGACGGTACAGGGGCGGCGATGGCGGGTGAGGTTGGTGTCTAAGCTGACACGACGGCCGGTTTCAGGTCTTTTATGTGAACCTGATTAAGTCTCTTTCCTGAAGCATCTTTGAGGTTGTATACTACGGGGGATACGACCTTGATAACGGTGTACGGACCGGAGTATTTCGGAGCTAATTTCGCAGCCACATGATCTACGGCTGATGACAACGTATGTTCGCGCTTCATCACTAGATCACCAATAGTGCACCTTCAGTCTCGTCGATGCAGATTGTAGTAATGAGCCTGCGAGGTAAAAGCTCGGGACAAGTTGAGACGGGCTAGGTCAAAACACTCTTTGAGTTTTCCTAGTCTCTTGACAAAATTTTCGGGACTTTCCACATCAAGCGGTTCGGTTTCGGCGGATTGGTTACTGGTCTCAACTTCTTGTCGTAGGGATTTGGGGATGACTAACTCCCTCCCAAAATTTAAGAATGCTGGAGAAAAACCAATTGATTCGTGACGGGATGTGTTAATTGCAAATTTTAAATCGGACAAATGGAGATCCCAATCTTGATGATTGTCCTCGCAAAACTGTGCTATCATTGTCTTTATGGTTCGGTTTGCTCGCTCTACGGGGTTAGCTTGCGGTGTGTAAGCCGGTGTACATCGATGACGGATTCCTAACTCTTTTAGAACAGATTCAAAGAGTTTGCTTGTATATTGTGTGTCATTATCGGTTATGACTTCTTTTGGACATCCAAAAGTTGTGACGATGTCGTCATAGAAAACGGTGGTCACGCTCTTTGCGGTGGCAGTTCGAACGCGGTCTCTTTGCGGTTTTGGTATGCATAACTTCCACGGATCGGACAACTCTGGTTCTTTGTAATCATTTATGTCCCAAAAATGACGATATAGGCGGTTTTCTTTGATGCAAAAATCGGGATAATCGGTAGGGTTCCTTTCAACCTCGGCTTTCTTAGATGAATACCATTTGCACTTGGTATCTTCATCCACGGCGCACACATCTGGTGTGTCTGACATAGTCTGAATTTCTGGCAACGGATTTCTGGACAATGCATCAGCTATTCGGTTTAGCGCTCCTTTTCGGTATTTGATCTCAAAATCGTACTGTTGCAAGAAAATGCTCCATCTTGCAAGACGGCCGGACGGACTCACAATTGAATGCAACCATTTTAGTGATTGGTGGTCGGTGAGTACGGTGAAGTGGTATCCTTCTAGGTAAGCTCGCATCTTTTCAATACCCCAGACTATAGCGAGGCATTCCTTTTCTGTAACTGAGTAGTTCCTCTCGGCCGGACTCAGAGTTCTACTGGCATATGCGATGACATAGTCGATGCCATCCTTTTTCTGTGTCAGCGCTACTCCTAAACCATGATCAGAAGCATCAGTTTGTAACGTGAACGGTACGGTAAAATCTGGACAACTGAGTATCGGTGCCTCAGTCAAAATTGTCTTCAATTTTCGGAATGCGGTTTCTTGTTCTTTCTCCCAGCGCCACCTGTACGCCTTTCGCAGTAACTTTGTGAGTGGAGCTACCACCTGTGAGAAGGACGGGACGAACCTGCGGTACCAGGATGCAACTCCCAAAAATCTTCTCAATTCACGGATCGTTTTCGGTGCCTCGAACTGCACAATTGATGCTATCTTTTCGGGGTCGGTGCCTATTTCATCTCCAGTGACTATGTGTCCTAGATATTTCATGCTCGGTAAGCAAAAATGACATTTTTCAAAATTTATTTGAAGTTTTGCCTCTCTTAGGCGTCGGAAGACTTCTCTTAAAATAGCTAGATGATCTTCAAAAGTTTCACCTAGAATGATGATGTCATCCAGGTAGGCGAATGCATGCGGGTCCATCTCAGGCCCAATAATTCGGTCTATTAGTCTTTGAAAGGTAGCTGGAGCTGAGTGAAGGCCGAAAGGCATGACTCGAAATTGGAAGAGTCCCCTTCCTGGCACAGTGAATGCGGTTATCGGTTTACTTCGGGACGATAGTGGTACCTGCCAATAGCCACTCTTCAAATCAAGACTTGAAATATACTTTGCGGTACGAAGCTTGTCTAAAATGGCATTCATATACGGCAGAGGGTAGGCATCCTTCATTGTGACTTCATTAACCTTGCGGAAGTCAATACAGAATCGGTGTTTGCCATCCTTTTTCCTTACGATGACAACGGGTGAGCTCCACGGACTTTTGGAGGGTTCTATTACTCCTTCTTGTAACATTCTATCTACCTCTTCATTGATAACCTCCTGCATCTTTGGATTCTGAGGTCGGTATCTTTGCTTGATAGGTTCAGGTTTAACTAGCCGGATCTCATGTTCTACGAGATCGGTCGGTCCACGTATGTCGTAAAAGGCAGGTAGTTCTGCTTGCAGGAATTCATCCAACAGTGACCGATCAGTAAGGGGCGTGATAGTCTGTATCGGACAGTCTATTCCACGGATCTGGACTTCCTTTCTGGGTTCATAGTAGGTTTCAGTAAATTTGGTGCCTTCGGTTTCATCTGCAATTTCCTGGGGCAATCCTGACTGAAAATCGACTGACGTTCTACTTGTCGTTGGGGTTGCGGCCCGAATCGGAGTATTACGTGGAGTGGAACTCTTTGGCTGCCAAATTTGTATGCTGTCCTCTTTTATTATTATGGACTCTTTGTCCAGTGTCTTTGGAACCTCGGTTTGACTACTAGTTGGCGGATAGAAAACGTCGGGTTCACATTCGGCGTGAACTAGGGCTTGTACTACTCGGGAGTGGTTTTCGGTCATCGACCTTGTGTCGGCGGATTCTAATGTAGCGGGTTCTATTGGTTCGATTACCCCAATGGGGTAACAGACTACGGCTTCCTCAATAGGTGGAATCGGCATCTCACCTATCGAAATTTGTCCAGTTCCCAGTTCCAGACGAAACTTGTGCTTGGCTAGGATGTCCATCCCCAGCACTATATCAGCACTCAAGTTTGGAAAGTGGACCAGTTCCTCGGAAATTTTCTGGCTGCCAAGTTGCATCGGTACGGGGTAAACATCCTGGACGCGAATCAAGTTTCCATTAGCTAATCTGGCAGAAGAAGATACTGCTTTGGATTTATGCCATCTTTGGGAAAGATGTTTCGCTAGTCGGTTTCCAACGTAGGATTTCGAAGCTCCAGTGTCGATGAGTGCCACAAAATTTTCACCTATTATTTCCAGGGATAGGTGTGGTCGGGGATCGTGTGCGGGTGTGATAACGGATTCTTGAGAGGCTAGTGTCGGCTGAAGCTGTTGGGGCCTCCCTTCCTTACAGCTCCTGTCCCATTTCCCGACTGGCTACACGGACAGTCTTTTGACAATACGCCTTCCTTTTGGCACCGGGAACAGAATATCCTTGCTGGATTCTGACAATGGGTTCTCAAATGTCCTTTCTGTCCACATCTCCAGCACAACACTTCTCCACGTGAGGTGGATGGTTGTGGTTCAAATCTTTGCGGCTGATTACGGGCGGTGGGGACAGGTGAGGAAACGGGTTTAATGTCGGTCATTGGTGGCTTAGCTTGGTAGAATCGAGGTGGATCGGACGGGAAATAGCGGGGTGATTCGGATGGTTTAAATCGGGTAGACTCGTGAACGGAGTTTCGGATAGGCTCAGATTGTAAAGGATAACGGGGAGCGGTATTCCTTGGAGCGGAGCTAGTCGACGGTATGGCCTGTAATTCCTTCCTTAGAAGTTCGAATTCTCGGACCACTTGACTAAAAGTAATGACATCGGAGTAATCCGTCTTTCGGATTTGCTGACGATATTCGGGGAGCAGATTTCGGTATAGCCATGTTAATTGTTGTTCCTTATCTAGCTTGCCATGTCTCTTTATCAAGGTTTGCAAGTCAATGACGTAGCTGGTTACGCTTTCATTTCGACGCTGCAACCTTCGGCTTATTTCGACCTCTAAGTCGATTTGATAATTAATTGGGAAAAAGAAAGTTCGGAAACTAGTTTCAAAATCTTCCCATGTATTCCAGGAGGTACGATTACTTCTGAACCATAACGCTGGGTCTCCGGAGAGTAATTCAGGTAAACATGGGAGCAGTCGGTCTTTATCAAATCCTTTTGCTGCACATATTTCGTCTAGTCTTTCTAGGAAAGCTACTGGATCATCTCGGTTTCCAAAAGAGACTTTCCAATCGTGGACTTTTATTGGTTCAGGCGTAACGGCGGGTGGGGGTGTCATTGTCGTTTGTGCTATTTCACCAAGCGGTTCACTTGCCAAATTTGTATCTATGCGTCGCAGAAACGAAACCAAACGTTTCCGCTTTTCCTGTACAGTGCCACTGACAGCGAGTTTATTATTTTCCAATTCTTTGGTAATCTCTGAATTCTTTAATAAATATACCCAGGATACTTGGGTAGTGGTCGTAGATTGAACCTCTGTTGGTTCTGATGTGTCTGTTTCGTGTGTTACGGCGGTCGGTACTATTAATTCCGTAGATAAGTCGTGTTACGTGTCTGTTTTCCTGATGTCGTCGGCAGTTGTTTCGGACATAAACTCAAAGAAGAAACGAACGCGGGCGTTATTACGAAAGGGGGTTTAAGCAAGAAAGATATTTAAAAAAAAAAAGGTATCTAGGCGGCGTTGAAACTGTAGTACTTAATCGTGAACGGCTTATCAAGTTCTAATTTACTCTACTCTTACGGCTAGTCAATGTTATCCGGTTTATTACTGGGCTATAAAGACGGCAAAAAAAAAGTTTTGATTTACAATGGAGCGGACTAGATTACGTACTAAGCGTACAGGGATTTGAAAGAGACGGGTTTAAGAAAAAAAAAATAAAGCAAGACAGAAAAGAATCGAATACGGTGGCAGGGCGGAAATAGAAAGGGATTACCTATCGGGAAGTAACTAGGTAACCAGGTTCCTGCTCGGGCGCCAAATTTGTAAGGGGTTTTCTCGCCACAGAGAAAACGATTCCTTACGAATGACGCTGGTTACGGGCGGTTCTCGAGCGCCAGATTTTTGGTGATGGTTTACTCCACGAACTTTCGAAACGGCGTCGAAAGTACTCGGGTAGCTACAGATGGAGATGAAAAATTCCAGGGGTCCAGGTCACTTAGACATAGGTAATAGGGTGCCACAAGTAACGGGCTTTAATCGTTGCTTGGGCTGGTACAGAATTAATCACTAGCTGAAATATAAGGGGGAAATAAATTTAGGAATTAACAACCAGTAATACGGCAGGTTAACATTAACACATAAATTGAAGTTAACTATTTACAATAAAAAGAAAAGATTTAATATTTCAACGCCCACCCCAGTTGTAGTGAAAGTCAATATAACCCTGAATATATATAAAAAAAACGGACGGTATTAATTCGCGACTAGTCTCAATCAGACGTCAAAAATTAAATCAAAATAAAATATTAACTTGGATTTTTACTCGTTAGATAACTGTTTAACCGCGGTATCGGGAATTAAACCAAAATGTAGGTATTTTGCTATTTAGGTGAAGAAAAATTAATTAAACGGTCGAAGAGAGTGCGAGGAGACAGGGACGCGAAATAATTACTTATAGTAAATACACGGAAAGAAAATAAAAATAAATTTATACCCGGGGTAGCCTATTATCTCAGAATGAGCTGATCGTCATCACGAGCCCGCTCCAGACAGGGTAATGAAGCTATTTTTAAATTCTGCAAGTTGCAGTTTGCACGAAAAAAAAAATGAAGAACATAAAGGGGAAAAAGAAATCTAACGCGGATAGCCCCTAGTCCAAGAATGAACTGATCGTCATCACGAGCCCGTTCAGACAAGGACAGGACACTATTTAAAATTATTTAAATTGTCGGAAAAAAAAAGAAAGTAAATTATTATCGGAGGGAAGAAAATTTACTAACGCGGATAGTACCTACTCCAAGAGTGAACTGATCGTCATCACGAGCCCGTTCAAACAGGACAGGATACTATTTGAAATTATTTAAATTGGCGGAAAAATAGAAAAACAAATTATTATCAGAGGGAAGAAAATTTACTAACGCGGATAGTACCTGCTCCAAGAGTGAACTGATCGTCATCACGAGCCCGTTCAAACAGGACAGGATACTATTTAAAATTATTTAAAAATTGCGGTTTACAGATTAACTCAAAAAAAAATATAACGCGGATAGCACCTACTCCAAGGGTGAGCTATTCGTCATCACGAGCCCGTTCAGACCAGGACAGGATGCTATTTAAGATTATTCAAATATACGGTAAAAGAAATAAACAAATTATTAAAAGAGGGAAAACGTCTCCCCGAAAACTCCGTTTATAAATATTTTCAACTTAATTACAATGCGGTACCCACTAAACAAAAGTATTTATGAATAAAGTCAAATTTAAATCCCGATTTAACCTATCAAAAGAAAATGAATAATTTCTTAAAACCGACTAACAATCAAAAGTCTAAAATCCCGGTTTTACAACATTACAGAATTAAATCCTATCATTTAATATTTAATTCAAATTATATCCCTTTTTAAAGAAACGGAATATTTGTCAAGAAATAAATTCAAATGTTTTTAACTAAACCCTATTTATAAAAACAAAAAAAACGGTATCATTTGCTAAGAAACAAATTCTATTATTTATTATTTAAATCAAATTAATTATTTTAACTAAACCCTATTTATAAAAATAAAAATAAAGACGCGGTATTATTTGCCAAGAAACAAATCCTATTATTTATTATTTAAATCCAATTAATTCTTTTAACTAAACCCTATCTATAAAATAAAAATAAAGACGCGGTATTATTTGCCAAGAAACAAATTCTATTATTTATTATTTAAATCAAATTAATTCTTTTAACTAAACCCTATCTATAAAATAAAAATAAAGACGCGGTATTATTTGCCAAGAAACAAATCCTATTATTTATTATTTAAATCAAATTAATTCTTTTAACTAAACAGTATCTATTAAAAATATTCCTATTCCTACAAACTAATTCGCTATTTAAAATGAAATACTGTTTCAATTGCAAATGTAAAAAGCGGAACAGGGTTTTTTACCTAACGGATTCGTAAATATTGAAAACGGAAAAAAAATATCGGCGGTATTTAGATTTCTACTGCGGCTTATCGGACTAATCTGCTGGCAATCAAAATTTATATCGAACTGATAATTTTAATAGCATCTCCGCTATCGTTCAAACAAATGTCCCTCTCCCAATCGAAAATCCCACTTACGTTCAAAGCTATCGCGCATCGAGAATTTGAGTGGCGTTCGCGCATCTGAAAATTAGCAGTTCAACCGCGATAAATATTTATTAATAATGAAAAATGAAAATAAATTGATTAAGAAAAATTTACTTCATTACAAGCTTAATCACAATAAATGTTCACTATTCCAATCGGAAGCTTATTATTTAGGACACATCGTTTCTGCGGAAGGAATCAAAACTGATCCGGAGAAAATTATCGCTATCAAAGATTGGCCTAAACCAAGAGATAAAAGAGAAATTAGAAGTTTTCTTGGACTGTGCTCATATTATCGGAAATTCGTCAGACTTTTGTCGAATTGCTAAACCCCTTCATCGACTAACTGAAAACAGTAGTCTATTTGACTGGACACCGGATTTCCAAAATTCCTTTACCGAGTTGAAAAAGCGATTGACCACAGCACCCATCCTAGCCTATCCTCGAGAACAAGGACAATTTATTTTGGACTGTGATGCATCCCAACACGGCTTGGGCGCCGTGTTATCCCAAAAACAAGAGGGGGAAGAGAAAGTAATCGCCTATTTTAGTAAGACCTTGGGAAAAGCTGAGAAGAATTATTGCGTCACCAGGAAAGAACTATTAGCTATTGTCAAAGCCCTTGAAAAATTCCATACTTACCTTTTTAACAAAAGTTTTATCATTAGAAGTGACCATAGTGCCTTGCAGTGGCTGATGAATTTTAAAAAACCTGAGGGACAAGTTGCTAGATGGATAGAAAGACTACAAAAATATAACTTTAAGATAGTGCATCGAAGGGGACGTCTCCATAGCAACGCATATATTCTCTCCAGGCACCCCGTTTAGAACGACAATGCCGGTACTGTAAAAGGCTTGAAGAACGAGTGGAGCTGGTTGAAGAAGTTAGTCTACAGGCGACCACTATCAAGCCAGAGGATGACGAAGACGGAATCACCCTTGAAAGCCTAAGAAAGACTCAAAAGAAAGACAATGACTTGAAGGTTGTCCGAGAATGGCTCAAAAATGGAGTCAGACCTACATAGCAAGATATAGCCAAATACAGTGGAACCATTAAAGGCTACTGGACTCAGTGGGATTCCCTGTATCTTCACGATGGCCTATTGAACCGGAAGTGGGAGAGCCCCGATGGAGTACATGTAGTCCGCCAAGTGATTCTGCCGAAATCACAGGTCAGAAATGTATTGGAGGAGCTTCACAGCATCCGTTTAGGAGGACTCTGGTACTAAAAGGACACTTGCACGAGTTCTGGAAAGATTTTATTGGGTCAATTGCCGACGGGATGTAGAAGATTGGTATAAGGAATGTGACCTCTGTAATAGCAGAAAGGGGCCCAAAACAAGAAGTAGAGGTAAAATGGCAGAGTACCTTTCCGGAGAGCCTTTCGAACGAATCGCCATTGATATCCTCGGACAACTTCCTCTAACAGAAAAGGGAAACAAATACTTGATAGTTGTTATGGACTATTTTTAAAAGTGGCCCGAAATAATGCCTATTCGTAATCAGGAAGCGACGACAGTAGCGGAAGCATTTATGACGAACGTTATTGCGAGACACGGAGTCCCCCTGGAATTACATTCTGACCAAGGACGAAATTTTGAATACGAATTATGACAAGCATTAATGAAACTGTTAGACATCAGGAAAACACACTGCGCCTCTACACCCACAGTCCGACGTAATGGTAGAAAGACACAACAGAACGATATGCCATTATCTTTCAATGTTCGTCTCTGATAATCAAAAGGACTGGGATACTTTAATTCCTCTATTTCTGCTAGCCTACCGAAGTTCTGAATATGAAACGACTAGTTATACCCCATCCAAGATTATTACTGGAAGGGAGATGAAACTTCCCCATGATCTTCTTTTTGGAAGGCAGCCTCTTGGTGAAGAAGAGATGGTACTCCTCCCACGTACATACATAACTTAAAAGAAAGATTAGAAAAGGTATACGAATTCGCTCGTCAACGTTTGAAAGTTAATAGCGATAAAGCAAAAGCTAGAATCGACATGCATACCACAGGGACACATTTTGAGGGAGGCGATCCAGTATGGCTGTACAATCCCAAGCGCCGAAAAGAACTTTATCAGAAGCTGCAACGGAACTGGGAAGGCCCCTACACTGTCCTCAAGAAAATCATCGACCTGATCTACCGCATTCAGTTGTCAATGAGAAGTAAACCCAAGGTAGTTCACATTGAAAAGTTAGTGCCATACCGTGGTTCAGATCCTCCCCGCTGTCTCCAACCAGATCGCAGTAATCAAGTTATTTGAGACGAATAATTAGAGAAGAGGAAGCAATGTTACACTACACCCTGCAGTGGCCTGCGGCCGTTATAGGAAACGTACAAATACGAAAAGAAGTGCAATGTCATCCATCACACTATAGTGTGCTGCGGTCGTCATAAGTAAAAGTACAAGTAAAAGAAGATAGAATACTCCAGAAATGTCCGGAAATGTCATAACCCGTCAAGAATATTCTAGACGACAGTTCGAGAAGGTTACTGGATCAAGCTCTATAAGGATGATCCTGACATCAGTTTTCAGTTTTATGATAGACGTTATCCGTTAGTTATCAGTTGTATAATTATTGTTAAAGTTGAGTTAAAATAAATTGAGATACCAAAAACCTGTGTAACAATATAAATACAACAACTTTTTTTTTATTTCATTTTGAATGCTATACATGAAATAAGGATTTTAGAGAGGGGTTGATATTTCAATATTTTTGGAGCTGGAAAAATTTTGTTTTTTTTTTTAATTTTATTACGCCAATCGATAAATAATACAAATACAGACAACGTTTTTAATGCTATACATGAAATAAGGATTTTAGAGAGGGGTTGAGATTTCAATATTTTTGTAGCTAGAAAAAATTTTGTTTTTTCTTTAATTTTATCAAGCCAATCGATAGATAATACAAATACAAACAACTTTTTTTTATTTAGATTTTGAATGCTATATATGACATAAGGATTTTAGAGAGGGGTTGATATTTCAATATTTTTGGAGCTGAAAATTTTTGTTTTTTTCTTTAATTTTATCAAGCCAATCGATAGATAATATAAATACAAACAACTTTTTTTAATTCCATTTTGAATTCTATACATGAAATAAGGATTTTAGAGAGGGTTTGATATTTCAATATTTTTGGAGCTGGAAAAATGTTGTTTTTCTTTAATTTTATTATGCCAATCGATAGATAATACAAATACAAACAACGTTTTTAATGCTATACATGAAATAAGGATTTTAGAAAGGAGTTGAGATTTCAATATTTTTGTAGCTAGAAAAATTTTTGTTTTTTTCTTTAATTTTATCAAGCCAATCGATAGATAATACAAATTCAAACTACTTTTTTTTTTATTTAGATTTTGAATGCTATATATGAAATAAGAATTTTAGAGAGGGGTTGATATTTCAATATTTTTGGAGCTGGAAAAATTTTGTTTTTCTTTAATTTTATCACGCCAATCGATAGATAATACAAATACAATCAACGTTTTTAAATTCCATTTTGAATGCTATACATGAAATATAAATAAGGATTTTAGAGAGGGGTTGAGATTTCAATATTTTTGAAACTGGAAAAAATGTTGTTTTTTCTTTAATTTTATCAAGCCGATCGATAGATAATACAAATATAAACAACTTTTTTTATTTAGATTTTGAATGCTATATATGAAATAAGGATTTTAGAGAGGGGTTGATATTTCAATATTTTTGGAGCTGAAAAATTTTGTTTTTTCTTTAATTTTATTAAGCCAATCGATAGATAATACAAATACAAACAACTTTTTTTAATTCCATTTTGAATGCTATATATGAAATAAGGATTTTAGAGAGGGTTTGATATTTCAATATTCCTTGAAATTGATATATCAACCCCTCTCTAAAATCGAAAATATTCCATCACGAGCAACCGAGAATATAAGTCAACAGAACAATGATGCACTGGAAGAAAATCCATCACTGCCCCAAAATAAAAGTCCTGGTCAGACTATAGATAAAGAGAATATTGCAGAATGTAGTTACAATGTATCACTGGAAGAAATATTGCCACTACCAAAAGCAAAACAGGAGATAAAAAAAGAAAACGTAAAATCCAAAGGCCCATAGTTCTAACCCGAGAATACCGATCAAGGAGAAGCGACAGCTTGGTGTTTTCAGGGTACCGTTTTGAAACGCGCATGTGCGAAAATAAGTTGTGTATCACTCAATGTCATGTTATCTGTCAAACTCAGTCCAAGTTGTGTTTAGTCTGTGAGCTGTTATGTGATATTTTTTGGTGTTGTAATAGAATGTCTGGATCTAAATATTTTTGTGCATACAATTCTTGTTCGTTCAAAACCGGCTTAGGATTAAGTTTATTTAGTTTTCCGAAGGACTACAAACGGTAAATATCATTATTAATTAATTATAATTGTGTATGATAAAAATATTTCCAATAGATTGCATCCCTCTTAGTACGATTCATGGTACAAACATACCCGACCGTCACTATTTTCATCATATTTTAGTAATATTGATAATTGTTTAGTATAGTATTTACCTAATAAAAAATAAAAATTTTAGTGCAAAAATGTGGATAGAAGCTTGCAGTAGGGAAGATTTACTACCGAAAATATTGAATGTCCACAAAAACTATCGGGTTTGTGAAAATCATTTGAAAGGAAAATATTTTTTAAAAGGCGGACCTACAAGAAAAATCCTATTACCAGAAGCAATACCCACAAAGTTTCTCAACCTTCCTCCAACAAAGAAAGAAATACCTGATAAGAATTATGCAGAATCAGGAGAGCCTCCTAAAAAAATTATTATATTATCAGGTTTGTTTTAATAAAATATTGTTCTAAATAATAGTAATAATAATTATTCATTAATATAAATATTGATTAAGGAATATAAAATGTTAACATATTTTCAGATATTGTAGTTGTCCCTGCTCGTACTGACATAACCAACAGGTCCTTAGCTCCTGGTCAATCATTCCCACCTGGAGAAGAAGCCCTACTTTCTGATGGTAAGTTACTTAAAAATAGTTTAAAATCAAATTTTTTAATATGGTTATCTCTTTATATACACACTTAATTCCATTTGCCAAATAATCATTATTTTCGAAATTTTCAGGATAATTTTAAACGCACCTTTTTCGTGACATAATACAATAAATTTCCCTACAAACTGAGGTATTCTAATAATATTTTACTTTTTATAGTAATAAAATATTTTTTTAGGTCCAAATACCTATCAAGGGTTTGGTTCGGATCTATGTAAGGTTAATATCCCACCACTATTTATGCCGAGATCGACACAAACCTATTCACTATTAAGTAGTCGTTCACCTAGAAAACATAAGTTAAGGATGAAATTAAGAAAAAGGATACACAATAAAAAAATAATTCACCGAATGATGGTATGAATTGGACTCTTGAAGATTTCAATAAAGTGTGTGATAGCTTTTTGAGTAAGCAACTGGCGGAAATAGTAAAATCTCACGCTTCTTTAAAGAATAAGAAACCCATATCCAGAAGGTACTCGGCAGATATGAAGCCATTTGCCATAACATTGTATTTTTTAAGCCCCCAAGCCTACGAATACCTTTGCAAACTCCTAACTCTTCCATGCAAAAGGAGTTTACAAAGACTAACTCAAAGGATCTCATCTAATCCTGGTTTAATAAATAGTTCTATATTTACAGCACTTGAACTAAAATTAAAAACGATGCAAAAACAAGACCGACATTGTGTGCTGTGTGTAGACGAAATGTCGTTAAAATCAAATTTATATTTTGATACCGGACGGGATGAAATTGTGGGTTTTGAGGATATTGGGGAAGAAAAAAAAAGGGGATGCAATATGTAAAAACACACTAGTTATTATGGCTAGAGGGCTTTATTCCTCTTGGAAACAACGGATAGCATATTTTTTCGTTGGCACACAGATGAAGGCCAAAGATCTTCGGCCGATTTTCGAAGAATGTATAAAAAAATTATGTAGTATTGGTTTTTATGTTCAAACTTTATTGAACTGGCAAAGTTATTTGGAGTTACACCAGACAACCCAGAATTTCAGCTCGGAGGCCAAAATTTGCTTTATATTTTTGATCCCTGTCACTTGCTTAAAGCCACAAGAAACAATTTATTAAAGCATTCTTTTTGTTTCGGTGGTAAAAAAACATCTTGGTCTTTTATTAAATATTTTTATTAGCAAGATAAAAAACAATTTTACCGCTGTGCACCCAAACTTACTAGCTCCCATATAAATCCTTCAAGTTTTGAAAAAATTAGAGTAAGTTTCGCTGCACAACTCATTAGCAGAACGGTAGCTAGCGGAATGAATACCTATCTAACTTTAAACGCTATACCCGCAGAGTCTATTGGTACTATCAAATGTATAGATTTTTTTAATAATTTGTTTGATATCCTCAATTCATTTTCTTTAAGAGATTCCAATAAATTTAAAAATGTATTTGACGGTTCCGATTTTCATAAAAAAATTTAGCACAGGCTCTTTCATTTCTAAAAGACTTACAAATATTTAATAAAGATGACCAAAATATTACCAACAAGTTAAAATTTAACAAATGTTGGATAATAACAATAATTAGTTTACTAAAATTGTGGGAAAAACTTTCCAAATTAGGTTACCAGTACATTAAAACAAGAAGATTAAATACAGATTGTATTGAAAATTTTTTTGGCTGCATAAGACAACAAGGAAATAATGTGAATCCAACGCCCATCCAATTTCAAAGAGCGTTTCGAAAATTATTTTGCCAAAACTATTTTCATTCCAACCATATGAACTGTGTTGATGATTTTGATGAAATATTAATGAATGTTAAACAGACAGATATAACTAAGATTATAAGTGAGGCAGAAGAAATCGTAACCCCTAAAGCGCTTGTTCTTCCTGATTATAATTATAAAAAAGAAAGTGTAACCACCAAAAATGCATTCAGTTATTTCTGTGGTTACCTACTCAAAAAAGCATTAGAAGTACACGCATGTGATATCTGCAAAAACCTTGGAAAACTCTGTGACAAACTTAATATTAATAATTTATTGATGCATTTTAAAACCTATAGCCATGACCAAAGTTTTTGTGAAAATCTTCAGTCACCGCCTGAAGATTTTATTCATTTTGTATATAGATTAGAATGTTTATTTAACTCATATTTTGATATAATTTGTAAAGGAAAAGCTGTTTCGAATGTTTTATTTAGCAAAACAGAAAATATTTGTTTTAATCATCCTTGCAAAAAATTTCCAACTGTGTATATAAAAAAACTGTTTATACGAATGAAGATTTTTTTACACATAAATATTCTAATACAGATACACAATGTGCCAAAAAAGTTATTAGAAAATTAAAAATTTTATCACATGTTTAAATATCAATGTAACGTTCGTTTAATTTAAAAATAGTTTATTAATTAAAAACAGTTTATAGTTTATTTATAATTTATTTATAACGTACTAATTAATTTATTTAATAATTAGGCACTATTATAACTAACAATTCTAATTTAATTATTACAATTCGTCTTTACTATACCACACTTTCATTGAAACTTAACATCTAGTGACAAACTCGCGCTATTTATATAAAGCCAGCTCTGCATTAGAACATTCTCAAAAGTTTAGAAACTGGAATTTCTTCATATATGACTCAGCCGCCGCGCAACGATTTCTCTGGTAGCTTTTCGAAGGAGTGCGTGTGTTACTTAATTTTTTTGGTACCCGTAATTTTATTTACTTTATTTTACTTAAAGAAAAGATAATTTATGTTAAATATGAGGCTTTTATTACATTTTGAACAAAAAATAAACCAAATATTGAACAAGTTTTATAGATAAATAATAAAATAATAAACGTCTTTTATTTATATAACAAATAATTAATTATTACATAATGATGCAGAAATCTTACCATTGCTATTAACCCTAACTACTTTAATGTAATTAAATCACATTACAACATTTGCGCATGGACTATAACACTGATTTCAGATAATTTGCCAAACTATTTCGTTCAGTGTAGAAATTAAGCATGTTTTCTCAGCGTGCTAAGTTGTGTATCAATCAAAGTCATGCTGTGAAAAAGGTCCATCTGATATCAAAGGCACCGACAGCTACTGTCGCTTCTCCTTGATCGATATTCTCGGGTTCTAACATCAACTCCGAATATGGAGAAAATAAAACAGTCCCATATCAAACAGAAAGGTGAAAACCAGGAACAGTATCCGTAAAGACAAAAAAATACTCTAAAAGTTACCGGTCGTTTTGATGATTTTGACAGCGAGGCTGAAGATTCTTTTGACGCTGATGACGCTGAAGAAGTATCGTGATTTTTTTGTAATAAATTGTTCTCTCAGTCCCAACCAAAGGAAATGTGGATCCAATGCCAATATTGCAAAAAATTGTCCCATTGCGCGTGCACTGGAGTATCTTCTAAAGCAAAGTGATCATTTGTGATATACGTAGAGACCTTTATGTTGAGTTAATCTCGTATTTTTTTAAATAAAATATTTAAAAGAAGTATGTCATTTTATCCAAACTTCCCCAAATGCTGTAGATCATCCAAAAATTCATTTACATGTGTTGTAGATTGCCGAAATTAAAATATTGTTATTTTTATTGGGTTCCTTTAAGAAAATTTCAATTTGTTAACTATATAATGTAATAAAAATGGGTTTGATTGAATTTAAAGTTTATTTTCTTATTTTTAAAGTATTTAAATAAAAGCTTGTTTTCAAAAATGTTTCTATTATTAATTTATTTACCTTGTAATAGACTTGAATTTAGACCTTTTGATTTGAAATGATGATATACCAGTGAAAAAACACGATTTTATTATAATCCAATATTTAACTCATTTTATTCAAAAAGTGGAATAATGGTATTTTAATATGGACCGATTCCTTTTTGTTCCGTTTGAAAATTTTACTAGATCACTGCCCGTATTAATTTTACGATTAAATTACATATAACATCTTCAGCTTTGTTTCCACTTGTTTCAAAGTATATTTAAATGTTTTCTTATTTTTTTTATACTGCGCATTATGGTTAAAACGAATAATGAAAATAAATTCATACCTGTACTAAGTACGACGGCAAACAAGCAATCTTCATTAACTCTGTTGTAAAGATTATCAATGTATTGAATAGTTTTTTCAATGCCTTGTCGCACTCTCAGTATTATTCTTTTATCTACAATTTCACCCCTTGTATTTGTAAATAAAAGACACATTAGTATACACAAAAAACGAAACATTACTGAAGTTATCCCGCAGGTGAGTCTAACTTATATTTATTTACTTGCGTTCGCCTTTATATCCCTTTAAAAATCAGAGGCGCGCTTTTATTTTATTTCTGAGAAAAACCTGTAATTTTGGAATATTTGTAGCCAAGCAAAAATATTTAGAAATACTTAACTATAAGAATATTTATCTAAGACATAGTTGTGTTAATAAAACTTTTAATAAAAATACTGTAACTTTACCTTATGAAAATCTTTGTATGTCCCTTCAACTGAGTACGAACCTTTTGTTGTTGGTCACGCCTAATTGATGAATCTGATTGGAAAGAAACTCTGTTAGTTCGTCCTTCGTCTTATCATGGGCCAATAATTTCTGCATTGATATACTTTCCATTTTCCCAAATATCTTGCATCGCTTTCTGGAATATATTTATTTTTATGTTTGAAAACTATAAATGTACTTTTTATGAGAAAACTGTTGATCCTACATAAAAAGTTGTAATAACCTTTTCTGTGCAGAATCTGTGTAGCTATATTTGTTTTAAACTTTTTTTCGTAATCTCAACGGTTACCTATATAAATAGGAAAACTTGTTTGCGATGCCCGTAGCATTCAAACGCACCATTTTTGAGAGTGCAACCATCGAAATTATGTTTGTCCAAGGGCAAACGAAGATATTTTGAGAAAGCTTCCACGCTAGCATCATTAAGGAACATACGGAAGCCTATTTTTGTACATTTGACAGGGGACGACACTTAGTAGCGCAACTTCGTGGCGGGTAAACGCCTGCCATTTAATTCAATGTGAAAATGTAGAAGCTATCCAGATGAGCGTCTGTGGCGAGCGGCTGTGACAAAGAGAAGCAGGTCCCCGCGACAAAGTGGCGACACTTAGTCGCTGGAACCATCCAGATGGGATACTTTTGTAGTTGATTGTGTAGTCGACTTCTACTAACATTGACAGAGATATTTTATTTTGATTTGCGGTGTCCAGTATTGAAGTAATATGACGTTCGATGTAGATCTATTTATGTTTATAGTCGAAATAGAACAACGTCCTGCGGTTTGGAAAAGCAGTTCGAAAGAATATAGCAATAGTGTATTAAAGAGTAAAGCTTGGGAGGAAATTTGGTGTAATTTTCTTAAAAAAATTTAAAGTAATGGATTCTGGTGCAAAGAACAAGGCATGTAAGTATCGCTAGAAGCGCTAGAATGAGTACTTGCTGGTCCTGAGTCCATTATGACACTGGCAAATTTTAATTATCTTCCAACATGATATACGTAATATATATTCCACTGACAGTTAACTTTAAACAAAAACAAAACATTCTGTCATTGACTTTGACATACCTATACGTTTTTAGTTTTTTTGTTTAATATTGTACAATTGCCGCGTTTTTATATCCACATCGGACACATCTGTTCCATTACATTTACGTTTACTGAATCACGTGATCAAATATTTACTACATCTCAGATGCATCCGATGTGGATTCTCAAACGCGGCAATTGTATGCAGGTCGTAAAAAAGTAGTATAAAGGTATGTGACCAAATTATTTTTAGTGTTTGAATGAATACATTCTTGAAAATTATAAAAAAAATGTTAATGAATACCTGTAACTATCATTGTCAGTGAAACACAAATTACGTCTTCACTAATATAGCGTATTGATTTATTGAGCAGTTCTTAAATTGTTCGAAATTTTTGGATGTATGTCATATAGCTAGTAATAGCTACTATTCCATCTTTCATAAAAGTTTTTTTGACTCAATATTTACTGTAAAATTACTATAGGAAAAAACATTTTCAATATAATTTAGGTACACAATAATTATTTTAAACGTATTTTATTCTCTTTATTCTTGTTCAGTAAAAAATTGTGATTTGTCTCTTCATTACTCCTATTTGATTTTATTTTCATTTGATCAATACATTGGTTCTTCGACATAAATGAGAATTTATAGAGAGGAAGAAACTTTTTGAATACTAAACAGTTGACCTTTGAAGGAAAATTACATCAGTGTCGCTCCCTTTTATTTTTGAATTTTGTTGCCTAGGTATAGTTTATCTAGGTATTACTTTAAAGTCTAGCAAATAATGAATTTAGTCATTTTATAAAAATCCTTAAATAAATGTAGAATATGTGAGTATCATTACATATTTGTACATACAAACTTCGCTACCTAAGAAAGAAGTCCTACTTATAGACACCTTTTATAAATTTCCTCCAGAGAGCGTATCTTTTAGCTTGAATCGCTGATACTGACATTTCGTTATTACTACTGTCATTTGTTTTTTGAAAAATTAGCCAGTTTTTTTAATATGACCTTTAGTCTTGAATAAGATAAGTATTTCGAGTGTTACTTAAGAAATGCTAGATGTGAGTTGGGTCCATCGAGTTAGTATGGAGAGGAGATGAAATTCCATACAAATATTCAAAATAATGTGGTACCACTAGACTGACATTAAGATGGTAACAAGATGGCGCATTGAGTTATTTAAAGTGGTCGTAGCATAGAGATAAAATAAGGAAGGAGACGCAATTACGTGGTCAAAAGTGTTACCTCGTCGGCCATATTGATACTAAACTTCCTTCTCTTGTGATAGTTTCTATTTTAATGTGTTGTTTAATCTCATTATAATTAATTATATACGTTTATATAAACTATTCGTCTCAAAAACATTAAAAGAACAATTTTGTCGTTTGCCAAGTAACAATGGTGTTGATAGCAAGAAAATTTCAAAAATTTCTTAGGTAAGTATAAAAACAATAAAGAGTGGTATTAAAATAAAATGTTGATATGGTTTTCAGAATAAAATTAAATCATTATCAATGACAGTAATAGGTAAATATTAGAAACTACATTCTAAATTCTCATACAAAATTTATTTATCTACATAATAAACACAGTTTCATTCATTTATTGCAGATTTCCAACGGATCCACAAAAACCTAAGAAATGGATACAATTTGTAAACAGAAGTTTTTGGGTATTTACGAAATCTAGTGAATTCTGTTCCAAACACTTTCTTAAACAAAGTTCTAAATGTTATGTTCGTCTAAAAGAAGATGTTATTCCTATTATTGATTTAACACAAATTGGTTAGGCTTACCCGGATCCGCAGTCAGTATCCCAGTCACACACGAAATAACAGGTAAAAAAGTAATCATGTAACTAATTAATTATTGTGTATTTATCTAACAATTTGCAACTCTTCTTAATTAACAGTAAACATTATTATCTTTATTATAATATTATACTTTTTGAATTTGTATTGGTATTGTATTTACCCTTCATAACATTCTTCTAGCTTAGCTTTAACCTTTAATGCTAATGGTCTTATTTTGGAATGTCTTACTTAATTTTTTTTAAATTAATTGTCATATTTAAGAATAGAATCTAAAAATATATTGGACATGTCATAAAGCATGAATGCTAAATTTATAGTGTTTATTTACAAAAATGTATTGATTAAGCCATAACTCATAAATAATGCTAAATAATATGATACTAATAACAAAACTATTTCCAAATAAGTATAAAGGGTGTTTCAAAAACATATGGCATCGCTCATAGGGTGATTCCTTGCCCAAAAGAAAATAGTTCCTGTTAACATGCGTCCGCAGATGCTTTGTTTCAAAGATGTAGGGTGTCTTAATTTTACAATTATTAAAAATTTAGATGACATTTGGAAAACAACAGTAATAAGAACTATAACAAGTCAATAAAGATGACACTAGCATACTAGATTTTGTATGGTTTTATTTTTCGTATATTTAAGTTTGATAAAATTGTACTCCCCAAACAAAGCCGAAATTAAACGGTGCTTTTTATTATAGAAATTTAAATATCTAACTAATATTGTTCTATCAAAAAGTTGACAGTGACTACATATTTTTTGTTAAACATTTTTAAAGCGCTCGTTCGCACGCGCTTCTATGTAAACCTATTTACATTTTTTTATTCTTATAATATTTGCTTTCTTGGATACATTGTAAAACTAAAATTTCTTTCTAATTGTTAAAGCTGTATCGGAAATATTTTGAAAAATTTAAAAAATTAAAAATTTTAACATCTTGTATTTTTGAAACAGCATTTGCGAAGCCATGTTAATAGGAGTATATTTTTGGGTAGGGAATTACAACTGGAGTGATGGCACAAATTTTTTGGAACAAGTTAAATATTGTTGTATTTTTATTTTGTTGTTTCCATGAAAATTGTAGTAGATATATTTGTTTTTAAGAAAAATAAATAAGATATTTTTTCAGTGTCCTATTTTTAAAAATGCATTTCCATTAAACATCGGTTTGCATTATATTAATTCCATTTCTTCACCAATGTAAAGTTTTCGAGTACGTTCCGCCATAAACGTGAAAATGACAAATAAAAGTGAAGTGAGAAAATCGATTTAGGTCCACTTAAACTGGTGGAGATACATATTTTCGTTAGTTCGCGTTTTGACAGATATGAGCGTTATCTGTAATAATGGACTTACGATACTTCTGCATCCCATGTAAGATCACTTTTAGAATCCAATTACAATAAAAAGAACATAGCTACGTCATAAATATTATTTCAAATTTTAAATATATATAATCTATAACTATCAATAAATAAAGAATATGTGAGTTGTTTGGTTTAAAAATAAGATTACACATTCTTATAATATTAACACGCCACGAAACCCCTAGTAGACGAAATACTCAGCCAATTAATGACGTAGGTGTGTTCTTCTTATTGTAATCGGATGATACTATAGTTTATTTTAAAATGCATGATAGCACAGTTTTTATGGCAAAGGGCTATGTACAGGATTGTTCAAAGCAGAAAAAAGTAAATATTGAAACCTTATCAGAATTTTTACTAGATTTTATTATGACCATCCCGAAAAACCTCGAATACAATACATCATAAAATATAAATGAATAAACCCTAAGGGATTACTCATAATTCTATACCCCAGTGAAGGGGAACACGAAATTACTTTATTATAAAAAATAATAAACTGTCAATATTAAGTACCCACATTTATTTTTATAAAAATAGGATACTAGATATTAGGTTAGGACATTTCCTTAAAATTTAATAATAAATACATACACAACCAAATTTATATGATATACTAAAAAAATAAACTTCTATCATAAAACATTTATATTTCGTTTTTAGAAATACAAGGTGATTTCACATAAATTAATTTGTTTGTATTTCGGGTACTAGATTAGATTAGGAATTAGACGTTATTTGTCCTTGTCCACCGCAACTTTTCAGTTCTATTGTGGGACTCCGTTTGTTTTAGAGTATGTCGTCTAGCCTGGTCTTTTTTATTAGACTTAGTAGCTTTGACAGTGGCTCCCGCATGTAGTTGCATGCAATTGGCTTTTCTTCGCCCAGTGTTAGAAACCTCATTCCAGCCAGGCCTTCACATTGGCACAGGACGTGGAATGATGTTTCCTCTTCGTCTTCACAGAACCTTCACAAAGTTGCTTCTTCTGCTGGATTTATGACACTCATGTGCCTTTTGAGGCGACAGTGTCCAGTAAGAAGGCCTACTGTTATCCTAACGATTTGACGCTTTTGATCCAGTAGGTCTTTCGTAAACTTGGCCGATGGTTCCTTGATGAACTGTTTGGCCGGTCTCAGTCTTGGATAGTTGTTCCACCATTCCTGAGACTCTTTTTGCATCCATTGTTTAATGGATGCATTGCACAATGCCTTAGCAACTCCACAGAAGGGTTCGGGGCCTGTCATGGCCTTATCTGAGCCTTCTCGTGCTAGTTCGTCGGCCTTTTCGTTGCTCTGATATCCCTCATGGTCTGGAACCCAGGCTAAGGTCACCTTATTTTGACTACTTAGCTCTGTTAGGTCTTCTAGACAGGATTTCACCAGTCGTGATTTGATTTCTGGTGAGAGAATTGCCTTTAGAACTGCTTGACTATCAGAATATATGGCAATAGTTTTGCCTGATACTTGCTGATTTAATATTTCTCTTGCACAGTGTTGTAAGGCTATTAGCTCAGCCTGAAACACTGTTGCATATTTTCCTAAACTCAGTGAAATCGTTGATTTCGACTTGGGTCCATAGATTCCAGCACCGGCTCCTTCCTTGGTTTTTGAACCGTTTGTGTACCAGACGAGTTCAGCCTGTACGGGAGGTCCCTGTTTCCAGGATTCTCGGGCTGGTATTTGAATTTGAAAATTTCTTTCAAATTTGTATGTGGTTATGGCTCTATCAGTAGGCATAGCTAGAATATTATCTCTTTTTACTTGCTGATATAGCCTTGTGTGGTCGGCGCTATGTAGTTGGATTATTGGGTTTTGTCCCTGCATTAGCCTGTGAATAGCTGACCTGGTTTCTCCTTGTATGAAGATGTGCAGTGGCGTAAGATTTAATAATACCTCCATTGCTGCGGTCGGCGTAGTGCGCATGGCCCCAGTAGCACTTAGACAGGCAAGCCGCTGAATGCTAGTGAGTTGGCCTATTGCACTTGCCTGCGCAGTTTTGGTTACCCACGCCACTGCACCATAGGTTATCATGGGTCTTATTACCCTTGTGTATAACCATATGGTCATTTTGGGGTTTAGACCAGTTTTTCCCACATATTCTTCTACAGCTTACGAGAGCTATTGTAGCTTTATGTGTGAGTGTTTTGAGATGTTGATTCCATGTCAGCCTTTGGCCAAATATGACTCCGAGGTATTTGGCTTCTGTAACGAATGGGATAACTGTGCTGTTTAGTACAAGTGGTCTTAGACCTGTAAGTACCCGTTTTTTTGTGAATGGTACAACTGTTGATGGACAATTGTTCCATTTTGCATCAGTTGTTCACTATGTTTAGAGCTGTTTGAGATCGCTCCGAAACTGTACCTGCAAATCGCCCCCTGACGATAATTGCTAGGTCGTCTGCGTATCCTAGGCACTGGTAGCCTTCTTTGGACAATATTTTGAGTAAGTCGTCCACAAGAACTGACCACAGCATTGGAGATAGTATTCCTCCTTATGGGCAGCCCCGTGTAACTTTTGCCTGTATGGTTGCCTTTCCTAGAGTGGATGAAATAATCCTGTTCTCTAGACAGGCAGTGATCCATTGGCATATTGTTACTGGGACGTTTCTCCCTTCTAGAGCCTTTGACCTGGTTGAGGTATTGTTGAAAGCTCCTTCAATATCTAAGAAAGTGGCTATTGCGATTTCTTTGTCATCTATTGACTTTGAAAGCAGCCTGTTTAGATCGTCCAGCGCTAGGTCAGTTGACTTTTCTAGCTGGTATGCATATTGGTTGGGATGGAGCGAATTTATTTTTAGTATATAGTCCCTGATATACCTATCTATTAATCTTTCTAGTGTTTTAAGTAGGAAGGAGGATAGGCTTATGGGGCGATATGACTTTGGCGTTTGGTCTGTGACCCTACCTACTTTGGCAAGGTAGACTACTTTTACCTTTTGCCATATCGCTGGGATGTATCTCCAGGCAATACATGCTCTGAA
Source organism: Psylliodes chrysocephalus (assembly GCA_927349885.1). Taxonomy (NCBI): domain Eukaryota; kingdom Metazoa; phylum Arthropoda; class Insecta; order Coleoptera; family Chrysomelidae; genus Psylliodes; species Psylliodes chrysocephalus. The sequence continues at coordinate 12,495,620 of OV651816.1, forward strand.
GATTTTGCATAAATGTGGCATTAACACATCTTTTCCCTTCTGGAGCAGAATTGGATATATTCCATTCGGCCCCGGGGATTTGTATGCCTTAAATTTGTTGATAGCCCAACTAATCCTGTTTGGTCGTGTGATCTCGGAGGCCAGCTTCTAGTCTAGTGGAGTTGGTCTGATCCCCTTGTGACTGTAGCTCTCTTGGTCTCCTGAGTCTAGTCCTGTTAGGATAGTTGAGGCCGGAAAGTGCACCTGAGTTAGTATCTCAAGACTTTCCTCTAGTGTCGTGGTGTAGGTATCATCCTCTTTTTTGAGGAATCCCACTTGACTAGATGTACTGTCTTTGGCTATAACTCTATGGATTCTAGCGCTGGCGGTGGTCTCTGAGACCTCTTCGCAGACTTCCTCCATGAGTTTCTTTTAGCCTTGCGTACTTCCTTGTTATACTCTGTGAGCTTATTTTTATAAGTAGTCCAGTCTTGTGTGGATTTGGCTCTGTTGAATAGCCTTCGTACCTCGCCTCTCATGCTATCTAGGTGTTTATTCCACCAGACTGTTTTTTTCGTTTGGCATCTCTCTTTTTCGGGACAGTTTTCTTGGCAGGCATCAGTAATTGCCTTGTTTACCAAGTCTAATGTTCTTTTGAGTGTTTTTGTTTCTCGTACATTGGTGGTTTCCTCCTTGAGAGACTCCTCGAGGGATTTTATGTACCCTTCCCAATTCGTCTCTCTCGGATTTCTAAACCTGTCTGCTGTACAAGTTGGACATTGTATATGGAATCGGATATGTCTGTGATCTGAACACGATGATTTATCGGACACATGCCAGTCCCTGATTTGGTCATTTGTGCCTCTCGAACACATTTTCATATCTAGAACTTCTTTTCGGTTGGCAGTGACGAAAGTTGGTTTGTTGCCTTTATTGGCAATTTCTAACCCTTCACCTAGAATGAATTGTAATAGTGACTCACCTCTTGGATTGATGTTGGTGCTTCCCCAGATCATATGGTGTGCATTCGCATCGCATCCTATTATGAGGTTAAGTTTCTGCTCCTCGCAATGGGCAATGATTCTGCCTAGTATTGCTGGTGGGCATATTCTCTCCTCTCCCGGGAAGTAGGCGGAGCATACAACATAGCTCTTCTCTCCCTCTTCCGTTTGGATTGAGAGCATAGCTGTAACAAAATCGCCGGTGCAGAGCACCGGTATTAGTGTACAATTAACCCTGTTGCTGTATATTATGCAAGCGCGGGGTTTTTCATTCCCTTTACCTTGTTGTGGTTTTAGTCTCGCGACTTTTCCACAAACAAGCCAAGGTTCCTGCAGGAGGGCTATATCCAAACCTTCCGTGTCGAACGCCCTACATATTATGGCAGATGCTGCCTTATCATGGTGGACGTTCGCCTGCAGGACTTTTATGCCTCGCTGTCGCTCGTTGAAGGCGCCGAGAGATCTGCCCTCTGACCTTCCTCTACCTCCATTTGGGAAACCGACTCGGGGCTTTGTGGCCTTTTGAGAGGGCTTCCGCCACTTTTGGTAGAGGGGTCTTTGGCGGACTTCTTGCCTTCTTTGCCCTTGGCGACGTTCGTCCTTTGGGCGGCCGGCTTTCTGGAGTCTGGTGCTTTTTGGCCCATTTTGGCCTTGACCTTTTGCCCCACCGGGTACTAACGTCATATAAACTTATTATCTAATATATAAAATTCTCGTGTCACAATGTTCGTTCACATACTCCTCCGAAATGGCTCGACCGATTTTTTTTTTTATTAGATAATTTTTTTATTATTTTTTTATTATGTGGCATTAAAAAAATACATACAACCCTAAATTTTTACTCTTCTATCACCAACCCCTGCTTTTTATTAGTAATTTTAATAATTTTATCATTTTTTAACCCGCTCGATAACATCAATTATTATCACTTGGTAAGTTATCCCCTCCATGTGTCTACCGGTGTCACTTCTCACCCAGTAAACAGCACAGAGTAGGGACGACAACGAAGATGGTCTCCTTTTCTCTCAAAGAATAAGCCTTCTCTCACTCCCTCTACAGTTTTCGGCTATTATTAGTGTTTGTGCGTCAAGCGTAGTAGTTAAACATTTTTACTATCTCAGTGTAACTCTCATATCAAATATATTCTCAAGTAACTTTATTATTTATTTATTAATAACTAATAAAATTATTAATTTTGAGTGTAATTCGCACGATCAGTTAATTAAGTGATTTACATAACCTCTAAAATACTCAACACGTGTCACGAGTTCCCGTAAACAACGGCTATTGAGTTGTAAGTATAAATTATTATTATACGTTTATTATAAAATCAAAACTTATTCTTTCTTATTTATAACGAAAATATTGTTAGGAATGGTGAAAAACGAATTCGGTGAAAGTTAGATTTTTATTACAATTGAGAAATTTTTTTTTGTGTTTACTTATAAGAGCTTAACTTCTACAGAATTTTTTTTTTTTACTATATCTAACAATATGTATTTTCGATATAATTAAGAAAAATAAAATTTTTTGCTTTCGTGAAACTACTTATCTAATTTTTACATGTATATTTAATATAATCAAATATAAAATAAATTATTAATACAATAATTTTCATCATTAAATAATTCAATCAGTTCTATTCATGTGTGTTTTGTATTCTACAGTGAACAATGCCAACAAAACGCAAAAGGGCCAATTTGAGCCGTGATACAAATAAATCTAGAAGCATTCGAAATAGAAGAGCTCAAAGGACCGAAAAACAAGCTCAGGAAGAAAATACTGGAGCGCGTGTGAGAATGGCGCAATTACGTCAAGAACAATTAGACGATACACGAGCTGAACGCAATGAAGTCATGAGATTAGATCATAATCACACCGTTTTACTGTCAATAGACGCAGGGGGTGGGTGGCTCAGTGGTAGAGTCTCTGCCTTCGGATCCAAGGGTCCCAGGTTCGAATCCCACAGTTGGCCGGGATTTTTTCATTTAATTTAATAATTTAAAATTAATTCTGATGCCTTGGTAGGATTCCCCACTCGACCATTCACTGTTGGGTACTAATTAACAGTGCTGTTCCTAAAGTGGAGCTGGGAAACAGTAACGAAGCCTACGCAGAACACGAGGCTAATAACCGTAGCAGTTGATGCTGATGACACAAAAAAAAAACAATAGACGCAGAGCAAATGATCAACAACGCCAACAGGTACATCGAGCATTTGTAGCTGAATCATTCCTGCGTCTAGCATTCCAGTATGAGCCCGATATTGAATATTATGCTCATTCAAAAGTGGTAATTGGTGCTATGAATAAAGAATGCCCGTATTGTCATGATTTGAAATTCAAAAATGAACCAGCCGGGATGTGTTGCGCGTCAGGGAAGGTGCAACTACCAGAAATTAAAACACCACCGAAACCATTGAACGGTTTGCTTATCGGCACAGATCCAGATTCTAACGTGTTCCTTAAGTCCATTAGAACATTCAATTCATGCTTTCAAATGACATCGTTCGGAGCAACAGAAATAGTTCAAAATACTAATGCAAATGGTCTGACGTATTCAATTTCCGATTAGATTGGTATTTGCAATGACTATTAATAAATCCCAAGGCCAAACAATGTTTGTGGCTTAGATTTGAGCACACCATGTTCTTCACACGGACAATTATACTTGACAATTATACGTTGCATGCTCTAGAGTGGGTAAACCATCAAGTTTGTTCGTATTAGCTAAAGACGGGCTAACAAAAAATATTGTTCACGCTGTAGCATTAAGAGATTAATATTATGTAATGAATTAATGATATAAATAATTATTACTTAAAATAAATTAAAAAAATTAATGTTTGGTGTTTTGTTATTTTTATATTCCTTCATCGTTCACAGTGCTCCATGCCTTTTTCACTTATATACCACATACTTACACACTTCCAATAAGTTAGTTATTTTTTTTCTACACTAGAAATTCTCTAAAAATTATTTACATGGCAAAACAACGTTTGCCGGGTCAGAGTTACATACCTATAGGTAAGTCGTTTTCTCCCGATAAGAAGCCATCATCATCAGTTTCCTCACTTCCCACAGAAATAATAATTGGTTCTATTGTTTCCTCTATTAACATATCAATTTTCCAGAATTTCTCTTCCTCTGCTATGAAATGTCTTATAGCGTTTTGCTAATTATCTGATGAAATTTTTGATATGCAGTCATATAATAGTTTAAGAACATCTTGAAGTTTAAATGTTGTATTGTTTCTTGCGACATATCCCTTTATTTGAGCCCAGATTAGTTCAACGGGGTTAAGTTCACAGTGATAAGGTGGTAACCGCAACACTTTAACTCTATGTTCTTTTGCTATTTCATCTACACTATACTTCTTAAATTTTTGTGAATGTTGTTTGCATAACTGCAATAGCTCTTTTTTGAGTAATCCCTCTTTTGCCACTATTTCTTTGGTCATTAGCCAATCGGAGAGTTCTTGCTTTTTCCATTTAGTGTTAGGTAACGGTTACTTTTTAGTCTTCAATGGTAACTGGCATTGTCCATAATAATTACAGAATTGGTCGGTAATAAATAATAATCATTTGACTGAAATATTCCTCAAGAAACTCAATGCCTGTATATCTTACCAAACTTTTTTTACAAAATGTCCTTCATTTATCCATGTTTCATCCAAATAAAAAATATTTTGGTCTTCTCTTCTTAATTTTCTAATTTTTCTTAAATATTGCCTCCTCTAACAAATAATTTCATCTTTCTCTATGAGCGCAGATTTTTTATCATTCTTCTCCCAAACGAACTCTAATTTATGTAAAGTTTTCCACGTTTGGCAAAGTTTCGTCTCCACTAGTGTCTACTAAAAATTAATCCAAAGTAGGTATCTTTTTTTGTAATTAAAATGAATGCACTTTTCTTCAAATCAGTTGTTTCATAGTATCGTCTATTTGAAAGTGTTTTCTCCCAGTTGACGTTTTAGGTGCTACTGTAATACTTCCATCCTTTCGTTGCTTTAAAAGTCTATAAATGGTTGCTTTTGCAACTCCGGTCATAATTGAACACTTAGAAACTATACTCCGAATTGAAATGTTTATGCATAACAGGGTCATGTATATTTAATAATAAAGTTTTCATATGCACGGTTAAATTGCACTTTAATTTCACATGAGTACCTATAATTATTAGACGTTTGTTCCATTTTTATTGCACAAATTCACTTGAGCAATATCGCTTTTTATCGCCTATTGTTACAAAACTAACAATTCTGCATGTTACAATTACAGAACTATACAAACAGAAATGTAAATCTTAGCTAAAATAATTTATAATCTGCATAACACTGTCTGCCGATTAGAAATTTTAATCCTTTTTAAGAAAGTTGAGGGCTACTTAAATTAATCTTAAATTGTAAATATTTTCTACCTGTAGAGATTACTTAGGTACTTATATTATGATGGGTTGTAAAGAGGGTAATACTACATACTCATCTTCTTCTTTAATAACATGTTCGATGCAGTTTTTTTCCAAAGCTCTTGGCGGTCTGCTGCTAGAACTTTCTTTACGAGTTCTACAACCTCTTAACTCAGTTCTGGAGACTGATTACATTTTCGTAATTCTGATTTTACGTTTGCCCATATTAACTCTATAGGGTTAAATATGCAATAGTAAGGAGGTAGTCTGAGAAAAGTATGACCCTGTTCTTTGCACAGCTTGTCAATATAATAAATTTTTTTCAACTTCATGCCTTTAATAACAGTAAGCAATTCTTTGTTTGTTGGGCCTTTTTTACGATCACTGGCAGGAATATGAATATTTTTTTCAGACATAAACGCTAAAATTTGAGCTTTGTTACTGCTACTATTTGGTATTTTAAGGAGTTGCCGTGAGTGGTAGGATGCGTTGTTCATAACGATTACTGACTGGTGGAATGTTAGGTAAGAGCTGTTCATTAAACCATTTTTCAAATAATTATGATGTCATATCTTCATGATAATCAGCTGTACAGTTTTTAGTTTGTTTAACAGATAATAATAAAGTATTAGGCATGAAACAGTCTTTGCTTCCAGCGTGTACTATTATAATACGTTTCCCTTTAGAACATGGCCCATTCAAACAGCAATTTTTACTACTGTCAACCCAACCGAAATTTACTACATCGTGACTGTCAAACCATGTTTTATTTAGATAAACTATGTGTCTATTAGAACTTCTGTACTCTTTTATCTGACGCAAATAATCTTGTCGCCATTGAACTATCCTTGACGATTAGGTGATTGCCATCCGTTTATTCATTTTTTTGTGTTTAAAACCACATGCTGACAAAACTTGACGCAATGTTTCCAAACTGGTATAAGTGTATCCTGGAAAATCTGCTACCTTTTACTGTATTACTTGCAATGTTGGAACCCTGTTCTCCTTATATAAACTATAAATTGTCCTTCGTATAAAATCTTGGGTAGCTCTGTCAACTGATTTCAGTTTTTCTTTACATGTTTTTCGGTTTTGTGAATGATCCACAGCAACCCCTTTTGTGACTACCCGATAAATGGAAAATTTATTTACTTTAGTTAATTCAGCAATTCTTATTATGATCCCATTATCAGACTGCTGAATATTTTCCTTTTTTAAACATTCGAATATATTTAAAATAACTTGTTGTGTTTGTATATCTAAATCCTTATTGTTAAAGTCATACCTGTCTTTAATCTCACTACATTGTGCAATTTCATTTTCTTCATTCGCCCACGGTCTAAAGAACGTCATATTTATATTTATTAAAAGAAATTTAAATTAAACCAACCACACATATAAAACACACCGCACGACAGTACTCCACTGATATCGCAGACTGTCTTCCAGGAATATTTTCGAACACTCCTCCCCTTCGTAAACCTTCGGCCAATACAGTGCATTTAAGTTTACGATTCGATGTTTTCATTGGTTAACAACGGAGATGATGGATTTTGACACATATATATCAAGTACACGTTGACTGACCGTTCCTTTAATATTTACCGCATTGTATAAGGCGGTGTTCTCGAATTGAGGACCACTACCTGCACAGACCAAATAAGTGCACCGAATTGCGGACCGTACTAAGGATTAGGGATTAAGGTGGTAATGAGGGTTCATTGCGTTAACTAGATTACTGAGAGAGATTTTTGTACCTGGAAATATGACACGAATTGAGGAACAAACTTCTCAATAATTGAAGTATCTTATCACTATACCCATTTATAATATTATTATTTGTCTTCTGATGGATTTGTAAATTTGAAGAAAAGTACGAATTCAGATAAAAATAGATATTTATTGCACAATTTATAATTTATAATTAATTTTTTAAACATATACATATTATTTACATTTAATACACTTTATGATAATTTGATGCGAATTTTACAAAATCTATTCGTTTTATAGAACCATTTTTATATTCTAACATTTTTGAAGTTAACATATTTAATCTTCGTCTAACAATTTTGTTGTTACATTTAACAGACTCCTTAAGGCTGTTAATACGAATATAAGTATCTGTTTGAAAATTGTTCAAAACATTTACAAATAAATACAATGAAGGGTGCATTGAATAGAAATTTGAATTAAATCTAGAATGAAAGGACTCGCATGCATTGGTAGAATTTTCTGTAGTTACAACAGCTTCAGCCCAAATTGTTGGTGGAAATAAAGAATTTTCTTCAATATAATTCTTTACTAAATAGTCAGCTAAATTTACCACAGCTTTATGCATATGATCGGGCTGAAATTCAGCCAAATCCAAAGCAAAACATTCTCCAACTTCTTCGGGTTTTAAAAAAGACAATCCAAAAAGATACCTCATCCATTTTCCAGTTGCACTTTTTTCATCTTGGTATTCTTTAGCCAATCCCAAACTCTGTATTTTTCTGTACCAAGCTTGGCCAAGATGAAACCTACATCCAATGATCTTTGTGGTGGGCCATTGCGCAGAAATTGCTTTGTGAATAGCTAGTTCATAATCAGCTACAATAATTTTTGGAACAAATATTAAATTAGCATTACAACACTTTTCTTTAAGAATAACGAAAAGTCTTTCGTATGTTAAACGAAGTTTATTCGGTAATAAACAAAAAGCTACTGGTATATAATGGCCGTTTTCTACGATATGAAGTGTGAACAACTGTAAAAAATGTTTCGTACAATATCGAAATGTTCCATCAAGATACACTTTGTCACTACTACACAAAAATTTTAAATTAGTATAGCACGAAAATACTACAATATTGTTAATATTATCAGTGGCCAAGAGAAATGGTTCATTTTTAATTGTTGTCAAATTTAATGTTGGTAAAATATCGAAAACATCTGATACATTGCTTGGTAAACGTGCTTGGACTTGACGTCTTTTGTAATACATATTATTTCTTATGTATGTAATGTCTTTTCTTGTCAAAGCGTCCATTGTATCACTGTTTTCCCTTAAAACAGAGTGTATGATTTTCGATGGCCGTTCTGTGATATCTTCTACAGCTTTCCGTTTGCTTGCTACACTCAAAATTTGTCTATTTAATTTCTTTATGTCATTTTCATGATTGTGCACTGTTTCTTTTCGAGAAATTATATTATCTGAACCTAGCGTAAATACTTTTGCGTTACATTTACTTACAGTACAAGTCCAAAACTTTTCACCACTTTTAAGAACCTTTTTTTCACGAAACTTATAATCATCCCACACAAGTAACGACTTTCCCTTTTCACTTAAGATCATTTTAATTTCACTCATTTTTACAAGACTGCTCAAAATAAACTAAACACAAAACACTCACTTCAAATATATATTAGAATTTCGAAAGTAAAGTAATAAAATGCTCGTTAACGCAATGAATCATCATTACAACCTTAATCCCTAATCCGCAATTCGGTGCACTTACTATAATTATTTCTCAGAAGCCTGGTCCTCAATTCGTGTCATATTTTCAGGTACAAAAATAAACCCTTCTTAATATTTTCATTTTGGTTCTCAATTCGTGTCTGCCCGTATAAGGGGAGTAAACATTATTTTTCGTTTCTAAATTTGGCATGAGTACCGTACGTATATATTAAATATTGATGATTCCCCACATAACTGTGTTCTGCAATTGATATTGGAAGGACTATACCTTATTTATGTTGACTAAAATGACTAGAAAATTTAAGACAAAAATTGAAATAGCTATTTTTAAAAAATTTAGGAAAAAAATCACCCTCTTTGGGGTGCTAACACCCATACACTTGAACGGACATTAAAGCACCATATCAACGGACATGACAAGGATAGTGGAAATAAACATGTAATAATAATAATAATAATAATAAAAAAAGGATTTTAAACTTATTTTAATCATTATAACGACACACCCCAACTTTGTACTAAAGTTAAGCCAAAAACATAATTAAAAAAATTAAATTTTAACTATAAAAAAAAAACAATTTTTTCTTGTAGAACTCTTTTTGATGTTTTAAAAAACAAGGCTTTAATGCCAAAAAAAAAAATAGTTTACAAATAAAAAAACTATTGAAGAAAACACTGATCAGTGCCGAAAGCTTTACCCACACATACACGAGTTTCATTTCTCACTAGCACCTAAAAACGCAAGAACTACAAAGAAAAAAAAAATGAATATAGGTTAGTTCTGCATCCAAGTGACGACGTATAACATTTAATATATGAAGATCATGTAGGAATTAAAAAAACAGCTATTGTAATATTCAGTTTTTATATTATATAAATATTTCTTTTATAATGAAATTATAATACAATGATAGAACTGCGAGTGCAATCCCAGTAGCGTGATCTGAACATCCGTCTTCAAATATATTTGTTGTTCTTTTGACTCTCGTTTTTAAGTCATCCCGAAAATTTACTAAGAAGCAACCCGTTGATCTTTGGGATTCCAAAATGTAGAGAAGCCATTTATTCGAAAGAAAATCTGTGTAACCTTCATATCCACAAAGAATAACTAAAAAAGAAATGAATTTAAATTATATAATTTTTGATAATCATTTATTCTCTGTTTTCTAGCAAGGTGAAATGACAAAAATAAGTGATTAATAATTGTCCGTATAATAACTGAAGAATCCTTGACCCAAAAGAGGACAATTAAAGGCCTATTCTCACTATTCGCTCAGGTCACACTACACTCACGATCCGCTCACAATCTAGAATTTGAGGTAGTATTCACATATTACACTCATCTGACGCTCATTTTAATATTTTTAATGAATTTCATGAAAAGAATCGATACATGCCTGTTCTAAGATGAACAAATTTTTAATAATTTATTTAGCTGCAATTGCAATTTGTTTAGATAATGAAGAACAACAACACAGAAACGTCGGAAGATATGTGTTCACACGATATTTTAAGAAAACGAAACACCAAAGGAGAATTTTCCACTCTATATAAAGGACTTGTAGACGATAAAATATTCTTATATGACAAAACATACATTCCAATACGTGTTGAATAAAATTTCAGCAAATTTGATTAAGTAAAATACTACATTTCGGGAGGCAATTTCACCGCTAGAGAATAGAAAAATTGTGGCTAGTCTGATTGGTGTTTGTACACACTGACCCAAAGGTTCACTCACGGTTAGATAAAAATATCCGCACGGAGAAAGTCAGTGCAGCGGTCAAAAATCGTGATCTTACCGTGAGCGAAACGCTAAATATAAACACAGCTTATACAATAAAGCTGTGATATAAATATTTCTATTTAAATAGCGTGTCACAATATTGTATCGCGCCTTGAGTGAAGCGTACGCGGAGCGTGACCTGAACTACAGTGAGAATCGGCCTTAAACTAAAACACTTAAAATATTCCTCCTAACCGAGATATAGGGTGTTTTATACGAAAATTATTTTTGCACATGTACTGTTACTAACAACGGTAAAATCATTATGGCCCTTTAATACTCGACGGGCCATTGAAGACTTTTTATTTGTTTCCCACAAATAATATAGCTCAAAATGACTATTGTGGCAACTTCCAAGTTTGTTTTTATAATGAAAATTCTTAGAAACCCTCATTATTAAAGTTAGTTTGAATCATCACACAGCAAATAGAATTACTTTTTTTCGTAATAGGCTAAGTGGATAAAAGGTACAGTTCATCAAATTTCTAGAGGCTTTCGACGGCTAGACAGAGAAAGCACTACTGACAGGCATCCCGACGGATTTACGCAATGAAAGTACACTCTGCGCATCAAGTATTTCACTATTTCATTCAGACGTAAATGTCAGATGTAAATTTCGCTAAAACATTTTTTTTATTTTCGTTTGTGTTTTTTGCTCATTACAGTTTAATAGAACCTAAGTATGGAGTTTAATAGCAAATTAAGAGGCCGCGTGATTAACAGTCAATCTCGCGAAATAATAGCCAATGTTATAGAGTTTATGAGAAGAGAAGGAAACTTTAATTCACCTTCAATACCATTTAAAAATGTAAATCATCGTGTTGCTGCAGCCACAGGAGTATCTAAAAACACTGTCGTCCGCATTTCTGGAGAGAAAAAAAGAATCGATAACCGTGAGATATCGGAATTTTCATCACCAAGAAAAACCATTAAAAAACCAAAAACAGTTAATGATATAGATGAAGCTGCACAAGAATCAAATTTTATTTTTTTATTATTAGATAGCTATTTTTGTTTCTGAGTTGTGTTCATTTACAGGGTTTCAAGTTGTTTTTGACTTATTTCGACGTAAATCACAACACACTTTTTTAATAAAGCAAACAAGTGTTAAGAGGTATATGTACGTGTAAACTACAATTACAAAAAATTGATATGAAACCCATGAAACCACCAACAAAAATGTAAAGCTAGCTTCCGTACTAGAACATGGTGTCATTCGTCGAGATAATTTATCGTTTTGTTTAATAGATCAAGAAATGTAAATATTCTCCTGTTATTTTTTATAAAATTATAAGAGAAATAAATTTTTTTCTAAATAGTATAGTTTATTATTTTGTAAAAAAACAAAATTTCGAAAATTTTAGTAATGTTTCAAAAACAACCGTTATTAATAATAGGTACCATTTTCCTTAATAAGGTAGAAATAAAATATAAACTATTTCCACGATTTACAAAGGCCTACAAAAAATTATAGGTATTTTCCGCTATCCTATAAAATTTATATTTTCTGACTCAATTTCAAAATGTTGAAGGAATTCCAAAACACCTTTTATGGCATAATAATTATTTTCATTTCTACATACTATCTTTAGCTGCTTTTAAAAACGTTCTAAGAAAGTCCAATCAGACCAATTTAATCCCTAAACTATTCCACACTTTTAAAATTTAATTACCTAAAAATATTAAAAACTATTTAAAATAACTTGTTTAGCAGACTGTACAATAGCTATCTTAGTCACACGTAGCACGTTCTCTGTCTGGGCGTCGAACACCTCTAGAAATTTGATGAACTGTAATTTCAGAAACGTTTTAAAATTCAATCGTATATCTAAAATAACAACATTAATAAGAACGAGTACGAGTACCGGAGAGACTAGTCACGAGCTTAGTGTACAATCACATACTCCATCCACAATTAAGCAGTAATCTCTCCGGTCACGTCGTGGATGAATGACCACTGGGAGGTTCCACCATGGGCCGTGTCACCATGGGACTCATACGACTAGCGGTTAACCGTCGACGACGTGGAATGAATGACGATGAATTTGTGAATTGGGAAATATGAAAGTAGTAGGACCTTTAAATGGTGGTACAATAAGCCGCAGGCTACAGTGCCACCAAGTTATAGACGGATTAAGATGTTGTGCGACGAAAGGTCCGATGGATGTAAAACTAAAAAAGAATAAAATATGAAGAAAAAAAGAAGAAAAAAAGAAGAAAAAAAGAAGAAAAAAAGAAGAAAAAAAGAAGAAAAAAGAAGAAAAAATGAAAAAAAAAAGAAAAAAAGGAAAAAATAGAAAAAAGAGTATAAGTAGGTATGTATGTATTTAGGGTTATGAAATAAAAATTTAGCTACACTAAAGCTATAAAGCAAAAGTTAACCACATCTTGGGAACGCCCACGATACACAAATACCGGTAGATATACTAATTTGACCGAATGTCGCACTTTCCGCGCATGACGTAACGTGGCATAAAGGAAACAGTGTTTGATTGACGTTTGAATAAGAATTATTTTTTAATACAAGTTTATTTCTAATTATAAAGATATGATACGAAATAATGATACGCGTTCAATTTTGGAATTTTAAATTAGAGTTAAAAGTATTGTGCTTGTGTGCTGTTCATGTTTGAAAAACCTATTTGAAGAGTTTAAGGTGTTTCCCATTTTTGGATGTTTATAAAGAGTTTAAATTAGTGTGTGGTGATTTTTTCAGCAATTTTATTATGACAACAAAAAACTATAAAATGTCTAATTGTGTTGTGGCTACTTGTAAAAATTATAGCAAAATTGCGATGGGAACGGACATTAAATATTTTCGATTTTCAAAGAATGATGATCAGGCTAAGCATGGATTGTGGCATGTCGCCGAGAAGGAACAATACACTTAAAGAATGGTAAGTGTAAGAGTGTATTTGAATAATGAAAAATTTGATTCGCATTTATTAATATTTGTAATAAAGTATCTCCAGAATTAAGACAACTATTATTAACTTAAATATGTCAAAGTGACAATCAACAATCTATATCGAATATTTATTACATAGAGCAATATACGGCATGTCCTACACAGTCTCTCCTTCTAAAAAGTTATCACTCCTGTGATAAAATTGGCGAATATTCATTGTGGGAATAGTTGCTATTCGCAATTCAAACTAAGTGATACGCCCTCTGGAGAAAATTTGTAGAAGATTCCTAAAAATAATCGTTCAGTGTTGCCAGAAGTAGCGAAATTTCGCTTCGTCGTCAGATTTTAGCTCTTGAAGAAGTGGATAAGACCTTTTATTTAAGAATCAAAATCTGTGTCTTGGAATATGTAATCATACTCTATATTTATTTAAGAATTTTTTTATGAAACCGATTTATTATATTGATTTTTTTTAAAATTTCAGTTAATTTATTAATTTTGTTTTAAAATTAGTTCATTGTTTACATTTTAATTTGTATCAATTACAATTAGAGTTTTTTTCTTACTTTTCAGCTTTAAATTTTTTTATTTCTTATAGTATATGATAGTGTTTATATTAAAAATGAAATCTGCGAAAAAGTCCCCAGCAAATTTCAATCTATATGGTGTTAATGTCAAAATCAAAACTGAAGTATTGATTATTTTCCCAGCACAAGTTGTAAAATTTTGTTACGATGAACGGATATTGTGGGAATAGCATATACTTATACACTAACTTATAGACTGATGTTACTTGTTTGTCGTTTAGTGGATAGATAGTAGATAGGTATTGTCAAATCTGTGAAGATTAATAAAGATAGTTATACATTGAATCGTATCATGGCGCAGTCATAAATTGCAAAAAGCAATGCCTAAAAATAGAAACGGGAGACCCAGTAAATCCGGCGATGAAGAAGAACCTACAAATGCCAGAATTACCAATCTAGAAAAGTCTCTGCAAGACATGATGGAAGCTCTTTTATTTAAACACGCGGATATTCCACACAAAGATAAAACAACATCAGTGCAACCAGTGGTGCTGCATGATATGAACGAAAGTGAAAATAATGTAAGACATTTGGATAATTCCACGTGCTCAAGCCACAGCTCTATACGTTTATCAAATGCAGTTCCTGGTCCTGAAAAACTAGTAGAAAACTAAACTTATCAGCAGTTCAAAGACTGGAGAAGGAAATTTTAAAACTACATTACCTTCCAAAACGTAGAAAATGCATCTGCTAAACAGATACTAGCCCTCTTGGAATCATTTTTTAACCAAGATACCTCTGATATTGTAAGACTAGTGATTCAGTTCGAGGAACACGATAAATCAAACTATATAGACCTGTTAGATAAATTAGGGTATTAGAAGAAGCAAATTTATGTCCAGGAAGCAGGAAAAGGAGAATCCTTTTCTTCATTCTATAGGGGGAAAGTAAAACTTTTTATGCTAACCGATCCATGCTCAGCTTGTTACGATAGATGTCTTGCTGATCATATCATTGAATCGTTATCAGAGGTTAATATAAGAAAGAAATGTAGAGCTTTACCTGAGACTGCAAGCGTAAAAGACATTGTAAAGCTTTGTGAATCTGAAGAATTAGCATCAAACGAAGAAAACCTCTGTAATAACAATATCGCTAAAATTAAAATAAATAATACACCAAGCGGAAACTTTAATAAAAAAAAGTGTTTAAGATGTGGAAACGCAAAGCACAGTAACATTAAATGTCCAGCGGGCAATGCAATTTGTAACAAATGTAAGCGAAAGGGTCATTATACAAAATGTTGCTTATCAAAAGAAGTTCAGTCCATAGAAACCGTATCTGAAGAAGTAGACGATTACGCAAACATAGGGTGCTTAAAAATTACTTCTATTGAGAATGCCTCAACAAATATAAAAAATCGTCAAATTCGCATAAAAGTTAAATCAACTTTAAATCCAGATATATGTTTTACATGCAGTGCCATCCCGGATACTGGCGCAGAAGTATGTGCAGCAGGTGAAGACTATGTAGTGTCTAAAATACGCTAAGTGCGATTTAAAATGCATCAACATATCTTTGGAATCCGCAGACCAGTCTAAACTACGAGTTTTAGGTTATTTGGAATGTGAAGTAATTTATGAAAATCGACGTACAAGAATAAAAGTTTATCTGTTG
Organism: Psylliodes chrysocephalus; assembly: GCA_927349885.1. NCBI lineage: Eukaryota > Metazoa > Arthropoda > Insecta > Coleoptera > Chrysomelidae > Psylliodes > Psylliodes chrysocephalus. The sequence continues at coordinate 12,511,361 of OV651816.1, forward strand.
CGGAATTAAAGAACTTTTGATCGACAGAACGACTATGACTCAGCTGGGCATGATTCATCCAGAGTTTTCAAAGCCAATATTTATCGTCAAACATTTGGACTCTGATATTACTGAAAATCATTCGACAGAAGTTTGCGAAGAAATAAAAAATAAACTTTTTAATACATACAAAGATTGTATTCAACTCAGAAAATAACCTCCATCCTATGGATGGCAAACCAATGCATATTTATTTAAAAGAAAATTTTATTTCTTATGCAATTACATGCCCCAGAGGAATACCATTTGCATGGAGAGATAAAGTAAAATCTGAGTTAGATATTTTAGTTGACAAACAAATTATTAAACCCGTTGATGATATTCCTTCAGATTTTGTCCTGTGGTAATTGTGCAAAAGAAAAATGGTAAGATCAGAATCTGCGTAGACTTCACTAAGGTTAACTACTTTATAAAGCGACCGGTGCATGCCTTTAAGTACCCTTGGGAAGAAGTGTCAAACATTATAGGAGGTGCCAACTATTTTAGTAATTTCGACACTACAAGTTGATACTGGCAGATACCATTAGATGAAGAAAGTCATAAGCTTACCACTTTTCTCACCCCTTGGGGCCGATATATGTTTCTTAGAGCTCCAATGGGTTTAGTCAGCTCCGAAGATGAATTTTGTCGGCGGGGAGACGAAGCATTATCTGATTTTAAAAATTTGGAAAAAGTCGTTGACGTCATTTTAATATATGACGAAAGTTTTCGAGAACACTGTAAGAGAATAATTGAATTTCTTGAGAGATGTAGAGAAAAAAAGATTACTCTAAATCAAGATAAGTTTAGAACAGAAGTAAAAGTTGGAAATGCTTTTGCCAGTTCTCCCACTTTATACACATAAATTGACAGGTTGGCACCGGATCTCACCGAAGTGGACGCGATACATTGGCGTACAAAATTATTTTATAGATTTTAATAACAATTTCGAGTAAATAGTTTAATAAATTGTGAATAGCTGTTGAAATTTTGTAAAATTATAATTTGAATATTATATAACATGTTTATAATCCATAAATACATGCGATTGTCCGGTTCCGCCGATAAAAATTTAAAATTACTTATTCTATGAAACGACACTGGCAGGTAAACATTACTGTGAAATTCTCGGAGCCGCCCGACGTGGTTTGACGTTTACCCCCTCTCTACCTACCAAAAGACTTTTCAACTTTTACTTTCTCTATACTTTCGCCCAAAATAAAGTAAAATATGTAGGCTATATCGTAGGTCGAAATGGAATTAGACGGACCCCAAAAAAGTAGCCGCCATTCAAAATTTTCCAAAACCTACATGTTTAACTGAACTGCGTTCATTTATGGGAATTGTTAATCAGATGGGAAATTTTTCTAATGACATTTCTAAAATGACAACACCTTTACGAGATCTGTTAAAATCAAAAAAACATTTTTTATGTTGTCACGCACACGATCGAGCGTTTATGAATATCCGCGAGGCTTTAGCAAAACCACCAATACTTGCAAATTTTGACCCCTTATTGCCAACAGCGTTGCATGCCGATGCGTCTTGTTCAAACGGTCTAGGATATGCACTTCTACAAAAACATAATGATAGAATTTGGAAGTTAATACACTTTGGTTCCAGATTCCTATCAGATACAGAAACAAGATATGCCATGATTGAAATAGAGCTTCTATCCATAGCATGGGCTGTCAAAAAGTGCAGACTATATTTGCTGGGACTAAATGCGTTCAAAATAATTACAGATTATAAGCCTTTGTTACCAATTTTAAATTCTTATAAATTGGATATGATTGAGAATCCAAGATTGCAGCGTCTCAAAGAAAAACTATCTGGGTATAATTTTGAAGCTGAGTGGACAAAAGGACAAGATCATTGTATACCTGATGCGCTTTCGAGGGCACCGACAGACGTCCCATGTGATGAAGATCTAATCGGTGAAGAAGCCAACACCCATCTGAAATCATTTATCGTTCAGCAAATCGCATTGATTGACAATACTGACGAATTAGTGAAGAATTCACACCTACATGATCCATTGTTATACAAACTAAAAACAATGGCGGAGAATGACCAAATATATCAAAGTTTAGTAGATATAGTTAAAAAGGAATTTCTAGAGATGAAAAAGGAAGTTCACCCTTCAATGACACCGTACTGAGACGTGAGACACAAACTAAGTTACGACGATGGGTTAGTCTTGAAAGACTATCAGATTCCTATTTCTGCAAGAAAAATGGTTCTAGACAGATTACACGATTCACACCAAGGTATAGAACGCACAAAACGACGTGCTCGTCAAACAGTTTTTTGGCCGAATATGAACAACGATATTAAAAACATAGAAACGTGTAAACCATGCCAATTAGTCAGACCATCGTTACAAAAAGAAACCTTTATGTGCGACATACCACCAACTATACCCTTCCAAGATGTCTCAGCCGAACTTTTCTCATGTTCGGGGAAAAAGTACATGGTCTATGTTGATAGATTAAGCGGTTGGCCTATTGTGTGGCATTACGGGACAAGAGATCCCACCATCTTAGGTATTATCAAAGATTTAGGGAAAATATTCGCAGATACCGGGGTTCCTCTGCGCTTCCGCTCCGACAATGGCATGTCACCGGCTGAGGTTTTATTTGGACACCCAATAAGATCACTGGTACCAACTCACTACAGGGCATTTTCAAGAGAATGGCAAAGAGTTGCTGCAAGTCTAGACAAAAGACTGGCTGAAAATGAAAAAGTAATTTCATATTACAACAAACACGCTAAAGATTTAAATCCCATCACAGTAGGAACAAAAGTAAGAATACAGGATAAAACAACAAGACTATGGAACAGGATTGGAGAAGTAGTAGAAGTTGGAAAAAACAGAATATATACAATAAAAACTCCATGTGGAAGAGTCCTAGTTAGGAACAGAAGAAATATAAAAAAGTGTTTTGTGACAGAACACTAAAGGGGGAGGTGCGGGAATAGCATATACTTATACACTAACTTATAGACTGAGGTTACTTCTTTGTCGTTTAGTGGATAGGTATTGTCAAATTTGTGAAGATTAATAAAGATACATATACATTGAATCGTATCAGATATCTACAAATTCACAATATTAAAATTTTGTAAAACTTTGTTTAGAATCAAACTGTAATCTGATTTGTGACGATTTTATTACTATTTCCATGTATACAAAGTACTACACAATTCACTTAATAATAGAATAAGGATAGTAAGATTTTTAAATAAGTTCATCAATAATAAACGTTTGGTACCTGAAATGTCCTTTAAACCACATAATAAAACATGTCCTGGGTTTAGTACATACATATTTCTAGATGTTCTTGTAGCAACCAATAGGTGTGAATATTTCCAATAAATTAAGTCATACACATGATACATATTATATTTATGACGAAAGCACGGAAACTAAACTTGAATTAACACTAAATGAAACTCAAAAACACTATTACAATGAAAATAGTATCTAAAAACAGTTAAAAAATCACAAATACAAAATTCCGCCCAGAACAAACACATGTAAATAAACAAACATCCTAATTATAGGTGACAAATGACAGGCGCGCGAAAATTAATTTGAATCGCGAATACGGCACATTCCAATGCGACTTTCCATCCTCATGAAGTTCTTCCAATTTCGTATAACTTTTTCTGCAATGCCATTTCTTGTTGAATGGTACGACGTAGTTGTTATTAAGTTACTGCTTTTTTTTGTAGCCCATTCTTTGATAACTTTAGAAGTGAAAGCACTTCCAAATTGCTTACTATGTTCTTTGTTCGATCAATAAAAGGATGCTTGTCAAGGTATTTTTTCACAGCAATACTGGATTCTTTTATTACTTTTGCAGTAATATATCTAGTTGCTTCATCAATTACCACAATAAAATATTTCGTAGTTGTGTTGCCTTCTGCCTTTTTACTTATTTCTGCAAAATCGGTATATTGTCTCGAAAGAGAGCTTGAAGTTAAATGGACACAATTTGGTTTGGGCAAATATTTAAATTTTACATATTGACAGACAGAGCAGGTTTTAATATATTCTTTTATGTCTTTACTAATAGATTTCCAATAAAATCGCTGTTTAATTTTGTAATAACATTTGTAATATCCATTATGTCCCCCTGAATATGGATCATCATGATACAGTTGAAGAATATTTTTTATCATATCCTTTGTCTTCAGTAGATATTTTCCATTCTCCATTCTAGTTAGATTTTGAATATTTAAATTGCACCAGAAGGATTTTGGGGTATTTCCTGGAATATCTATACACAATCTACTGATTGCATCCACGTCTTTTTTATCATTTATCTCCATGTCAAAACATCTTAAAAATAACTGCCACCTTGCAAGATGATACGCTCTATGATCTGTATGTACTAAAAACTTTTTTCCATCGAGATATGTCCCAAAATGCTTCACTCCCTTTACAACTGCTAGGCATTCTTTTTCAGTGACAGAATAATTCTGTTCAGTTTTTGAATAAGAATACGAATAATAACTAATTACTCGCAGCTGTTGTTTTTTATCTACATCTGGATCTTGTTGGCAGTTGACAGTTCATATTTGAGCCTTGGATCTGGCAGTTTCAAAATAGGTCCTGAAGTTATTAAATGTATTAGAGACTTGAACGCCTTTTCACAGTCGTCGGTTCAAATTTACTTTTTATTTTTGCACTTCAATTCTTCCAATGGTTTGGCAATTCTACTATATTTTTTATGGACGAACAAAAATGATTTGTCAAACCAGTAAAACATTGAAGCGATTTCATGTCCTCAGGCCGTTTTATATTTCTGACTTTTTCTACTGTTTCATCTTTTATTTTCTTTATATCTCCATCAATCTTGCGACCAAGGAAAATTATCTCTGGTACACAGAATGTGCACTTCTTAAAATTCATTTTTAGATTATTTTTATCAAGTTTCTCTAAAACTCGTAAAGTTAGTTCTGGCATTTCTCATAAAAGTATTACCCTCAGATTATATCGTCAATATATACAGTTACTATATTGTTACGCAGGTTTTTGGTATCTCAATTTATTTCAGCTCAACTTTCACAATAACGATACAACTGATAACATTAACATGCAACGTCTATCATAAAACTGAAAACTGGCGTCAGGATCACTGCATATATAGCTTGCTGTCACTTTCTCGAACCTTCTCGAACTGTCTAGACTTTTTCTTGACGTGGAATGACATTTCCAGACATTTGTGGACTATTCTATCTTCTTTTACTTGTACTTTTACTTATTACGATCGCAGCACACTGTAGGGCGATGAGTAACATTCCACTTCTTTTTCTCTTCGTTCGTTTCCTATACCAGCCGCAGGCTACTGCAGGATGCTGTGTAACAATATCTTCCAATAATTTGCCTAGAACTATCTGCATTATTCTTTGAAATGCGGCACTGGAATTTTTCCAGCCAAATGGTAACCTAGTAAATTCAAAATGTTCATCTTCAGTCACAAATGCAGTGAATTTTCTTGTTTCTTTTGTAATACTAATATTCCAGAATCCATCCTTTAAATCAAGATTTGCATCCACCAAAATTTTCTCTAACATCATTAATCATAGGAAACGGGAAAGGATCTAACTCAGTATTTTTGTTTATTTTTCTGAAATCAATGCAAAATCTAAATGATCCATCTAATTTAGTGTTCAGCACACACGGCGAAGCATATGTGGATGTTGCTCTTGTTATAATGCCTTTCTTTAACATTTCTTTAGTTTTTTCTCTAAAATAAGTTTGCTTACATGAAGCAAATTTGTAAGGTTTTGTCTTTATTATTATACAGTTTTCTTTTAAACCAAATTTTGTTTTAAGATTTGGTGTCTTCATAATTTAATGTTTGGAAATCTTCGTCGAATGTTATCAGTAAAATTAAAATGAGTTTTTAGTGAATAATTGAAAATATTTAGTTCTTTTATAGATTTTCTGCCAATTATCAAATCAAAACTTAAATTTTCTAGAATAGCAGGCTTTATTTTAATACTACTCTTATTGAACGTAATCTTTACATCTGCTCTATATTAAACTTTAGTATTGCCAGCCAAACTTTTTATTATTAATTAAGCTAATATTTTTTTAATAGCATTATTTATCATGTCTAAATCTGAGCCTGTATCTATTAAAGCAAGTATAATTGTGTCATCATTAAGTAAAATTTGTATTACATTTTGGTTTCTTTCTAAAAAGCTTGGAAAATTTGAATAGGACGAATAAAGTTCTAAATCATTTATTTCATCATTACCAACTCCGTTACAACTATTTTATTTCAAAATTTTATTTTCATTTCTATCTGGTATTCTTCTCTCTTCATCTCCCCTTCTATATTCTTTTCTTCCACCTTGCTCTGGTATTTCATTTTTATATCTGGATCCGAAATTTTGTCTCTCGTTTGTTCTAATATTAAAAAAATTTAAAGCTTGTAAGAGGTCCTTTTTATTTTTAAGAGTATTGTTACAAATTTGCCGTTGAATATAAAATGGTTGGTAGTAGATCTAATATGATATGAGCTATAATGGATTCTTCAGATAATGTATTATCAGCCCAGTTCAGAAATCTCAGTTTCTATTAGAAATATTCCATAAGACAACCTTTGAAAAACATGAAATTAATTGCCTTTTCCCATTTGGATACTGTATCTTCATTAAAAGCTTTTATGAACCTCATTTTCCAATCGGACCATTTCATATTTTCATCGACGCACTGTTCTGAAACATCTATTCATACCATTTTAGTGCAATTCCACCTAATATTGAATATCTTATTTTTTCCAGTGTTCCAGTTATTCGATTCTATCATGAATTTAGAAGATTTGGGAAAAATCCGCCAACAGTCGAACGGGCTATTTTTCTTTATTTTTTTTTAACGATTTTAGACCTTCTGAAACAACCTTAAAACTATTAAAATGTGTCCTCCATTTTCGATGTTGAAAAAATTTAAACTACATCATTTTGATTAATTTCTTGTTATAGAAACTGCTAAATAATAACACTCACTCAATCCATAATGCAATAAACCATCCAAATTTTTTCGTAAACAGTTTATTTTTTTAATTTAAGCTCATGTTTAGGTTCGTCGGATTTTTTTAATTTTCGTAAAGACTATGACAATTAAGATTTGCAGTGTGACATATGTCTAAAAGAAATACAATGTTGCCATATCAATTATCTATTACGTAGCAATGGTAATTTTTACCTATGCCCTGCATTGTACCAGGCCAACCAATTGACTCAGAAAAATTATATAAAACTAACGATTTAAAAAATATCCATATTAAGATCTTCTTCCTCACCCTCATCGGCAGAGTACTCTTCGACGACCTAACCTAAACTAACAATATACAATAAGCAGATGAAGCAACGACTTCTTGAGGGTGGCGCTACCAAAAAATTTTAACTCATACCTGGCTACGCCGATCGGCATAGACTCCAACGGCCTGGACACAGCTCAAATTGAAAAACCTAACCTAACCTAACCTGACCTAACCAACATCGATCCCAACTTTTAACGAACGTGTCTTGTATCGTGGGCATCTAATAATATGAAAATAAACAATAAGAATTGTAATAAAGTATCTCCAGAATTAAGACAACTTCTATTAACTAAAATATGTCAAAGTGACAATTAACAATCTATATCGAATGTGTATTACATAGCGCAATATATGGCATGCTATATAAAACATAAATTTCATATACATTTATTATGACTTGATGTTTTTTTTGCAGTTCATATTTGTTCTGTACACTTTGAAGGCTCCTGTTTCGAAGTGTCTCTGCAGCCGAGATTGTTGGGATACTTGCTAAAAAATAGCCGACATTTGAAACATGGTTGTGTCCACACTAAGTATTCCCCAATTTTCCGCAGCAATCCAGAAAAAGCAATAATAAGAACGTAATCTGCGATCAGCTAAAAGAAAACAGCGGGATGAAGCAATTGGAATTTTAAAAGCAATTGAAGCATCTAGTGTTTTTGAACAAGAGCTTACCTACACCGAGCCTTCTCATGAAAACCCCCAAAAACTGGTACTAGGATCATCACATCAGTATTTGCATTTTTTCAAAAAAATTATCTACCAAAATATTCTGAGATATAGTCGCTAACATCCCTTAATCAGGACACCCTGTATAGTGGTTTTACTCGAATCTTGTTCATTTAAATTGTGCGTTATTGTTTGACGTTCTTTGTTATATACATATGTAAGATAAAGTGTCCTTGCTTATTGTACTTTATCACATGTCCTTGTTTTAGTTATAGAATAACTTCTCTATTTTCACATATTGCAATAATAAATTAATTAAATAATGTTCATGAAATTTGTGTAATATTTGTACTTGTACAATAGTGTTTCTACTTTCACTTCATAAAAACCAAAACCTTTAACAATGAAATAATGATACAGTTTTTTATTATCGAAAACGTCGCGTAACTTGTATTTATCTATGTAGATGTGTCGAATTTTTAGGCCACGTGACGTCATATTATGTCACAAGGATATAGCTAACATCACATACTTTGATTTTCTTTTACTATACGGAGAATGGTCGCACTGCGCAGCTTTCTGAGTGCCTTTTAAAATGAGATTCCGCCATTTTGATTCCTTATTACGTGTTGCCTACATCTTGGCGCAATATTTTTAATAGGTGCGTTTTAATCATCCGCTTCTGCTTCGGAATTGTCGGTTTTCTTGTTTTAATCTGACAGGTTAAAACGACTAAACCGACAATTCCGGAAGCAGAAGCGGATGATTAAAACGCACCTGATATTTTGCTTGCTGCTGTCAGTTCCCTAATCTCTGCTGTCAGTGTCGGTGAATATTATTTTTGAAGTTACAGTTTATTGCTAAAGAATCAGTTAGCTCACTCGGACCAGTTCAAAGTTCCAAAATAACATCCACTCCAGGGATACAAATTCAAGATACGCAGAAGACTGCTGTTTTATTGTAGGCGGTTGTCATATATTGTATTATTCGAGTTGCACAGTGTATAAACTGAAACATTGAGATCAAAAGTGCCGACGCAGAGTGAGCGATCTGATTCTTTAGCTGTAAACTGTGTCACAGGGATCAAAATGGCCGCGCCCTATGTTGGGCGTGTCGGACCTCTCTCTTGCCTCGTATAGTAATCAAAGTATGTGGCTAACATGCACAGGAACATACCAGTATTTGTGTATCGTGGGAACGCCATAATAATTTTGGAAATATTCAAGAAATAATGTGTTTACTATTCAAGCTTACCGAAATAAAATAGGAGGTTACTGATTTATCTGATGTGGCTTTAAATATGTTTCAGGTACTAGACCTAAATAAAAAATGTTCTTAATTTTTAAAACCTAATTCAAGTGACTGACAATTCCTAATAACTATGTATGTAACCAGTTACTAAGTGCCTTATTTTATGTAACGAGTGAACGCAAGTAAACGCGGGACAAGCAGAGCGAGGTCCGGCAACATAAACGTGTTTTTAATTTTGACTAGATTATTTATAAAATTGTGTTTCCGTAAAAATTACTATTATCTATGCAACTAATATTATTTTATTGTATTGTTAGTTGTATATGCATAACTTCATTAATTTTATTGACACATTAATTAATTCTCTGACTTGTTTTAGTGTGTTAGTATTATTGTTAAAGTAATTTAGTTTTCAAGTAAGTTGGTTATTTTGTCGGGTATTGTGTTTTGAATATGCTGTGGAATGGAAAATAAGGATGCAAGTTCACCAACCAAATTATATTTATATACAGGGTGTTAAAAAAAAAGTGTCACAAAATAAAACGGGGGGTAGTATGGGCCAAAATATGTAGAAAAGTCTTAATAAACATATGTCCGCAAATGAATGGTTTCAGAGATACGGAGTGTTTTGTATCATTTTTTGATTATCTTTTTTCATTCTCAAAAACTTGCTTTTCTTATCGGAGTCTACCGATGTTTTTTCATAGATACTATTTGCAGTTATTATTTTGTTGTGGGTGAATAATTTTATAAATTTTCGTTATGCCTGTTTACACTAATATTGAATTAGCCGACATGCATTTTATGTACGGTCGTGCAAATGGCAATGCGAGGGAAGC